>JAAIIK010000089.1:994008-1014531 GCA_014706435.1 Silurus glanis | reverse complement strand
ATATATATATATATATATATATATATATATATATATATATATATAGTTAGTTAGTTAGTTAGTTTTTCCAATCCCATCAGGCATTAGAGGAGAAGACTCAGATGCGGACATAACAACATGGTAGAAGGGATATGAGACCATTCCTCTATCCAGAGTCTCCCCAAATCCTTTTTTATTTATTTTGGAGACAAGGTGAGGGAGGCGAGATTGAGATGGTTTGGACATGTGCAGAGGAGGGACATGGGTTATATCGGTAGGAGAATGCTGAGGATGGAGCCACCAGGAAGGAGGAAAAGAGGAAGACCAAGGAGGAGGTTCATGGATGTGGTGAGTGAAGACATGCAGGTAGTCAGGGTGAAAGAGACAGATGTAGAGGACAGGGGGGTATGGAGACAGATGATCTGCTGTGGCGACCACTAATAGGAGAAGCCAAAAGAAGAAGAAGAAGAAGAAGAGGAAGAAGAAGAAGAAGATTCCGACTAATGTTATTAATATGGCTGGAATATCAACATATGCTTAAAATTATTAAATGAAAAACTCTAAATACCATATTTTCACTCTCCCTGAGATTAAACACACCTTGGCTTTATACACACATCCCAAAGCGTGTCCAGACTCTCTACCAGTTTCCTTCCTGATTCAAGCCAGACTCCAAAACATGTACATCAATATATTTTCATGCTGTTGATGCTTTTCTTTTCTTTCTTTTTTTACTGGTTTTCAGACATTAATTCCGAAAAAACATCCCTATTTAACACTTGTACACTCTCTAGCTACAATCCATCTCTGACCTCTGAAGCTTTTTAAATGTGATGGCTGCATGTATACCCATGATTGTTCTCTAAATTGTATTTGGACAACATTCAGAAATAAAATCACTTATAAACTTGGGATTCACCCTCCCACACACTCCACTCCCAAAAATTATGCAAATCAGAGTTATGTGTTTATTGTGCACATCTGGGTCGTAGTTATATTATTATTGAAGCATTGATTTCATTTGAGGATGGGCACAGGAATCTGTGCTCCTGTAATCTACTCTGTATAAGTAAGTTATGGCCCATTAGAGTGTTCTTACCTCATCTGTCATTAGAGTGGCCATGGAGCGTCCAATCTCGTGGTACTGGGGACCTTTTCCATATGGCCCTAGTAATAGAAACAGGAACCTGATCCACACACACACAAACACACAATCTAATGAGAATGGTTTTACTGCATTGTGGTAGAGTCTGAAGTTAAAAACATTATGCAAGAAAATTTTTATTGAATTGTAGGGTGAAGACGTCTCTAGGTTATGTATGGAACCCTAGTTCTCTGAGGGAACAAGACGCTGCGTAGAAACGCTTTGGGAACTCGCCCGAGTGTTCACGCTCTGAATTAATGTGTGTAATCAGTCAAAAGGAAGCGCTGCATGGACGCCGGAGGTGTTATAGAGACGTAGTGTCTCTTTCCCTCAGGGAACTAGGGTTACACACGTAACCTAGAGATGTCCCCTTTCAGAAACTCAAGCTGCGTCAAACGAGTGTCCAATCATGCCAGACTGACCAGTCTCTGCCTAGTGTGTAACTGGCCATAGCAAACGAAGAGCTGATCAGTCTTCCTCCAAGGACTCTTCCAGTGGACGTAGGTGTCCAGTGTGCGCACCGCTGCACCAACCCCCCCCCTTATCTGGGGCCTGGAACGAAGGAGGATAGGATGCCTGTAATCTTACCAGCGTTGCCCGGCTAAGGGGGCATGATAAGCCAAAATGGCGAATGCATAGACTTTCAGGGTGGACAGAGCCAACCCCTTGGCGAACTGTCCCTGGAGGAAATCCAGCACTGAGCCAACTGTCCTGGCAAACTCTCTCCAGAACTCCCAGAAGCACGATGGGGGGAGCGCGTACAGATGCGGCCTCGGCCACACCTGAGCCATGGCGTCCAGCCCCAGCGGGGCTGGAGGAATAAGGGAGAACCAGAAGGGATGTCTCTAGCGATGCAAACAGACCCACCTGGGCTTTTCCAAAGCCGCCATTCTCCGGATCTTAACCCCTGCCTCGACAGGGTGTCTGCTGCCTCATTCAACCGACCCGGGATGTGAACTGGGCCCAAAGGAGGATCTGGTGTGCCAGCCTGCACAGGAAGCGCAAACGCAGACCTCCATGATGGTTGATGTAGAAGACTACCGCAGTGTTGTCCGTACGAACCAACATGACCACTCATGATCGCTGCCCACCCCGTGAGAGACTCATCCGTCGTTAGCATTATGCAACGACCGGGGACTCCCAGCACCGGAAGCCCGGAACCCGGGATCTCTCCAAACATCTAAGGCATGTAGGCATTGTCTCGTGACCTTGATGGTGCAAAGGAGATTGCCCCTCCGTGAGAACCCACGGGTCCTGAGCCACAACTGACAGGGTCTCATGTACAGCAGGCCAAGTGGACTAACACTGGACGCAGCTGCCATAACAACTAGCAGTTTCTGGAACTGCATGACAGTGAGAGGCTGCCCTTCTCTGACCTTGCTGATGGCGGTAAGGATGGCCACAATGCGGCAAGGCCAAATGAAAGAACCCAATATTGGTAAGCCTCAGGAACTTTCTGTGAAAATGTAGAATGGATACATGAAAGTATGCATCCTTTAAATCTACCGTAACAAACCAGTCCTCAGATCTGATTTGAAGCACAACCTGCTTGAGGGTCAGCATCTTGAACCTGAGTCTCATGAGAGAGCGGTTCAGCTGACATAGATCTAAGATAGGACGCAACCACCGTCCTTTTTGGGAACTATGAAGTACCGGCTGTAGAACCCAGACTCTCGTTCGATGGAGGGCCCACCTCGATGGCCTCCTTTCTTAGGAGAGTGTTTACTTCTTGTTCCATAACCAGAGCCTGCTGGCTTCCCACCAGGGTGGGAAGGATCCCGTGAAATTGGGGCAGAGGAGACCAGAACTGAATCGAGTAGCCTCGCTCTACAGTGTGCAGGACCCACTGAGACACGTCTGGAAGAGCTTTCCAAGCTGCCAGAAAGTGCTCTAAGAGTACCAGTCTTTTGAGACTGACCTCCGGTGTGCTTAGAGCAGTGCCCTGAAACGACTCTAGGGGCCTCAAGGGAGGTGGCAATATCTCCTGCACCACTATAATGCTGGTTGGAGACCAAGGAGAGAGCTTGCTGGAGTTGACCTTGCCCTGAAGCGCCATGGGTAGCAGGGTTAACGGACTAGGTCCCCTTGGGGTCCGGGACAAGGCGGGCACCAGATACATGGAGTCGCAATGCTGTTTCTCTGTACCTCCCTATGGGAGGTGGAGGGTTGCAATTGAGGCTGCGCCCACTAAGCAGCCCCATGTGAGCGCCAATCTTTCAACCACCAAGCTTATGGAGTCGTCGAAGAGGCCAGAAGAGGTTAGTGGGGCGTCCAGCAGCACGACCCTGTCTCTGTCCGACATCTTTGTAAAACGGCACCTCACACTTCCAACTCATGCAGCAGGTCAGCCTGATACGGCTGAAGCACCACCATAGTGTGAAGGGACGCAATGGCTTAACCTACAGAAGCATAAGATTTACCCATGAGCACCGATGTATTGCGTAGGGGCTTCGCAGGTAGTGTCGGGGTCTTAGGGCAACATCTCTAAGATGCTTCACACCATCTGACTGAAAGTAAGACATCATGCAATTTACAACTAAGCAAATACAAAAAAGTTCTAAAGTTTGGTCTTTTAAACATTAGATCACTTGCATCCAAAGCACTCATTTTAAATGAGCTCATCACAGATAATAATCTCGATGCACTCTGTCTCACTGAGATTTGGATTAAACCAAATGATGATATGGGTCTAAACTGTCAGGATATGCTTATAAGCATGAGCCCCATCAGACTGGCTGTCAGAGATTAGGATTTAGGTTTAAATTTGAAGTGCTAGTTTTTAAAGTTGTACTTTCAGACATACATAGGAAACCCCTACTATCTCTCACTCTGGCCACCGTGTACAGACCCCCAGGGCCCTACGCTGATTTTCTTTAAGAGTTTGCTCGTTTTCTTTCAGACCTCTTGATCAATTTTGATAAAGTGCTGCTTGTAGGAGATTTTAATATTCATGTAGATGATGCAAATGATGCTCTAAGATTATCATTTGTAGACTTATTAAACTCTTTTGGGGTTAAACAAAACATCACCAGACCAACTCATCGTTTTAATCACACACTAGACTTAATAATATCCCACTTCTAGTAGATCCTGGAATAACCAGTCCACTAAAGGTGTTAAAGCATTTCCACATTTAGCTCCTAAACTTTGGAATAGTCTTCCTGACAGTGTTCGGGGCTCAGACACACTCTCCCAGTTTAAGTGCAGATTAAAGACGTATCTTTTTAGCAAAACCTACACATAACTGATCACATGCACATTATCAACTGGTGCTTGTTAATATTATGAACAGCCGCTACACAAATTCCTCCAGTCACGTCCCACCTCATGAAGATTGTGGACCTTTAAAGAAGTAGATGCCGACCCAGCAAACATCCCAAACCATCTAGAGACGTACCAGCGTCATTTGGATCCCACTTCATGTGGAGTGTGAAAAGCGCTATAGAAATAAACTTCACTTCACTTCACTTCACTTAAGGGGGCAATTCCAGGAGAGGGTATAGCTGGTAACCGTCTCTTCTACCCGTGGCATCGCCTCGTTCTCATGTTCTTTCCACCCCATGATTTGAGAATACACAGTGGAACTGGGAGTAAAGGGGCGGGCCAAAAAAAGGCTTAACCCATGACCTGGACACCTCGGTGTCGGGAAAGAGAGGGAAACCCCGACGCGAAGGTGTTGACACGGGTGTCAGAAAGCTCTCATCTAGTTTACAGAATGAAAGCACTTTCTGCTCATGAGCCGGGCAAGTTATATTGAGCTTGGCAACGGCAGGTGTTACAACCTACATAAGGTCCTCGACTTCGGTATCGCAGAGCAGCTCGAGTTCCTGAAAGGGTACAGTATCAAAAGTTCAGAAATTGATTGTTTATGGTTATGACAATACAACTTTACATCTCTTATATTACCATTGTGTTTACTCGTTATATGAAATCTGCCCATGTTTTGTAAAAAAAAAGTAATAATAAATAATAAAAAAAATACAAAATTATATATATATATATATATATATATATATATATATATATATATATATATATAAAATATTTTTTTTATTTATTTAAATACCTTTTTTACTATAAAATAAAATGTTTACATATTTTTACAAATTACTTTTCATTTTAAGCGTTAAATATTGTTTGAAATAACTAAAAGTGTTAAATCTATTAAAATATTGTATAAATATTAATTGTATGTAAGATTCATGTTATTTTTATTATATTTATATACTTATTAATATATGTATTTTTATTTTTAGAAATAATAGTTTAGTGGAAATAATAGTGGAAAATTGTCCACCGTTGCCGGGGAACTCACATCCTCCATACGTCTGGGCACTGTTTCATGTTGAACACTAACTGATTTCAGGTTAGGAATAAAGTTACCTGGTCGGCACAGGAACTTCAGTGAGTCCTGTGAGCAGTAGAGCAGGCGAGAGACGAACGAAAGCTATGATCGGTTTCTCCAGGAAATCCACTTCCCCTACCAGTACGTTCGAGGCCTCTGCCCCTGGAGGAATCTTCCTCATGAAGTTCATGTCCACCTGAGAAAGAAAGGACATAGAAAGACAGGATGCTTTTTATTTCTTTAACTGTGTAGACTAATTTTTTTTCCTTCAGTTAGAGGACTGTTGGAGAACAAGAACAAGAGGGATCAGCACTGTATTTACTTCATTATTGCTGCTATTGAAACGCAACCAAACAAAAAACCCTGTGACTATTATTATTATTTAAAAAAATTATGAGATTCATACATGTGGATTAATTGTGGTTTCATTATCACATACTATACAGGTTTATTATTTATTCATCACTTGAGTTCTTATATGGAGATACAGCATAGCATATGTCTAACATATAATCTTACTTTCTTTTTTTAACATTTTTTTTATACCATCATTATTATCGTTACTGTATAATTTCTTTGGATTATATTACTTAATTACTAAGGAGGTTTTATGTTAATTTAAATGTAATTCTAATATAAATATAATAATAATTTGCTTTTAGTAAAAAAACTATGTGATTGTAATTATACATCTGTATATCTTTATATGTCTATATTATAGATATACTTTATCTTTATCAATCTCTATTATTATTATTATAAATTACAATACATAATTTAGCAAAACAGAGCAATTTACAGTACCATACTGAATAAACCATACTGTATATACAGTTATGTTCAAAATAATAGCAGTACAATGTGACTAACCAGATTAATCCAGGTTTTTAGTATATTTTTTATTGCTACGTGACAAACAAGTTACCAGTAGGTGCAGTAGATTCTCAGAAAACAAACAAGACCCATCATTTATGATATGCACGCTCGTAAGGATGTGCAATTGGGCAATTAGTTGAAAGGGGTGTGTTCAAAAAAATAGCAGTGTATGCCGTTGACTGTACAAACTCAAAACTATTTTGTACAAACATTTTTATTTCTAGGATTAAGCAATCCTGTGAATCACTAAACTAATATTTAGTTGTATGACCACAGTTTTTTTCACATCTGTGTGCCATGGAGTCAACCAACTTGTGGCACCTCTCAGCTGTTATTCCACTCCATGATTCTTTAACAACATTCCACAATTCATTTACATTCCTTGGTTTTGCTTCAGAAACAGCATTTTTGATATCACCCCACAAGTTCTCGATTGGATTAAGGTCTGGGGATTGGGCTGGCCACTCCATAACATTAATTTTGTTGGTTTGGAACCAAGACTTTGCTCGTTTACTAGTGTGTTTGGGGTCATTGTCTTGTTGAAACAACCATTTCAAGGGCATGTCCTCTTCAGCATAAGGCACCATGACCTCTTCAAGTATTTTGACATATGCAAACTGATCCATGATCCCTGGTATGCGATAAATAGGCCCAACACCATAGTAGGAGAAACATGCCCATATCATGATGCTTGCACCACCATGCTTCACTGTCTTCACTGTGTAGTGTGGCTTGAATTCAGAGTTTGGGGGTCGTCTCACAAACTGTCTGTGGCCCTTGGACCCAAAAAGAACAATTTTACTCTCATCAGTCCACAAAATGTTCCTCCATTTCTCTTTAGGCCAGTTAATGTGTTCTTTGGCAAATTGTAACCTCTTCTGCACATGCCTTTTTTTTAACAGAGGGACTTTGCGGGGGATTCTTGAAAATAGATTAGCTTCACACAGACGTCTTCTAACTGTCACAGTACTTACAGGTAACTCCAGACTGTCTTTGATCATCCTGGAGCTGATCATTGGCTGAGCCTTTGCCATTCTGGTGATTCTTCGATCCATTTTGATGGTTGTCTTCCGTTTTCTTCCACGTCGCTCTGGTTTTGCTCTCCATTTTAAGGCATTGGAGATCATTTTAGCTGAACAGCCTATAATTTTTTGCACCTCTTTATAGGTTTTCTTATCTCCAATCAACTTTTTAATCAAAGTACGCTGTTCTTCTGAACAATGTCTTGAACGACCCATTTCAGGCTTTCAAATGCATGTTCAACAAGTGCTGGCTTCATCCTTAAATAGGGGCCACCTGATTCACACCTGTTTTTTCACAAAATTGATGACCTCAGTGATTGAATGCCACACTGCTATTTTTTTGAACACACCCCTTTCAACTAATTGCCCAATTGCACAGCCTTACGAGCGTGCATATCATGAATGATGGGTCTTGTTTGTTTTCTGAGAATCTACTGCACCTACTGGTAACTTGTTTGTCACGTAGCAATAAAAAATATACTAAAAACCTGGATTATTCTGGTTAGTCACATTGTACTGCTATTATTTTGAACATAACTGTATGTATGTGGCAGCAGGCGTGTGGACGAGCACCGTTTCAACGATGGACAGCGGACAGAGAGAGATAAACACAAGAGAGACAAGAGTTAAAATTGGAATTTGGAACACCAAAAGCACAGAAAGAATCTGCACTCTTACACTAAGACAGCTGAACTCTGGTGACCGCTGGGAAAAGTAAGGCATCTCACAAGGTGAAAGATGCACACACACACTGCATGCAGCATCCCAATGTATCATACCGAAAGTTGTTTGTATCGCCATTTTCATTGTAAGATCGAAAGAACGCAAGTCGATCCATCAAAACAAATGTAATTAATACAATCCTCTAGTAAATATTCTAACTTTTTATTTTCATGTACACATCCAGCAATTCCAGCAATTATCCAGCAATTAAAACCGTAAACAAAAAAACAGCAAAAGTTCTGTTAGGGGTCCTGATGATTTACGGAATTTAAAACACCATAATTACTTTTACAAATGTAATGTCTTGATGCTCTATGTTCACTAATAATACTAACACTAATAATAAACATACATTTGCAAAAAGCATACATATTTGATAAAAATTTGCCAAAAATTTGCAATTAAATTGCGATTAATCGTGATTACATATTTCAATCAATTGACAGGCCTATTGTCAGGGAGCTCCCTGCTTCCTCGCCTGTGCGCGCCCCGCCCGTCCGGAGCTCATCACCGGCCTACTAATGCGGCACACCTGGCTCTCGTTTCCCACCTGCCTATATAAACCCTTCACTCTCATCTCTCAGGCGTCCGTTATTGTTCATGTTGGACTCTGTATGTGTATGCTTCGCTGTGTTTTCATTAAAACCCTGTCCTGCTTGGCGATTCGGCTTCCGCCTAATTCACTCGCGCCTGACAGAATAACGGACCGAAACCGAAAGGAAAGAAAGAAGGAAAACGCCGTTGAGAAGAGAAAAGGCGCTTACCCTGCGATGGAGCAGCAGCCCAGCACGGCCTCCGATCCGGTACGGGATCTCATCGCTGCGCTCCGAGCGGCTTTTCCATCCACGGCGGCGCGGCAAAACCCTCCCGCTTCCACCGGCAGTCCCATGGCGCTTCCGGCAAATTTCTCCAGGGAAGCTTCGGAATGCCGCGGCTTCTTATTACAGGTGAACCTGTATATTGAAATGCAACCTCACCGATTTCCCACTGAATGGGCGAAGATTGCGTTCTTTATCTCCCTCCTCTCCGGGAGAGCGCTAGCGTGGGCGCAATCGCTATGGGAGGACGCCGGCCCAATCGTGCAATCCTATGCTCGGTTCACCGCGCACTTCCGGGAGGTGTTTGGCGCCGCCTCCGGAGTCCTCACCACGGCCGATCAGCTGCTTGGATTGCGTCAGGGGAAAGACAGCGTTGTGGATTACAGCCTCCGTTTCCGTACGCTGGCGGCATCTAGTGGCTGGAACGAGACGGCGCTACTCAGTGTGTATCGGCTGGGATTAAATCCAGAGCTCAGACAGGCGATGGCGGTGCTGGAGGATTCCGTGGGATTGGAGAGTTTTATTCAGAAGTCCATCGGGCTCTCTCAGCGCTTGGCCGTGTGTTCCCCAACTCCACCTCCATCGGACGCTCTGCACGGCGCCGCAGCTGCACCCGATGCTGAACCCATGCAGCTAGGTTCTCAGGGGTTGTCTAGGAGAGAGAGAGACCGACGCCGGGCCGCTGGGAGGTGTCGGTACTGCGGTTCCCCGGACCACTCCGTCTCTCGGTGTCCTACACGCCCGGCGCGTGCTGCGGTGAGTACAGTGACCTTCTCATCGGACATATCGCCATTGTCTAAGCTCACTGTGACCCTTCTGACCCCCGCTCTCTCCATCTCTGTACATGCCTTAGTCGAGTCCGGCTCGGCGGGGAACTTCATCTCCCAGGCCTGCCTCGACCAACTACGCCTCCCCCGAGAGAGGGGCTCCCAGGACCTAGCGGTACAGACCATCCAGGGACGCCCGCTGGGCAAGGGATGGGTGAAGCACTGCACGCCGGAGGTTACACTACAAGTGGGGCTCTTTCATCGAGAGAGGATCCGGTTCCTGGTCCTGGAAAGTTCCACCATCAGTGTGATTCTGGGGAGACCCTGGCTCCAGAAGCACACACCGAGGTGTTCCTGGGATCCTTGTGACATCCTGGAATGGAGTTCCCACTGTAAGGCCCACTGCCTTTCCCACCTGCCGACACGGATCCCTGCGGCGGTGATAGGTGCTACCCGGGTGGAGGAGGCCCCGACCAAGACCCAGGTGGAGATCCCAAGAGAATACCGGGCTTTTGAGGACGTGTTCAGCGCGCAGGCCGCCACCCGTCTTCCCCCTCACCGACCTTGGGACTGCAGCATCAACCTGCTCCCCGACGCTAAGCTGCCCAAGGGTCGGGTTTACCCGCTCTCCGCTCCTGAACATCGGGCTATGGAGGAGTACGTACAGCAAGCTCTCCGCCAGGGGTTTATCTCACACTCGTCCTCCCCCGCCGCGTCCAGCTTCTTCTTTGTGGGAAAGAAGGACGGAGGGTTGCGCCCCTGCATCGACTACCGCCAGTTGAACTCGCAGATCTCTCCGCTTCCGTACCCCCTCCCGCTCATGCCCGCCGCTCTGGAGGCCCTGAGGGAGGCCCGGGTGTTCAGCAAGCTCGACCTCCGGAGCGCGTACAACCTGGTGCGTATCAGGAAGGGAGACGAGTGGAAGACGGCTTTCATCACGCCCTTGGGACACTACGAGTACCGGGTTATGCCGTATGGCCTCTCCATCTCACCCGCCGTCTTCCAGGGGTTCATGAATGAGGTACTCCGGCCTTACCTCCAGAAATTCGTCATGGTGTACATAGATGACATCCTGATTTACTCGCGAGATCTGGAGGAACACCGGAGACACGTGCGCGCCGTCCTCAAGGCGCTTCGCTCCCATCACCTCTATCTGAACCTCTCGAAGTGCGAATTCCACCGCTCTACCATCCACTTCCTGGGCTACGTCATCGGGGCAGAAAGGATCCAGATGGACGAAGGGAAGGTAACGGCGGTGAGAGAATGGCCCGTCCCGGGGTCGATAAAGGAGCTCCAGCGCTTTCTCGGCTTCGCGAACTTCTATCGCCGGTTCATCCAGGGCTACAGCAGGATCACCGCCCCTCTCACCTCGCTCCTCAGGGGTAAGGCCCGAGTCCTAAAATGGAACCCGGAGGCCCAAGAGGCTTTCCAGGAGCTCCGCCGTCGCTTCTGCTGTGCCCCGGTTCTGCGTCACCCCGACCCTCGGAGGCCATTCGTGGTCGAAGTAGACGCCTCGTCCACCGGGGTGGGTGCAGCCCTCTCCCAGCTGTCGGGGACGCCTCCCCGACTCCACCCGTGCGCTTTCTTCTCTCACAAGCTCTCCACCGCTGAACAAAACTACGATATCGGCAATCGTGAGCTCTTGGCAATCAAGCTGGCACTGGAGGAGTGGAGACTGGCTGGAGGGAGCCGAGCACCCGTTTACAGTGGTCACCGACCACAAGAACCTCCAGTACCTCCGGGAGGCTCGGAGGCTCAACCCCCGACAGGCACGCTGGGCGCTCTTCTTTACCCGGTTCCGGTTCCACATCACCTACCGAGCCGGGTTGCAAAACGGCAAAGCCGACGCCCTGTCCCGGATGTACGGGCCAGAGGAACCCGGAGAACCTGAGCCCATCCTCCCTCCGGCTCTCATCCTGGGACCCATCGTCTGGGAGATCGACGAGGAGATCCGCACCGCTGCCCGCCGAGAAGCCACCCCGGCGGGGTGCCCGGAGGGGCTCACCTATGTCCCTACCTCCTGCAGGCCCAGACTCATCCGGTCGGTCCACGAGGGGCCTGGCTCCGGCCATCCGGGAGAGAAAAGGACGGTACAGATGGTCAAGGCTCGATACTGGTGGCCAGGGATGACGGAGGAGGTCAAGCGGTTCGTACAGGGATGTCCTACCTGTGCGGTGTCCAAGGTTCCACGTCACCTGCCCGTAGGCAAGTTGATGCCGCTCCCCGTCCCTCAACGTCCCTGGTCCCACCTGGGAATCGACTTCGTGACGGATCTGCCACGGTCGGAGGGACACACCTGCGTCTTAGTGGTGGTGGACCACTTCTCGAAAGCCTGCCGATTCATCCCCCTGAAGAGCTTGCCCACCGCCCTCGAGACTGCGGAGGCCCTGTTCCACCACGTCTTCTGGAACTTCGGGCTCCCGGAGGAGATCGTCTCGGACAGGGGACCTCAGTTCACGTCTCGGGTCTGGAAGGCCTTCTTCAGGCTCCTGGGAGTGTCGGTGCCACCTCACTTCCGGGTACCACCCGCAGTCCAACGGCCAAGCGGAACGGAAGATCCAGGAGCTGAGCCACTACCTGAGGACCTACTGTAGCCAGGATCAAGGGGAGTGGTGTCGGTTCCTGCCGTGGGCGGAATACGACCAAAACTCGCTCCGTCAGGACTCCACCGGGCTCACTTCGTTTCAGTGCGTGCTAGGTTTCCAGCCACCCCTGTTCCCCTGGTCGGACGAGCCATGCAACGTGCCTGCCGTGGACTTCTGGTTCCGAGAGAGCAGCCGGGTCTGGGAGTCCGCATACACCCAGCTACGCCGTGCCATCCGCAACACCCGCCGACACGCAGACGCCCGGCGGCTAGACTCTCCACCTTTCCGTCCCGGATCTTAGACCGGGTCAACGACGTGACCTACCGGCTGGAACTGCCGCCGAGGTACCGCATACACCCCACATTTCATGTGTCGCTACTGAAACCCTGTGCCTCTCCTGTCTCTCGCCCCCCAGGTGGCCCCCCGGCGCCCGTTCAGCCTGAGGTCGTGGACCAGCCCGGGGTCTACGTGGTGAAGGAGGTTCTGGATTCCAGGCGGCGTGGGGGTCGCCTCGAGTACCTGGTGGACTGGGAGGGGTTCGGTCCTTAGGAGCGGTCTTGGGTGGCGCGACAGGACGTGCTGGATCCGGCACTGCTGGCAGAGTTCCATGCTTCCGAGGGGTCGGCCTCGTCGCCGGGTCAGGACGTCTGGTGCCGTCCCTGGGGGAGGGGGTGGTGTCAGGGAGCTCCCTGCTTCCTCGCCTGTGCGCGCCCCGCCCGTCCGGAGCTCATCACCGTCCTACTAATGCGGCACACCTGGCTCTCGTTTCCCACCTGCCTATATAAACCCTTCACTCTCACCTCTCAGGCGTCCGTTATTGTTCATGTTGGACTCTGTATGTGTATGCTTCGCTGTGTTTTCATTAAAACCCTGTCCTGCTTGGCGATTCGGCTTCCGCCTCATTCACTCGCGCCTGACACCTATATATATATATATATTTTATATTTTATATTTTATATATATATATATATATATATATATAAATAGGTTGTTTTCTTTCTATTTGCTGAACAGCTTCTGCACATTTTCACAGCCTGAGCCTGATCTATTCATTTGTTTTATATATATTTATATATTTATCTGCACTGTGATTATTTGCACAAGGCTAATACTTGCACTTGGAAGTCACCTTCAGAGGACTTTGGTATATTAAGCAGTGTTTACATGTTGGGATAATTCCAATGAACACACACACATACACACACATACACAGCACAATCTTGTCTTCTGAAACACTAAACAGTAACCAAGAACAAAAAAACATAAAACATATCCTAAGCAAGTAGATTCAAGTGCTGGTACTGTATGAGAACAAATGTCTCCAGGACGACAGAAATATCTGACAGTTAGGAATATTTTTCCGGTCCCACAAGAAAACCTGAGGTTATTTGAGGGGGGGGCTTTTATTTAAAAAAGAAAAAATAGCCCAGAAATTTCCTGTTTGTTTCTTATGTTTGAGTTACACTATAATACGCATTAGATACTTGTAAACATGGTGTCAATGAAAGGTCCTGAAAAAGATTAAACCATTCGTGGCTGTGTGTGTGTGTGTGTGTGTGTGTGTGTGTGTGTGTGTGTGTGTGCACGCGTAATTGTGTGTGTGTGTGCACGCGTCCTGTAATTTCCAGAAAGTACAACTTTAAGAAATGAGGGTGATTTTTGAAAGCAGAAGCCATTTTTTATTAGCACTTGATGCAAACTATAATTCCAGTGTCATTTTATGCACATCAAGGCTTTTCTTGGTACATTTTTCAACATGTCTGAAAGAAACACTGACATTGCTGATTATTTGGTTTCCTTTCTAGTGTCACTCAACCTTTTACACGTCTCATATAAAAGACTTTTGCTAGCTAGCTAGTCACTTAGTCACAAATATTTTAGCTAGCTTAATCCAGTTGCTTAGCAACGGTGTTGCCACTTTAACCACGTGATTTGTGAGCAGATCATGTATGTTTGCATTCCTATGTTGTGTGTGTGTTACCTTGCTAAGATCTACAGTGCTGCCTTCTTTGCTGTTGCCTAACTTGGATGATCTGTTTTCACTCAACCTGCCTGCATCCACAGAGCCGGAAAGAGAAGTCGAAGACACCACAGTACCTGAGAAAGAGAGACGACAAGAAACAGATCAAATCTACAGCTAAAGAAAGAAATAAGATTCAAAAATAAAATGAAGGCGAGAACAGCAAAGCATACAAGCACAAGCAGATGTGCAGAACTATGTGATTTTTCTCCAAGTGGCCATATCCAGACAAGCATGCATGGTTTTCTCTCCAGAATGAGTATTTGTGCACTAGTCACTGACCCAGTATACACTCGATACAGATGCTGTCTCATGTATAACAATACTCACTCAGCCTAATTACGAACAGCCTCATTATAAAACCCTGCTGAAGTAAAGAAAACTATAGAAACCCTGAAAGAAATTCTAATACCATTACAAACCATCAGCCCTTAACCATTACCCATAGCCTAATCTTTTTAAAAGGGGTCTTTTAGATACCAAAATAGGATTTGAATGTTGCTAAAGGTGTTCTATCACTCCTTAATGGTTACCACTCGAGATCCACTTAGCAGTGAAATTCTTTCTTTACATATCCCAGCTTATTAGGAAACTGGAGTCAGAGTGCAGGGTCAGCCATGATACAGCATTTCTAAAGCAGAAAAATGTTAAAGGCCTTGCTCGAAGACCCAGGCGTGGCCTGATCTCCTAACCTTTTGATCAGCAAACCAGAGCCTTAACCACTGAGCTACCACATCCTGGAAAACATAATAAATCCTACTATACATAATGAGAAGTATAGAAGGCATGAATTTCCAGTAGAAACCCCACAAGGATATTCTATTACAGTTTCCATTAAAACTGATACAACTACCAATAGAACAAATACAAATAAGGTTTTATTATCAGCAGAGAAGTGATCAATTCCTTTGGACTCCACCCATGACTATATGACTGTGTCATATAGTTGATTTTGACATTATCTGTTTCATTACAATTTGCCTGCAAAATTAGCACAACAGTAAGATTAATCCCAATCCCAAGTAAACCCCATTCTCAAAATTCTGGCTGCTCAGTTTAGTCAAGAAACAAATAAGAAAGTAAGTTTTATCTTCTAAAACTATTACAATTACTACATAATGGGAACACTGCTGGGGAAAATGGCTTCAAAAAACATGAAATGTCTAAACAACCAAACTTTGGTCAGAAAATTTGAGTTCCTGAAAGCTCCAGTGCCACCATTTGTTTATCTTACTGTTGAGCACCATTTGGTAAAAATCTAGAAGCAGGTAAGTTCATTTTATTATTTAATCTTCTTGTGTGAATGATTTAAATGTAAGATGTACAAATCTAACGTTCAACACATCAGAGTTCACAAATATATTCAGCTTCTCATAAAAAAAAAAAGAAAAGAAAAAAAAAACATTAACTCTTCTTTAAATACCGACATTTAAATAAAATATGTTCTAATACTAACTTTATGTATTTATATTGCTATTTTTCTGATGAAATGATATTATAAATGCGATTAAAACTTTAATATTTTCCCCTTGTGGGTTTGGCTGTTTTAAGCTCGGCTTAGTTTCATTTAAGCTTTGACTAAATTGACTAAGGGGGAGTGGTGGCTCCAGCGGTTAAGGCGCTGGGTTGCCGATCGGAAGGTCGGGGGTTCAAGCCCCGGTATCGCCAAGCTGCCACTCTTGGGCCCTTGAGCAAGGCCCTTAACCCTCTATGCTCCGGGGGTCCCTTACGAGGGAAATATCAAGGTCCGTGACGTCGGAGTGACGTGGGGCCGCCTTCCCATGGGCTCACCACCTGCAGGAGGGACCGTAAGGGACGGTGCTGTGAGGATTGGGCAGCAGTCGAAGGCGGGGGCCTGCTTAGACTGCTGCCCCCGCGACCCGAATTACGGATAAGCGGGAGAAAATGAATGAATGAATGAATGAATAAATTGACTAATATAGAGTTTTTAAAAAGGCATTTATTTACTTTTAGGGGATGCCCTTATTCACACCATCTTACAATTATCCTGTATTTTCAAGGGTTAAAAGCCATGCTCAAGTGGCCCAGCAGTGGCACCTTGGTGGTGCTTGGATTTGAATTACTGACCATTTGAGTACAAGTCCACTGTCTTACCGACTGACTTGAGAGTAAATCTAGTTTGTGGATGCACCACAGAGGCTAGAGGTTCACTAAAGGTTCTCTGGATGGGTAGATATCCAGTAAGTAGATATCCATTCTAGCAGAAGAACATTTAGTGAACATCTAGCCTCTGTGGTTCATCCACAAATTATCTTTGGAGAATGTAATAGGGATTTGAATTATTGTTGTACTTCACTTTCAATTTACACCAATCAGACATAATATTATGACCACCTGCTTAATATTGTGTTGGTCCTACCTTTGCTGCCAAAACCGTCCTGACCCATCGAGCATCAACAGCATTAACATATTTTTTTTAGCAATTTGACCTACAGGAGCTCTTGTGATAGATACTGACCACTGCAGACCGGAAACAGCCAACAAGAGGTGAAGTTTTGGAGACTCTCTGACCCAGTCATCTAGACATCACAATTTGTCTCTTGTCAAACTCAAATCCTTACACTTGCCAATTTTTCCTGCTTCTAACACGTCAACTTTGAGGACAAAATGTTCACTTGCTGCCTAATAAATAAATCCCACCCATTAACAGGTACTATGATAAAGAGATAGTCAGTGTTATTCACTCACCGGTCATAATTTTATAATGTCATAATGTTATGCCTGATCAGTCTATGTCCTTTGTTTTCAATTTAAACAACAAAAAAACTGTCTAAATACATAACCCCAAAACAAAGGACAAAAAAAAACGTTTTAAATTACCATTGCATTCTTCTCTGAATAGACCAGAGAGGTTCTTTGGTAAAATTAATATCTACTCATTGGACTCTTTCATACTCATTCTGGAATCATGTGATATGCCGTCCGTGGGCACTTGAGCAGGTCGGAATTTTTGAGTCAGCAGTGGGACAGATCATTTACAAGCAGAGATTTATTCAGAGATTAACTGAAGAATACCCACTGACCAAACACACTCACCATCCACCCACCAGTCCTCACAAACACTGTTTAGCTCTATAGTATAGTCACCTTTTTATTATATACATATTTTCACTCTCAGGTAGACACTCGGGTGCCCATGAACGTGCTTCTGAATGCAGAAGCAGAATAGTCTATCAAGCTGAGGACAGGGCTCCATAAACAGGTCTGTCTTACACGCTACTGGGACACACAGGCACTGAGAAAATCTGAACAGGGTATGAATAAAATATAACAGTGGGAAACTGTCCATGCAGGCTTAAAATAATGTTGATGGGAAAGTTTACTGCATAGCCAACAAATACACCAAGGCATGTGGGCACACATACACATACACACACACACACGCGCACACACACACACAAACACACACATTATTTTCCCAGGTCTTTAAATCTGAAGTTATTTTGCACTGGTGACTGTGTTTATGGAGCCATTACACACACATTTATGAACACAATGATTATATACAATGGCAAAGGGCCAGGCGATGGAGCTGTAAAGCTTATAAAGCGATGGATGGATGGATGGATGGATGGATGGATGGATGGATGGATGGTGGGATGGAAAATGGAAAATAGAGCATGCACACATTTAGGGAGATAAGTCCAAAGGTATTATAATATGTCAAATGTAGTATTAGTCTGTAGATTAGACTAACGAGATGATGTAGGGATATGTAAGGGATATGTGAGTAGCTAATCATTACTCACACAAATACTTGTCTTCACCAGCCCTAAGATCCAAAACGTCCTCCTCAGACTCTTCGTCCTCCTCTGGTGGAGACACCACAACCTCAGGGATTTCCAGATGGACATGCGGGGCTCCGTCAGTCAGGTCAAAGTGTCGAGCAGGTGGTGGGGTGCTTTGCGGGGTGGGGACAGGGCTGGGTGAGGTACCATGGCCTGGGCCAGGTAGGAGGTGGTTTAGGAGCATGGAGACTCGTGATTCGCTCCTCTGGGACAGGTTGGAAATAGAGCCCCCCAGTTTCAAAAGAGAGTTACGCGACGCAGACAAACCGTCACCTAGCAAGAGAAGGGAGAACGAAAAGAAAAAAGGGTTTGGTTTAATAGGAGAAGGGGCCTTCTTGGAAGTCATAAGGGATGCAGAGGCATGCAGTTGTGGTAGGAGGACGTGTTCAAGTGCTTGTCTGTGTATGGGAAACAGGAAGGAGATTTAAAAAAGAAAACAAGAACTTGAAGTGATCCTGAATGCCTCTTATGGGGATGGAAAGCAAGCCATGCGATATAAGCAGGACCAAATTACCCCCTAAATTGCGACGATATATATATATATATATATATATATATATATATATATATATACATACATACATTCTGATCACATGATGCATCATCAGTAACATTCAGAAAACAATATGCATATCAGTGTAAGTGGTTCTAAAAAAAATAACACCAAGTGTCCATTACACCATGCAATCGTGATTAATTGGAGGTTATTGAACCATACTCCGCAGAGAGAAAGTCCAGAATTCATAATCAAGTCCTTTCTCAAGATAAACATCAGGCTCCAGCCAACTGGCAAGGCTTAAAGTGCAAGCAAAGAGCAGATACGAGCACAGAGCAGCCCTATCCGCACCACGGAAATACTCACTGTTTTAATGCCTGAGTGGTACTGCTAATTTACCATGAATAATCACAATCTAGTCCCAAGCAGCCCAGTTTATCCTTGATAATGATCATGCAAAAGAAATAGGATGGGTAAAACAGAAATGAATGCTCCTATAAGGGCAATGTTATGGATGATTATAAGAGTCATGAAACCACCAGTTTAAGCTTTTTAGGAAATGGTAGGTCTTCACTCGTCACTTGAAGATAGCCAGTGACTCCGCTGTTCAGACATCCACAGGAAGTATATTCCACCACCTCAGTGCCAGAACAGAGAAGAGCCTTGAGGTATACCTACCTCTTACCCTGAGAAGGTGGTACCAGTGCTAGAGGATCTCAAGCAGCGTGGTGCACTGCAAGGAGTGATGACGTCTTTGAGGTAAGAAGGCCTTCACTTAAACTCTTCTTCTTTCGGCTGCTCCCTTGAGGGGTCGCCACAGAGGATCATCCGTCTCCATACTACTTTGTCCTCTACATCTGCCTCTTTCAAACCAACTACCTGCATGTCTTCCCTCACCAAATCTATAAACCTCCTCCTTGGCCTTCCTATTTTTTCTCCTTTCTGGTGCCTCGATCCTCAGCATTCTCCTACCGATATACCCCATGTCCCTCCTCTGCACATGTCCAAACCATCTCAATCACGCCTCTCTAACTTTGTCCCCAAAACATCCTACATGCGTCGTCCTTCACTTGAGCTAAGAGACCCAAATCTCTTTCCTGTACCCAATGCCAGCTCCGTGAAGATATGCTTTTCATGGGTTGATGTGGAAGATCTTAAGTTGTCTGCTATAGAGCGCTGACCTCAACCCTACTGAACACCTTTGGGATGAACTGCATTTAGGCAAATGGGGACTAAATGTGGAATGGGAGGTTGGTCAGATATGGTCAGGTATCCACAAACCATTCTCCATATAGTGTATGTATGTGTGTATGTGAATGTCCTCTGTGTATTTGTGAACACATTAGAGATGATGGAGCACTGCTAATTATGTAGTGTGTGAAGAAAGGGTGCGGAGAAAGCCCTCACCACTGCGCTCCAATAACAGCGGCTCAGAGTGTTTCTTGCCTATATCTGCAAGCGAGCGCACAGCCAGCGGGAATCGGTTGCTTAGCTTCCTCTCATTCTGGTGGTGGTGACGTTTCAGCACGGCCTCTCGCACCTTCTGCCTTAACGACTCGTCCAGCTGCCCTGTTGCCACCATGCTGTCTATCACCATGTCTGAAACAGGGAGAGTGAGAAATTTTTTGAAATTTGAAATTAAATAAGTACATTTGACATTTACAGCATTTGGCAGATGCCCAAACTACAACTTACAGTTATCCCAGTGATACAGCTGAGCAATTGATGGTTAAGGGTTTTGCTCAAAGCCCAGCAGTGGCAGCTTGGTGGTGCTGGGATTTGAACACATGACCATCCAATCAGAAGTCTAACATCTGATCCACTGAACTACCACTTCCCAAAAAGATTTACATTACATTTATGGCATTTGGAAGATGCACTTATCCAGAGCGACTTACAGTGCCTTGCGAAAGTATTCGGCCCCCTTGAACCTTGCGAC
>JAAIIK010000089.1:919127-929679 GCA_014706435.1 Silurus glanis | reverse complement strand
ATATATATATATATATATATATATATATATATATATATATACACACATACATACATACACACACACACACACACACACACACACACACACACACACACACACACACACACACTAAAAAATGAGTTTTTATCCCTAATGACCGAGCCAGAGGTGACAGGTGAGACAGAAACCTTGATAGGAACCAGCCCTAAAAAGGGAACCCCATCCTCATCTGAGTGACGGCGAATATCCCTTCATTGTTGTGGTTATCAGCTGTTCAGGGATGGAGACTTGGGCACAAAACAGTTCATGGCAACTGTAGCTGATACAGCAAACTGTTCATATCCATCCGAACGCCGCAGGAGACAAATGATTAGAAAATGCAATAAAGAAGCGACCACATGGTCTGTCTGAAAAAATTTGACGATTACACTATGCGACCATGAATGGATTAAAAAAAAAACTGTAAGAAAAAAAAAGACATTCAAACAAATCTGATTAGAATATACACTATATTGCCAAAAGTATTGGGTCACCTGATCTTTCCTGCTTTATGTGCTTCTTTTCCAAACTGTTACCACAAAGTTGGAGGCACTCAATCGGCTTTAGTAAAATTTTGCATTCACATTAACTTGGAAACCCAAAACCTGTTCCAGCACGGCAAAGTGAACAAAGTGAGCTCCTTGAAGATCTCGTTTACATGCTTTGGAGAGGAAGATCTTGCTGCTATAGAGCTCTGATCTCATCCCAACTGAACACCTTTGGGATGGATTGGAACGCTGACTGCACCCCAGGTCTCCTCACCTACATCAGTACCTGCCTTTCATAATACCCTTGTGTCTGATGAACACAAATATCCATAAGAACACTTCAAAATCTGGTGGAACATCTTCCCAGAAGAGTGGAGGGAATAATAAGAGCAAATTGGGACTAAATGTGGAATGCGAAGCGCAAATATCACATACTGCACTTATGACCAGGTGACCCAATACTTTTGGGAATAGAGTGTGTAAGAAGAATAAAGCAATTTGGTGCATCTGTTTAATTGTGTCTTGCAGGGAAACGGTTACCTGCTGCTGGTCTCCGGCCTCGCGAAGCCTTACTCTGCTCTTTCAGTCTCTTCATCTTATGACTCAGAGGCTCCTCGTCCGAGCTCTCGGCTGCGCTCTCTGAACAACGTGTGGGAGACCAAGAGAGAAGAGAGACACGGAGGGAGAAAGAGAAAGCGAGAGAGAGAGCGGGACAAAAGAACTGGGTGATTACTGTAAGAGCTCGGCTCGGATGGTATTAGCAAGCCGTTTCTACAATTGCTTTCAAAGAACATCATCTGTTCTTCGCAGAGTTTCCGAGTACACGCTGTTTTTAATGAATTCCTCGAAATCTTTCCTGCTGATTTTTCGAAACGCCGATCATCTTCAAGGAACACCGGCCAGATCCGGGGAACGAGAAAAACACAAATCACGGTAATTAAAAAAATTAATTTTTAATTTAATTTAAAATGCTGTGCTAAAAAATAGTGCTTTTGGCGTGCGGCCAAAAGCACTATTTTTCACCCAATATGAGGTTCTTCCAGCAGGTCAATGCCCCTGTGCACAAAGCAGCTCCATGAGTAGAACCTTTGCATGGGTTAGTGTGAAAGATCTCCTGCTAGAAAGCTCTAAACCCTACTGAACACCTTTTTGGGATTAATGTGAATGCTGACTGCACCCCAGGCCTCCTCACCTTCATCAGCACCTGACTTCACTAACACCCTCGTGGCTGAATGAATCTCACACAAATCTCCACAAACACACTCCAAAAGTCTAGTGGAACATCTTCCCAGAAGAGTGGAGGATATTAGAACAGAAAACAGAGACTAAATGTGAATTGAGATATATATAAAAATATATATATAAATTCCAAATTCCCCAGATGAAGTTCCTATGGAAAGTTTCCGGAAATTTACCGCACATTTTCCACACCTTTGCAACCCTACTCGCTACCCGACATGACATGATTAATAAAATCATTTCTTTCCACAGATCGGTATGGAATCTTGATTCGCGGTCTGTCGTTACCTGCTCTGGCTGCACTTTTCTGCTCTTGTGTGTGTGCGCCTCCCCGTGCCACTGCGTCCATGACGTCTTGTTCGGACATCCTCTCTAACAGCACCACCGCCTGCTTCATCTCCGGCTCGCCCTTCTTCCTCGCCGGCTCGCCTTTCTTCCTCGCCGGCTCGCCTTTCTTCCTCGCCGGCTCGCCTTTCTTCCTCGCTGGCTCGCTCAAGGGCTCGTCGTCCGAGCTGTCGCTGCACGCTACACAGGAAGGAACGAGTTTTAGTATTTACGCTCACATTCGATTCCATTCATTTCATAAAATACTTCACAGCATCATAATCAATGTACAAAGTTTATCAATTATTGGAACTCTCTTCTGTTTGGATAGCCTCACAAACATATTCATAAATTTCAACAGGTCCGGAACTCAGCTACCCGTATAATTACCAGAAGCTCCTTCACTGAGCATATCGCTCCTGTTCTCCATCATCTACACTGGCTTCCTCTCAAATATCGAACAGAGTACAAGATTATACATCGCTTTTAAAGTTCATAACCTTTCACCCTCATACATCTCTGACATGCTTCATACTCGCATCCCAAAGCGTACCCTCAGATCTTCTTCATCCGTTTCCCTCGTTGTACCTTCTATTCATTTAGTCACTATGGGATCTAGAGCATTTAGCTGGGCTGCTCCTCATCTTTGAAATACTCTTCACAATTTATAAGTGACTGACCACTTTTAATTCAAGTGTTAAAACACTTTAGTTCAAATTAGCTTTTTCTGATCAATTTGAACAATTAAACAGCTGTTGTATGTCTTGTTTTTATGATTATCATTCAATTGTATGGTGTCCTTGAGTGTTTTGAAAGGTGCCGTCAAATAAAATTTTGTATTGTTATTGTTTTATTCTATATTCTAACAAATCCTTATTCTATTAGGATTTATAAATATACATGGAAATGCAATCAATGTAATGCTTTACCAAATACAGTAAAACCCTGTAGTACGAGCAACTAATAGTAAGAGCAAACGGAGATACGAGCGACCTTGCTTGCAAAATTTTACCCTGTTTCAATAGCAAATGTCGAAGGCACGAGCAAACCCACGCTGCCGGTTCCCCGTTTTCAGCGGAGGGAAGCATCAGTCGCTTAGTTGATGACGTATCAGCAAAAACGTAACTTTTTTTAGTTTTATATTTTTATTTCACTAGAAATCTTGAAAAATGTCTCCCAAGTAAATCAGTGATGGTGCTGTGAAAACGAAAGTAAATAGAATTACCATGGAAACCAAGAAGGTTATGAGCGTGGTGTGCGTCTCACACTCGCAATCAACCACTACCACACGAGTAAGTGTTAAATTATGTTTTTATTACAGTAATTTGCGGTGTATTTGTTTGTTAAAATAGGCTACAAATACTTTTTAAATGCAGAAATAAGCGATCGAATGAGATCTCGGAACGGATTAAATCACTTTTACATTCATTCCCATGGGGAAAATTTGTTCGACCGTACGAGCAAATGGACCTACGAGCAATTTTCAAGAACGAATTATGCTCGTACAACGGGGTTTTACTGTACTAACAAACCCGGCTACCTGAGAAAAAAGGATCAAGCTAACAACTAGGTTTTGGAGGTTTCCTAAAACCATATATTTTTCCAAATCAAAAATTTGTCATTATACTTCATTTGATGTTTCATAGCAAGTAAAATTGCACTATATGGACAAATGTTTGTGGACTCCAGACCATAAGATTCATAGTAAGCTCCACTCTTCTTGGAAGATGTTCCACTAGATTGTAGAGTGTGCTTGTGGAGATTTCTGGGATTTCATTCAGCCACAAAGGCGGGAACTTATGTAGGTGAGGAGGCCTGGGGTGCCCCCAGTGTTCTAATTTATTATGTTCAATAGGGTTGAGTTCAGAGCTCTATAGCAGGCCACTCAAGATCTTCCACTCCATCCCATGTACAGCATTTCTTAATGGGGCTGGGTTTGTGCACATTGGCATTGTAACGCTGGGACAGGTTTTGGTCCCCTAGCTCAACTTTGTGGTAACGGTTTGGGAAAGAAACTCTGGGAAACAAACTTTGGAAACATATAGTGCATCTTAAATATATGCAAAAAAACTGTCATAATATAAAAAAAAAAAAAAAAAAACTAATTACTACTAGTTTTTTTTTTTTTTTTTTTTTTTAAAAAAAAAAAAAAAAAAATAATTACTACTAGGGGAGTGGTGGCTCCAGCGGTTAAGGCGCTGGGTTATCGATCAGAAGGTCTGGGGTTCAAGCCCCGGTATCGCCAAGCTGCCACTCTTGGGCCCTTGAGCAAGGCCCTTAACCCTCTATGCTCCAGGGGACCCTTACGAGAAAAATAAATCAAGGACCGTGACGTCGGAGTGACGTGGGGCCGCCTTCCCGTGGGCTCACCACCTGCAGGAGGGACCGTAAGGGACCGGTGCTGAGAGGATCGGGCAGCAGTCGAAGGCGGGGGCCTTGACAGCCCGATCCCTGGACACGGAGAAGTGTCTAGGGAATCTGCTTAGACTGCTGCCCCCGCGACCCGAATACGGACAAGCGGGAGAAGATGAATGAAAGGATGAATGAATGATAATTACTACTAAGGTTCACATTTCATTGTTATAGGATTATAAATTCAAGGTAATTTTCCTTAATTAAACTTGTCCCGTTTTGTCGGTGAATAAATCCGTGAATTGCAAAACAACGAAAACATCACGCTTGGAATTACAACAAAATGTCAAACAACAAAATGTGTTGTTTCTGCATCTGTTTTGCATCAGAACCTGGGATTAAAAACAAAGCCTAACAGCTGCACCTTTTCCTTCTTTTTTTGCACGTCCTCTCCTTTTAGGTGTCGTGTTCGTAGCTGGTGAGTGTCCCGATGCCTTCTTCTTCGAGTTGTCCTTACCTAGGAAAATGAACCAACACGTCACATCACTGTGCTCGATGTTCTTCAGCTAATTTACACACACACACACACAAAAAAAAAAAAACAAGCTGAAAATCCAGGAAACACTTGATCGATGGTGTCAACTTTACAATTGGGGATGGTTTCAATACACTTGGGTATACAATAACAACTGCAGGGTTTGGATTCACTTGGAATTGGGAATTTGGAGCTGTAAATGACATTTATCATGTTCTTAAAATGACGATCTACGTTAACAAGAATTACAATTATCTCATTTTATTCAACTGAGCAGGTTCTCAGCAGTGGTAGCTTGGAGGTGCTAGGATTTAAACTCAGAACCTTCTGAATGAAAGTCTTAAGCACAAGCTACCACTTCGATCCGTTTAGTTGTGTGTTTAAAAATCTTTCATGTCTTTCAAGTTCTGTGGTTTCGGGAGACTTTTTTCCGAGCAGGAATTCGTGGGGGGTTTTATTAATTGGCCCCCCTCCCAATTCGACGTTACGCAGAACATGTCAGCGTCTCTGGGCTAAAATTCTCCTGATTACCTTGGCTCAATGGTAGAAGATCCCGGTCTATTTGCAAAGAGGGATGCAAATAATAGCAACAGACGAGCGCCGTATTTGTACTTGACCCGAAATAACCTTTGAGTTTACACAATAGGTGTGTGAGTGAAGTGTTCTTAATAAAACGGCAATTCAATATAAATTCAATGATGCCCTTTACTGAGGAAATGTACCTCCATTGTGGTGCCATGTCATTATTTCATATTATTTAAATTTTATTGAATGATGGTTTGGTAGAAACTCCACCTTGCAGAAGGTTTATTCTGGTTAGCTCCTTTAACAGAGCCTGGGCTCTATAGTTGAACCGTTTTAAATAAAATCATTTGCCCAGTAAACAAATAAAAATTTTTAAATGGGTGCTAATAAATCTTGCTCCTGTCAATCACAGCAACACTAGCTAATATTGAGAATCTGTGAGCTCATGTACAGTATGTAGAAGAAGGCAGATAGTGCTAACTATCCTGGTGTATCCAGTCGAACCTGGTGGAACAAGTTCAGAACAAATAGATCATTTTTCTTCCTAACTATTAACATGATTCCTTCAGTATGTCAGAGCATAAAAAGTCCAATCAGATCCAATCAAATATCAACTTGTCCAATGGCAGGGGCAGAGCTTATTCGATGCACGAGAACAAAAAATGGCAGTTTTCGAAAAATCCAAGTCTTTAGTATCCAGTGTTATAGCCTACAGAATGTATATACAGCAGCAGAGACTACAAAAATACCTGCTTTAATTCCAGCAAACTGTTATTTACTGAGGTTCTGCCTAGTCAGTTTTTTATCAACTGTCCTCAATATAAAAACAATGAAAGAAAAGGAAAATAATAAAAAGGCATAAGGCCGTCTCCCTGGTTCTGTAGCTGTATTATAATAGAACTAGAGGTCGACTGACCTGTGAATTTTACAGATATCGATAGCTAGGTTGGATCGTACTTGCCGATAACCGAATAATCAACCGATAGTTTTTAAAATAGATATTGTATATAAAATAATACTCCATGTAAAAACAAAAAAAAAACTAAACATTTTTTACTGAATCATAAAAATGTGCTAAATGAAATAAATATATTGATTAATAAACAATTATATAATTAATAAATTATAAATATTAAATATAATATAGCGCTCTCCGTGCAGCATGCAGGCTTGTGTGTAAAAACAAACAGCAAGTGGCGTAAGTGATTCCCCTCTGGAGGCTGCTCCTGTAAGGACAAGAACTCTTGTTGAACGGAAGCATGGAAAACTATCGGTATGGATTTTTGCTGATAGCCGATAGTTCCAGCAATAAACCTCTAGTCGACCTCTAGCGGTAACGAATGTGAAGGCTTTCTAATTCACATACCGTATGCCTGAAAATGTCTCCAATGTGACAGTGCAGGACTCAGGATCACTACCTTTTCGTCCTCTCCTCTGTGTGACCTTCGCTGGTGACCGCGATGGTGATGGTGACGACACTCTGATCCTCGAAGCTTTCGTTGCGGCTTTACGCTTTTTTGGGCTTCTGGTCTTCCTGGCATCTACAAACAGAGAAACTTAACGGAGTCCTCGCAGCGCTCTTTTAAACAAATGAAAACGTCAGTGCTCCAAAGTACATGACTATTGCGGTTTATAGCTATGTGAGTAACAGCACTGCTCTAAAGCTAAACTATTATAAGGGTGGTGAAAGAGAGACCAGTAATATTTGAAAGAAGAAATGTGTGCAGGGAGAGAGGAAACGTGGGAGATATTAGCGAAGGAGACTTGAGTGAGCAAATGAATGAATTCCAGAAAGAGTGAGTAAGTAAGAAAAAGGACTGGGGGAACATGTGAAGAGTGACTAAGTAAATCATTGAATGAAAGAGTGAGTGGAGGAGTAAATAAAGGAGTGAGAGAATATTTTATAAATAACCCTTGTAGACAGCACTATAATTCTAACAATTACAAAATTTTACTCCAATTCAAGAGAATGACAATTTCATTTATTTCCTCATCAACTTGTATTCTTGATCCCTTGCCTACAAGTTTCTCCAAAACATAAATCCAGAAGGAATTGAACATGTTCTAAAAAATAATAAACTCTTTCATTAGCACTGGTTATGTACCCAAATCGTTTTAAACTTCAAGATCCACCGCCTAATTATGAAACCTGACCTTGAACCATGTCACCTGTCCAACTATAGGCCAATATCAAACCTCTCCTTTATCTCCAAGATTCTAAAAAAAGGTTGTAGCACAGCAGTTCTGCTTACATCTACTTAGGAATAACATTTTTGAAATGTATCATTCAGGATTTAGGCCTCATCAGAGCACAGAGACGGCGCTAGTTAAAGTGCTAAATGACCTGCTATTGGCCTCTGATCAGGGTTGTGTCTCCTTACTTGTTTTGCTCGACCTTAATGCAGCTTTTGACACCACTCATAATAATATCCTCCTTGCTAGACTAGAAAATGTTGTCGGAATAAAGGGAACAGCTCTCTCTTGGCTCAGGTCTTATTTGACTGATCACAATCAGTATGTTGATGTAAATGGTGAGTTCTCCACACTCTCTGAGGTAAAGTTTGGCGCAAGGATCTGTCTTAGGCCCACTGCTTTTCTCTTTATATATACTGCCTCTGGTTGAAATTATAAATAAACATAGTATTCGCTTCCATTGCTATGCTGATGATACACAGCTGTATATTTCAGCAAAACCAGATGAGAGAGATCAGCTTAACAATGTTGAGGAGTGTGTAAAGGACATTAGACAGTGGATGCTTGATAACTTCCTTCTGCTCAACTCGGATCAGACGGAAGTACTTGTACTAGGACCACATGCAGCTAGAAGCAAACTTTCTGATTCCGTAGCATCTCTGTCTTTCCGTCTCAGTGTGTACAGCAGTCAAAAACCTTGGTGTTATTATTGACCCTAGTTTTTCCTTCGAGGGTGTGAATAATATCACCAGGATCGCCTTCTTTCACCTTAGAAATATTGCTAAAATTAGAAATATGATGTCGTTACAAAACTAGTTCATGCTTGTGTTATATCTAGATTAGACTACTGTAATGCTTTACTGTCCGGGTGTGCGAGTAAGTGCATAAATAAGCTTCAGTTAGTTCAGAATGCAGCAGCAAGAGTCCTCACTAGATCTAGGAAACATGACCACATCACTCCTGTTTTAATCAGTCTACACTGCTCCCAATTAAATCTCGCGTTGATTATAAAATACTACTACTGACGTATAAAGCACTTAACGGTCCCGTGCCGCAGTATCTGAGTGAACTTCTGTATCAGTATGATCCTCCACGCCTACTTAGATCAAAAGGTGCAGGCTATTTGTTGGTACCTCAAATAATGAAGACTACAGCAGGGGGCAGATCTTTCTCTTATAAAGCCCCACAGTTATGGAACAACCTTCCAATCAGTGTTCGGGACTCAGACACAGTCTCAGTGTTCAAGTCGAGGTTGAAAACTTATTTATTTAGTCAAGCCTTTTATCAGTAGATTTTTTCTTAGGTAAAGGCGCAGATCTGGAGGGAACATGGATATCGAGTGTTTGGTGAACTGGGATATTTGTATGCTGTCGTCCCCTCACATTCACACGTTCACTCAGGTTTGTTGACGGTGGTGTGGTGGGTCGTCTCTTATCCCAGAGATCCCTCATGTCTGTGTTGTCTGTTCTCCCTTTTAGTTATGCTGCCATAGCGAGTCTTGCCGGAGTCCCCAATTTTTATACAATAAGGATACCTAATAATCCATAACTTTCTCTCTCTCTCCCTCTGTCGAGTTAAACATGCTCCTAAGGTATCAGTGACCACTGTTCCTGTCCCCCTCCTCTCCCCAGATCTGCCTCCTTTTTCCAGCCTCTCTCTGGATGGGGTTCTCTTTGATTGGAGGCCACTCTGTGCAGCTGGGGATGTTTCATATCCACGGCCTGGGGATCCCTGATATTACGGAGTAAGACAGGATTTCGAGGATGGATTTGGACTGTACTTAATGTCAACAGTCTGCTGCACTGACTCAGGACTACAGTTTGCATCTGATCCCCATCACTGCACACCTCAACATTGCTTATCTGTAATAAATAGACATTCGATGCCACCCAGATGAAAATGGGTTCCCTCTTGAGTCTGGTTCCTCTATACGTTTCTCTCTCATGCCATTTTGGGGAGTTTTTCCTTGCCACAGTCGCCACCAGCTTGCTCATGAGGGACAAACTTAAACTTATAAAGAACAATCTTATACATTCATTTCTATACATACAAATAAAAATGAACTGAATTGAATATACTGTATGTAGGAATAATTAAATTGATAAGTGTAAGTGAGTGAGTGAGTGAGTGAGTAATTGGACAAGTGACGGAGTAAGGGAATACATTTGGGAGTAATTAAGTGGATAGGAAATGAATAAATGAATGTCTGACTGTGCGAGTTAGTAGTTGAATAAAAAAGGAAAGAAGGAACTTTAATCTAAACTCATCATGAACACACCTTCAGTCTCTTCTGAACCAGCCTTCTGCTTCTTCTTCTTCTTGATGAAAAGCTTCAGCGGCTGATTGTCTTCAGAGTCCGAAGCTTAAAGCCGCACCGTTACATATAATTATAAATGGTGGAGTGCAAAGTTTTAAGTAACCCTGGCTTTAAGTACCTTTGGGTTTTGATTTTCACCAGAAGGGACTGTAACTGTTTTCCAGAAACTTTTCATTTAAAAAAATGTACATATATAAAGGTTAATGAACTGATGTGACACGTACCAGTCTCTTGCTGTTTACTTGAGCGCTTGGCCCCCTTTGATTCATTCAGTTTGCTCAGAGGCTCGTCATCAGAGCTGTGTCCAGGACACTCTGAGAAACAAAACAATTTGAATAGTATTAATAGGTGAGTCCATCTCCCTTCTGTCCAACTCAGACACACCCGTCTATCCATCTGTCCCACTCAGACACACCCGTCTATATACGTCTGTCCTACTCAGACACACCCGTCTATCCCACTGAGACACACCCGTCTATCCGTCTGTCCCACTCAGACACACCCGTCTATTCGTCTGTCCCACTCAGACACACCCGTCTATCCGTCTGTCCTACTCAG
>JAAIIK010000089.1:869735-888003 GCA_014706435.1 Silurus glanis | reverse complement strand
ACACACACACACACACACACACACACACACACACACACACACACACACGTGTATATATATCCTTTTTTCTTCCAGTGTGTGTATATTTATGTGTATATGTATATATAATGTTTTATAATATTTTCTATCCTCAACCTTTATACTCTGTAGTCAGACTATATTTTAATATACTTTATTTTATTTATTTTTACGTTACTTTACTTTTATTTGTATCTTTATATTGTATTTCTTTCCATGTTTACAAGTCAGACAGTCAAATAAAGCATGTATGAATGTGTATGTGAAAAAAAACATTTTGAATTTGAATTCGGCACACGCCCTTGTCTAGACAACTTATAACATACTTTTGAAGTCTACATCAATGAAGACATTCTTCTGCTGGTTTATAAGGACCCAGATGCTGTAGGGAGAGAAACTAGTTATAAAGCAAGTTTAATATACAACCAAGAATGGCTCATTTACAAAGCTGTGGAAGAGGAAGGGTTTTAGACTTGAAATATGCTTTCTTGAGCCTTGAGAGTGGGTGGAACTAGTGGTTGAAGTTTAGTGGGAGAGGGGTATATTTATATATACATACACACTATTGCCAAAAGTATTGGGTCACCTGGTCATTAGTGCGGTATGTGATATTTGCGCTTCGCATTCCACATTTAGTCCCAATTTGCTCTTATGATTCCCTCCACTCTTCTGGGAAGATGTTCCACCAGATTTTGGAGTGTGCTTATGGATATTTGTGTTCATCAGACACAAGGGTGTTATGAAAGGCAGGTACTGATGTAGGTGAGGAGACCTGGGGTGCAGTCAGCATTCACTTTCATCCCAAAGGTGTTCAGTAGAGATGAGGTCAGAGCTCTATAGCAGCAAGATCTTCCTCTCCAAAACATGTAAACCCGATCTTCAAGGAGCTCACTTTGTGCACTTTGCCATGCTGGAACAGGTTTTGGGTTTCCAAGTTAAAGTGAATGCAAAATTTTATGAGTGCATCTAAAAGACGTACTGTACAATTGAGTGCCTCCAGCTTTGTGGTAACAGTTTGGAAAAGAACCATATAAAGCAGGAAAGATCAGGTGACCCAATACTTTTTGCTAATATAGTGTGTATATTAGGGCTGTCAATCAATTCAAATATTGAATCGTAATTAATTGAATGATTGTCACTAGTTAACTCGTGATTATTTGCAACTTGATCTTACATTTTTTTTATCGGTTATAAATATACCTTAAATTAATACTTTTCAAGTTTTTTTATACTCTAATCAACATGGGCATGGACAAACAAATATTGATGCTTTATGCAAATGTATGTTTATTATTAGTGAAACCAAACTCAACATAGAGCATGAAGACAAAATATTCTTGTAAATGTTTTAAAGTTATTATGGTGTTTTAAATGACGTAAATCATCAGCACACCAAACCGAACTTTTGCTATGTTTCCACACGGACGGTTAACGAGGTGATACCGGAGCAACTGTAAATCTTCTAACTTTCATAAGGATAATAAAATCAGAGAATATTTGTATTGATGTAAATTTGTTTATTTAAATGTAGACATTTCAAGCTTTTTATACATATATTTATTATGTTTGCGAGGCAAGTATTCACTGAGATTCAGGTTGTTAAATTTTGTGTCTGTGAAGAGAGGAGACAGCGAAGGCAGAGAGCGCCCCCTGTCTGTTCTCTTTATTTTACAGAAGCACGGTTTTGTTATGAGTGTCTAAAAATAAAAGTAGACCCTTTACAGATTTGAATGATGTATTGTTATTATCTGTAAGACCAAAAAAGAAGTAATTTAAGTTAGTTTCGGCGATTATGAGGGAAAAAATGGCACAAAACGCGCCGGCACGTTTGTCGACCCCCAGAGGGTTAATTGCCGGATGTGTGCATTATGGCAGATTTTGGTGCTGATTTGAGACTTGGCACATGTTTGGCAATTAAACATTATTCTTCGGGGGAGTTTTTTTTAAATATCTGAGTAAAAAAACGGCATCATGAATAAATATGTGCTGTGTCGAAGGTTTTAATTTTGCCTCTTTTACATTTTTTTTATTTATATTTACTAATAAACATAATCGCGCCTTAATAAAATTTGTGCCGTAAAATGAATTTGCGCTAACACTTTTTCAACACTCCCTGAGATATATATTTATTATGACTCAACTTGTATACTTAAATGTTCTGATTTCTTTGTATGAATTCAATATTTGGCTTGATGGCTACATCTGGTGGAAATTTTGTGTCAATAGCCCACTTAGAAATCCCCTTACTGATAAAAATGCTGATGTGTCAAATACTTATTTTCCCCGCTGTATATATAATATTGGTGCCAGCTATTTAGGCAATAATGGCTGTATGTTGAGTCATTTTTAGAGGACAGTAAATCTGTACTTCTTTCCAAGCTGCAAATTGACTACTCTAAAATATATCCAAGTTTAATCTCTGTTATTGTCCCTTGAGAAGATACCAAAATGGTTGCTGAAATGTGAGGGGTGTACTGACTTTTGTGAGATACTGTACACACACATATACATATATGTTATTAATGCAAACAAAAGCTTTCCTGTTTTAGCCACACCCACTTTGGATGTCAATACAATACATTAAACACATTAATGTGGACTTTCTCTATATGTGCGAGTCAGTTGTGTGTTCCACGAGCCTGGTGTACAGGCGTGAGCTGGTCGAACGCAGCGGTCTGGCTGAGACTCTGCTCATGTCTTTGGCTCTCCTGGAGAAGCAGCTGCCAGTCAGACTGCAGGTCCTACAGGCTCTACAGATCCTCTCCAAGTCTTCTGGTGAGTTCCGTATTTAACTTCGTCCGCTCTGCAAAGTTTAGAGTATTTGTGTGGAATTTTGAGGTGTTTTTGTTTTCTTTGCTCCTTTTGTAGCAGTGAACTGCAATCTGATCCTAAAAGTAGAAGGAGCTCAGAAGATCTGCTTTCACATGAACGAGCCGGATCCATCCGGACAATTGCTCTTCCGCTCCACAGAGATCCTGTGGAACCTTTTAGACAGCAGCTCCAAAGAGGAAGTCACCAAGCAGCTCAGCAACATGGACTGTGTCATGTGAGTTTCGTTTCCTAACGTTTGCTCGAACACTATGTGCTCGACAAATATGCCAAAGAGGAACATGCTTCTGTTCAGTAAAGTGTTTTCAAAAAAAGGTTGATCATGTGACCGCAACATGTGACTAGCCAGTATTTTTCACATATTAGATGAGGCAGAATAGGGAATACGTTTTAGCGTTTGAAAATAATTTCACATATAAAATGTTAAATATTTCCAATATTAATAAGTGGATGAATCTGAAATTAATGATAATAATAATATTCTTTTATAGCGCCTTTAAAAGTAGCATCTTAAAGCGCTTTCCAAGCAAAAAAAAAAAAAACTATTGTTATAAAGATAAGAGAAAAAAGTGTTATATTTATAAGTAGAAATTTAAAAAAGTTATAAGTAAATAAACATCACAGAATCTAAAGAAATCGCAAAAATAAGAAATCAAATTAAAGCTGTCCTGAAAAAGTGAGTTTTAAGAGCAGATATAAAAACAGTAAAAGACTCGGCCTGTCTGATGTCAGTGGGGAGAGAATTCCACAGCTTTGGTGCGTGTGAGGAAAAAGCCAGATCACCCATAGAGCGTAAACGGGTAGTGGGATCAACTAAAAGGACGGAGATCTCGCCTTGGAGTGTAGACTGTTAAAAGTTGCGTCAAATAACGAGGTGCCGTACCATGTAGGGCCTTATAGGTCAGCATTAGTATTTTAAAATCAATCCGGAATCTTACAGAAGGCCAATGCAATGACTCCAAAACTGGAGAAATTTGCTCACCAGACCTGGTCTTAGTCAGAATCCTAGCTAAATTTTGGACAACTTTTAATGTAGATTTCAAAAACGCCATCAATTCCCTTTTGATCTTAACTGAGTGTGTGTTTGAAACACCAGGGTCCTGAGAGAGACTTTCGTGCAACATTTTCTGAACGGCACCAAACAATACGACCGGCAGCTTCGCAACGATCTTCTAGTAATTACGACCCTGGTTGCAGAAAACCCCAGTGCTCCACTAATTGTAAGTATGATGGGTTTTGGATTTCCTCTCGATTACGCCTGTGATTTGAAACCATTTGCTCTGACACTTTGTCGTTTTTGATAGGAGAGCGGGTTCGCGCGGCAGCTCGTCCATTTCGCTACCGTTCCCGAGTGTAAGTTTTCAAAGTTTTTGAATTTGTCATAAATATCCAGACGTTTGAGTTTGAGTTTCTCTCGCGCAGTGAGGAGCAATAACCCGCTGACCCACAACGTCAAGCTGACCTTCTGTAACGAGGACTTTGAGATGAAGAAGCTGCTCCTCAACTTGGTGGTTGTTCTATCTAGAGATCTGGCAGCCGTACAGGTGAGGATTCTACACCACAGAGTCGTATAATCAAAGAGCAAATCAGACGCTGTACTGAAACATGGCACTCGTGTACGTGTCAGCTGTTTAAGGAGAGCCGTATGATTCTGGCTTTGATGCTGCTCGTGCGGCCCGGGTTCACCGAGAGCAGGCGCGGAGAGAAAGTCCGGCCCGGTTGGACGTCTGCCCAGCAGGAGGAGCTGCAGCTACATGCTTTGGCTGCTTTGGCTACGTTGGGGCCACTCATGCAGGAAGAGTACATGGACTGTCAGGCGAACACCTGCCTGCTTGTGTTTCTGGACTGGTGCACTCAACAAGGTAACACACACACACACACACACACAAACACACACACACACACACACAGAAATGGAAACAAACGCAGCAGGTAATATTGTCACGTCTCTCATAGTTCGACCTGATCTGGGTTTTAATTGTGTTCTCGACACACCCTGTCACTAGTCCTAATCCTTTAAAAAGTTCATCCTATTACATTACAGTTTTTCCTCAGTTGCTTCAGAGCGTTTCTCAGATCAGAAATGAAATTTCTCATCAAATTGCGAACGCTTCGGTACATTTATTAGATTGTTCGTTTACAGTTGTCAATGTGTGCATTGTGTTCCCTACATTATCAGTTGTTTATGTCATGCTGATCAAAATACATTATATTGGTTCTTACCTGAATCTTAACCAACTTAATCAACTGGGAAAAACTGCACTAAGGTTATTTAAGGTTGATTATATACTTTTATTTGTTAAGAACTCAAAAAGCACTGATTAGAAAGTCTTTTATAATGTTGTGTAGAACGAACGTGCAAAAAAATCTGATAAATGTGGTGGAAATGATATGAAATTATATTAAGAGATTAGAGCAATTATTCATACTGAAGGTCTGGAAAGAAATATCACATACAGTGCAACCTCGATACTCGCGGGGGTCACGTTCTATGACCTCTCGCTAGTAAATCAAAAATGGTGAGGTTTTGACTCTCCTTTTGATGGTTCCTTTTTTAAGGGGATTTGTACATGTACTGTACCGTAAACTCAACACAAATTGTGAATTACTTGTCATAAATGTTTTATTTACTACTTTAAATTAATAATACAATAATAAAATAGTTTTCAAAACACTTTCATGTAATTAGTACAAACTCTATTTTGAAATGTAAATGTCGAAAAGTCGTGTGAGTGTCAAGGTCGCGAGTATCGAGGTTCCGTTGTAACACATGGGATCAAGTGAAGTACGACGGCGTTTTAGCGACACGAGAATATAGTTGTAAAATTGTTATAAAAACGATGTGCGACAGTCTTTAACTCATCCAGGGTCGATTTCTTCGATCATCATCCTAATAGCTCTTGAGAAACAACATATCCTATTCGAATCATGCTCAAATGTAATCATAAATATCCTCGATCACTGGTTTGCCATTTCAGACTGTACAAAAAAGGCATTTCCTCAATGCCTGTCTTTTTTTTTTTTTTTTTTCTACCGAATAAATGAAGTTTCATGCAGAACCTCCACAGGGTCCATTTACTAATTATAACTCCACGCTGATGCGCCAAAAGACAAAGAATTTCCTTATTGCTCGATCCGAACCTCAAGTAGAATTTAACCAAATCCTCCACATCCATTTGCTGCAAAACAGCGAAACGTTTCTCGCGACTTTTCTGTTTTTATTTCGTTAACTTGAATCTCATATTGCTATGACTTTATTCTCAAAATATTACGACTTTATTCCCGTGTTGCGACTCGTAATCTCGTCATCTTAGATCATTTTGTTTTTTGAATGTAGCACTAAAACGCCATGCAGTAAACATCTCCGTTCAATATTTAGAAAGAAAATTATTTGCAATTATTTGAATGAATTTGAATAATAAATAATGCAAATAAATTTGAATAATTAATTTTTTTCCAAAATAAAAGTTTGAATCGATAATTGTATGGTGCCTGTCAAAATGCTGGAAACGCCTATTTTTTTATGATTTTTGAAGCATGTTCCTTTAGTTTATATGCAACAAACTAGGTAATATAACGCCATTCATTTTCATCAAACTGCCACCTTAGGCAATAAAAGTAGGTTTCGACTGGAATACATGCAGCTATGACCGGGTCCACTATATTTGGAGAAGATGCTAACTCATTATATACATGGAGGTTAAATGATGAAAGGAATTCTGAACCAACATGGCAACATTTCTATACTTCAACACCATGTAATACACCATACAACAAGACAATGATCCAAAAGCTACGTCCAAGCTCTGTAAGCGTTATTTAAGGAGCGTCTGGAGCTCGAGTGTAGTCTATCATTCAATGACCTGCCCAGTCACTGCACCTAAATCCTATTCAACTGCTCTGGGATGAACTTAATCACAAGGTCAGAAAGAACTAGTGAAGAACACCTTTGGCAAGTTTGACAAGATGCATGACAAAGTGTTCCAGCAAAAACGTAAAGTGTGTGTTCATGCTAACGGAGGATTTTTCAATGAAAATCAAATGGAACATCTGGAGATTTATACGTTTGTTTGGTCCGAATAAATCACACCATTATATTACCGTAGTTTGTTGCATTGAAATAAAAGGATGTTGTATCTCATGCATGTGGGATTCCAAAAATGTTGACACACTGTATGTTAAAATGCTTTTTTTTTTTCTTCATAAAAACAGGAACAAATAATTCTTGCAAAAACAATTTTAATGGACTTGCTTTTCATTAAAACACTGACATTCTGTACCTTCAGTGTAACTCTTTGATCATCTTCCTCAGCAACAGGAACCGACTGCTTCTTTGGCCAAGGTCAGGGTTTCCATGGCAGAGGAGGTCAAAATGGGAGGAAGTCTCAGATGCGCTACTGCATGCGTCTGCTGCGCTGCATGGTCTTACTTAACAACAACCTCATCAACCAGGACCTCTGTGACCAGGGAGCCATCAGCCAGCTCATCGGTGAGGATACGGGTTTATCTTCCAAGTAGAGACATGCACGGGACGGATTTTTCAGTCCCGCTCCCCCGCAAGGTTCAATCCCACAAAAATTTTCTTTTCTCCCGCTTTTGTCTTCAATATTGAAGTTTTGTCCCGCACACAAACGCCTGCACTAGTACATCAACGGAGGTTTGTGTAATGTTTCAGCGTAGTGTGCTGCATAAAATGTATATTATTATTATTATTATTATTATTATTATTATTATTATTATTATTTTTATCCAGTTTTATAGGTTGACAATCTGACATACAGGTAAAATATTATTTAAATAATTTTCTAATCAAGATTCTAGAATTTCTATGCCCCCGTAGTGACATCTGGTGGCCCCCAGGGGGCACGGCCCCCAGTTTCAGAATCACTGCTCTAGTAGTCTAGTAGCTAACCATGTGAGAGTTCGCTTCCGACCATGTGCCTGTAAATCGTTTTATTAGATTTTAGTTGTCATTGTTCTTTTTGTAGATACAAACCAGTTTATTTGTTTTTAGTCATTTATTATTATTATAATTTTATAATTTTAAGACCCTTTCGCGGGAGTCCTGCGAATGATTTTCGCAACCCACACACACATGAGTATTTTACCCCCCTTTTTTTTTTTTTTACAAGCTAGCATACGATCTTTGAGTCAAATGAAATAATAGAATACATTAAGAAGAAATCAGTAGAGATTGCAGTGAAACACAAACATGAACACATGCAGTAAAAACAAATCTGTTGGAGGTGTAGATCCAAAACGGAGGAAATTCTCATCGTAGTGGCTTAGCGAAATGTATTAGCATGAAGTGTTAGATGATAGGTTTCAAATCAGGTCACAAGTCATTCTGAATGAGATTAGACATTTTTGTGCTTTGAGTTTATACGCGATATCGACAAAAGTATTGGGACTCGCTCTGTTTACAAGAAAGTAGTTTTATCTACGTTTACACACTATCACCTTCCAAAATAGTCCCCTTGCAGAGCAATACAGCGCTCACAGCATTCATGCAACTTTTATGAAGCATGTCCAGCACAATCAGCCGTATCTCCGCAATGGAGACAAAACGGCAACTTTTGAGCCTGATCTTTATCGTCAACGAGAGGGCGAAGTCCGCAGGAGCCAAATCTGGCGAGTAGGGTTTGTGCGGAAGTGAGCTCACGTTGTTTCACAATATCACCGGTTGCTAACGATCTACACAGGATGATGTCTTTTTGGCACTTATGAAATTCGGTGCTCCCTGTGACTGTGTGTGCAGCCATGTGCTGCCATCTGTTGGCATGTTACAAAACTAGTCTCGAAACTTTTTGATACCACCTCCTATGTGGTCTTCAGCGTCAGGTCGTGCCTTTTACCCCTAGGCCTTCAATTAACCAATCCACCTCTTAATACCATCATTATGACACCACGGCTATAGCAAATATCAATATAATACAGAAATCCATATAACAGAGCGCTGCATAAAGCACAGACGGGAATCTCATACAGTGAGAGCAAGAAACCCAGTGAACACAATTCAACAAGTCTCCTTTCACTGTAGCTGCAGCTGCACCATCTCTTGCAGAAGCATCGATATTAACCTCATAAAATGGTTTTCCATGCATTTTTTTTTTTTTTTCATTTTTTTTCAGTGCATTGTGTTTTTTTCCGGGGATTTGAATTGAAGGCAAATTCTACAGGGAGCTCTATTGCCCGAACATTCCTTATGATATCCTTCTTGTAAATGTCCTTGCAAGTGTTTATGCGACCAAATCAGTTTCTTCTCCCTTCAGCCATTGTGTCATTAAAAAAACCAGCTATTAAATCCAGACTATATTTGATCTTGTGCCGTTTGATAGAGATGTGGTTCACAAGCTAAATGTCGAACGGGATGTTCAAAAAACACATTAATCTTACAGTCAGGTGTCCGAAAACTTTTGTCCATATAGCCTAACTTGTGGGTTGACTAGCTGGCAGGGCTAGCAGAGTGTATATGCTGTGGGTGTATATGCAGATCATGTTAGTGTGGTTCTATGGTGCTTAGGGTTGCTAAGGCGATTCAAGGAGAGCAAGGAGGAAGAGGACAATGTGTCTGTGGAGATCCAGTCTGACATCCTGGTTACTCTGTCCAGCCTCTGCGAAGGAGACGTGCACAGGAAGGTCAGACACTCGTCATTTAAACGCTCTCATGTTTGACTAAAAGCCAGGAAGGTAACCGTGAGGTGTGTGTGTGTGTGTGTGTGTGTGTGTGTGTGTAGGAGTTGTTTGGAGCAGAGGGCGTAGAGGTGACGATTGATTATCTGAAGATGAACCCAGCTCAGTTGTACAGTGGGTTGGGACACAACAGGCTCATTCTCTGCACGATGGAATGTGTGTGGTGAGCTATGCATACACACACACACACACACACACACACACACACACACACACACACACTCTACACACCTTTTTATTTCAGAAATCATACTTAGCCACCATGTTGTCTTGAGATACTGAGTTACTGAGATAATCCTGATACATGGTAATATTTGTAGTATAATGTACAGTATGACGATGCTGTATATGTATTTCATGATTCTCACGATCGGTGAAATCGTGCGTGCAGGTCCTGCATTGTCGGGTGTTACATCTCAGAGGATTTGTTTTTACAAAAGGAAGGAGCGTTTCTCCTACTTGACTTCATCCAGGTAAGTCAAACACACTCAAAACATATGACCAGATTTCCAGACCACAGCAGAAGCGCTGACGCTGTCATCTTTTTGTTCATGTCAGTCAAGTAATGACGGGTCGTTCATGAACGATTCGTTCGTTTGGAACGACTCTTTAATGTGACTCAGAAGTCTGAGTCGTCTCAAAGAGCGATTCGTTCTTTTACTACTGGACGCGCATGAGCAAAGCATCACAAAATCTCTCAGGGTAATGTAGAGGAAACAGAATTGAGTAGTTCACCAATCGAGTCTTCTAGTCCGAGTCATTCATTCTTTGATCAAATGACTCCCATATACTCAAACAGATCAAACAGAATCGAGTAGTTCATATCATGAGTCCTTTGGTGCGAGTCGTTTGGGTTTTTTTGTCACGTGACTACCATATACGCTATGCAGTTATATATACAGTACAGTCAACTTCCGATAACTCACGGTTCAGGACTCGCGGCTTGGAAAATTCGCGGGTTCTCATTTGGAACTTAACTAACGGCAAGTTGTGGATTATCTTAAAATTTGCGGAAATCCGCAGCAGGAGCGAATGTTCAGGAACGTTAGGAATAACATTAAATAACTGTTTCCACTAACAACTTTCATACAATTTTTAAAACAATAAATTGTTTAGATTAATTCACTAAGGTACCGTAGGGGCTGCGGGGGGCGGGTCCAAAATGTGCGGATTTTCGGAGATCGCTCGCGGAGCTGGGAGTCACGACTTAGAACGTGACCCCCGTGAAGTCCAGGGGACCAGTGTACTTATATAAATGATTGGAACTATAGTCAGAGTTGGTGTATGTAGATGTGTTTTTGGATCTGCTTATTGAAAATGAAACATTGTATTTTAATTCTGATCAATAGAACAAAATGAATGAAATGACTCCTCCGTTTTCGTTCAGCAAATCACTAAAATTATCCGATCTTCCCATCACTGCAGTCGAGCCCCAGGAGCATGCTGAATGTTGCCGTGGCGACGCTGCTGGAACTGTGCGAAAACCCCAAAACGCTGCTACACGTCGAGGCCTGGAGAGGTGACAAAGAGCTCACGGCTCCGGCCCTGCTGCTGTGGCTCTGGAGGAAGGAAGAGATGGAGCTCGGGGTCAAGAGAAACCAGTATGGACAAATAGCAGGTATATACACATTGTGCTGTTAATGATTTTAGTACTAAGCCTTGCAATTTTCTTGTGCAAATATTACAAGATTTTTTTTTCAATTACTAGAGAAAATATGTGTCATTTTTCACATTTGCTGAATCTCCCAAGTCTGAGGGCAAATGTGAAAATAAAAAAAATAAAAAATCCTGTTAGTAAGGATATATAAAGATATAAAGAGCTCTTACTTTATGTTCAGATGGAGAGAATTCAAATATCACCACACACACACACACACACATATATAATATACACTCCCTCTTTATTTTTGGTTTTCTAAAGCAGAAACTCCAATCCACTCCAGTCCAATCCCATCTAATCCAATCCTGTCCAATCTAGTCCAGGCAAATCCAGTCTAATCCAGTCCAATACATTCTAATTCAGTCCAGTCCAGGCAGGTCCAGTCTAATCCAATCCAGAGCTCAGTTTTTGCCCGAACTTCCTATAGACATGACATCAGCACAGAGAACTTGTTTTTTTGTGTCTATACTTTGAATAAACACATTCTGAAGCCTTATTTTCTCATTATACTGCACAATTCTCTCACTTCTTAAATCCTAAGACATGAAGAAGCCTCTCGAGACGAAGTACCAGAAAGAGGAGCCGCTGGAGTCCATACCGGCGAAGAGTCCAAGCGCCGCTGTCATGGACGTCACTGAAAACCTGCGTGCCAAAATCTACGCTATCTTCTGCAAACTAGGTTAGTGTGTTGAATCGAGAGGGAGAAGGAGAGAGGGAAAGACAGATAATAGATGCTAAATGCGGAGGATGGTTCCACATGAACAGCCTCAAGATCCATGAGGTTACTGTAGAGTATGAAGAAGCATGAAGATGGATTCCAATTGTAATGTCTTTCTTCACATATCCCAGCTTGCTCAGAGGCTGGGGTCAGAGCGCAGGGTCAGCCATTATATCGCGCCACTGGCGCACAGAGGGTAAAGGGCTTTCTTAATGGCCCAAGTGTGCCAGCTTGGCAATGCCAGGGCTTGAGCCCCCAACCTGCCGATCAGTAACGAAGCACATTAACCACTGAGCCTTCGTTTCCCCGTTTGCTACAATGGATTTGGACAGTTTTGCATTCAAGTGTCCATCATTTGACCTCGATGTCCAGAGCTCGCTGACTCAAGAGGGAAAAAATGGGAGGCAGGCAAGATTTTTTCACAAATGAAAACCGGCTTTACTCTGCCACGATCTTCATGATTTTCAAATTTTTTTTTTTTTAAGTGTTATCCAGTCTAGTCTGTCGTCTTGCTTCCCTTTTATTCTCTCTTATTCTCTCTATAATGAAAAGACATTCGATTTCCCCAGTGTAAGAATGGGTTCCTTTATGATTTTGGTTCCTCTCAAGGTTACTTCCTCATACCATCTCAGGGAGTTTGCCGCTCTCACCATCGGCTCGCTCGTTAGATGACAATTGGATTGGATAATCGATATTGTATATAATCTATTTCATTTCGTAAAGCTGCTTCGGGAAAACGTCCACGGTTAAAAGCGCTCTATAAATCAAATAAACTCGAATCGAATTGTTTGTGTTTGCAGGCTTTGAGAATCTACAAGGTCTCACTGCTGAGGACTCCATCAGCTTGTGTATAGTGAGCAGTTACCTGGACCTCAAGGTTAGAAAAAGCTCACAGTCAGACTCGAAATACAAAAACACTCCAAATAAACTCTTATTTATCTCGATTAGCCACATGTGTGTAGTCACCTTTATAAGGAGGCTCTTTGGAAAAATTTGAAATACAGGACATACACTATATTGCCAAAAGTATTGGGACACCTGCACTTAATTGTACTTTAGATGTGGCATCAAATTTTGCATTCGCTTGTACTTGGAAACTCAAAACCTGTTCCAGCATGGCGATGCCCCTGTGCACAAAGTGAGCTCCTTGAAGATCTGGTTTACATGCTTTGGAGAGGAAGATCTTGAGTGGCCTGAGCTCTGATCTCATCCCTACTGAACACCTTTGGGATGAATTTGAAAGCTGACTGCACCCCAGGTCTCCTCACCTTCATCAGTACCTGCCTTTAGGAACACCCTTGTGGCTGATGAACAGAAATATCCATAAGCACACTCCAAAATCTGGTGAAACATCTTCCTAGAAGAGTGGAGGAAATTATAATAGCAAATTGGGACTGAAAGTGGAATGCGATGCTTAAAAATCACGTACCGTATTTATGACCAGGTGACCCAATACTTTTGGCAATATAGTGTAGTTTTTTTTTTTTTTATCATTTACAGAACAAAAAAAAACATTTGTTAGTTTTTTGCTTCACAGTTGAAAAACAATGTGAATTATGACGCCTTCATTTCTTTAATGCCTTGAAAGCAAAAAAGCTGAAAACAGCCATTTTTGATTCTAAACAATTTTTAACATCTAAACGATTTTTTAAATACATTTTCTCTATTTGTTTAATTACACAAAGTGCAGTGATTAAAATCTCAATACCAAAAAAGATCAGTGTCTAAAAGTCTGCAATATTTCCAGTCAGACATCCATCAAAGGGAATTTCATTGGCGGCCATTTTTTTTTTTAAGAAGAGATTTCTTGAAAAATAATCAAATTTTTAACCCCAGAGTTTTTGGGGTCAGTCCTGCAGAAAGAGATGTTTTCGACACGACACAACATTATAAGAAGCATCATGTTTTAGACTCCCATTTCCTGTCACGTTTTTGTTGCTTTTTAAAAAGTACCTAGCGATGTATGTGAACTTCTCGGAGCGAAGCCAGAATGTTGATGGATTCTCTGCTGATGCTTTTCTGTTACTTTAAATGACAAAAAAAAAAAAAAAAGAATTACATTTTAAACCAGAAAAAGTTTTCAAACATAGTTAATTCTTTATTTACATAAAAAAAAAGAATGAATGCAAAGTACAAGGATTCAAATGGGACCAATTATTTATTATTTAAAAAATGCAGTTGTATCACCATTGTAAAGACGCAGGTTCAGGCTCAGTCAGGGGGCGTGGCCTAATGTATAGATTTTCCAAGATTGATCTCATTCATACATCTGAGCAGTAGAGGGTTAAGGGCCTTGCTCAAAGGGCCCAACAGTGGTGGTTTAGTGGTGGTGAGATTTGAACTCACAACCTTCTGTTTAGGTGTTCATCATCTTCACCATTGAACTACATCATCCTCAATTTATGGGTGGAGTTGTACAGTTCCCTCACCTCATAATTCCAGACCGTTTAAACCGAACTGCATCCTTTGGTGTGAACTACATGTTCCAGTATGATTTTGATACTTTACTGTATTTAATGCCTATATTTTGATGTATTAATGTATTGTGTGAAGGCGGCCGAGACGTGGGATGAAGTCAAGGCTGAGCTGGAGCTAGAAGGTGTGAGACCTCTCTCTCCGGATGCAGATGCTCTCAAAACCATCTCCTGGTCGAGCGAAGAGAAAGTCAAACACGTGATCGAGCTGCAGCAGAGCATTATAAACCAAATAGAGCAGGAGGACCTCCAGAAGGAGAAGCGTACCTATGAAGCGGTAAAGATTTTTTTTTTATTTTTTATTCACATATCCATCCACAGATCCAGACTGCTCATTGTTATTGACTTTCATCGTGCAGATCCGTTTCAGCCACAAGCAGCAGGAGCTTACAACCAAGGCCTGGGAGCATTACGTCGCTAAGACTTCCAACTTCAACATCTTGAAGGTGCGTCCAAGTCAGGTCATATGGTAAAACCATTATTCTATACAACAGCAGCCAATATCGTCCCTGATGGCAGCGCAAAACAATATACGCCTATAAGATCAGTGTGCATAAGTATTCACACCCCCCTCTCCTTCAATTGATTATATATTATGACTATCATATATACAGTATCTCACAAAAGTGAGTACATCCCTCATATTTCAGCATCCTTTTTATTATTTATTCTCAAGGGACAATACTATAGGAATGAAACAGATATATTTTAGAGTATCAATGTGCAGTTTTGTATAGCAGTACAGATTTACTGTCCTCTAAAAATAACTCAACATACAGCCATTATTGTCAAAATAACTGGCGACAGAAAAGTGAGTACACAAGTGAACATGTCAAAACGGTGTCCGAAGTGTCAATATTTTGTGTGAGCACAATTGTTATGTAGCACTGCTTTAATCCTCCTGGGGCATGGAATTCATCAGAGCTGCACAGGTTGTTGCTGGGATCCTTTTCCACTCCTGCTTAATGACGTTGAATGTTAGACACATGGCGCTTTTCCACCTTCCGCTTGTTTTCTAGTGAGGGCTTCATGTTCTGGTTCAGAATCTCAGTACATGTTGGAATCCATGTTTCCCTCCATGAACAACAGCTTCCCAGTACCAGCAGCACTCATGCATCCCCAGACCATGATGTTAACCCCCACCATGCTTGACTGTAGGCAAGACACAATTTTCTTGGTTCTCCTCACCAGGGTGTCGCCACACATACTCGACACCATCTGAGACAAACAAGTTTATCTTCGTCTCATCAGACCACAGGACACGGTTCTAGTAATTTATGCTCTTGCACAGGTTTAGGAGGAGGAGGTTTATGGATGTGGTGATCAAAGAAATGCATGTGTTTGGTTTGAAAGAAGGCTTGATGTAGAGGACAGGGTGGTATGGAGACAAACGACCTGAGGAATATGAGGAAGACAAAATTTGGTTCGAAAAACAACATCCCATACTTTACACAAAACCTTATTGAATCCATTATAAATAGAATGAAGAAAACAGGTTGTTGGGTGGGCGGGTGTATAAAGAGGGCGATAGCCTGAGAACGTCTTGGGCAGGGGGTCAAGGGGGTCAATACTTATGCAACACACTACAGAGTAATTAATTTGATGTTGTCAGCTTTCGGGAGATACTATGACATTATGGCATTGGTTTATAGGGTTGTCCTTATATAAACCTTATTGTTTTTATTCCCCCTGATTGGTGGATAGATGATTGTAATCTAATCTAATCTCAGGCATGAGTTTTTTTCATCGTGCTGGTATCATTTTGGTGTCTTCTAGAAATCAAAGCTGCTGCAGGAAAGATCTATTGAGTCGTCACGTCTGAGAGAGAAACCAGAGGGCTTTGTTTTCCACTCCACTCAAATCTCCGGCCTGCAGACTACTGTAAGATCTGTGTGTGTGTGTGTGATCTGTAATAGAATCAGCAATAATAATTTTATTTTCCTCAGAAACCCACAAAGTTGTGTTTGTGTGTGTTCCTGTAACAGACTTTCTGTGGGCGTACTTTGGAGATCGACAGCACCCCTGCAGAGCTGACTGGGGGACCCCTGGCAAACACGGACCTGGCCCTAGAAAGGGTCCCTATTCAGGGCGGAGCACTGCGGAAAGTGTCCTCTTCTAACACCGACATGGAGCTTCCCAATACCGTCACCGTCAAATGACTGGACGTCAAGCACAAGACAGAAGCTTGGCATTTATTTTTCCTCACACGCGTGTTATATATCATTGTCAGACTGACCACTATTTTTATAGGGTATAAACTGATGCAGAGGGGTGATGGATTAAAGGAACAATCAGGGAAATGAAAGTGTATTGGGCAGTAATGTTTCTGAGCAAACACACACACAAACACACACACACACACCCCAAGGATTTCCTTATTCCTTTATACTCCAGTATACTTCCGTTATAATAGTACATGTCCGCTCACCTCAAACGTCTCCTGGATTTGAGACGCAGCCTACAACTGAGACTGGACATGAGCCAGCATCTGGCTTGTGGGTTTTGCTCAGGGGGCCAGTTGTGTCACATTGGGATTTGACCTTATAACATTTAAGCACTGAACTACTGCAGGAATTACAGAATTTTACAGAGAAACAGAAATAAAAATCCTTTTTTGGCTGATAAAACATCAGATTTCAATAAACTAAATATTCTGATCTTCTATATGCACCTTCTATAACTGACGATGCACCACTGAACTTTCAGCGTGACAGACAGCAGATAGATTGTGACATGCTGGTGAAATGAGGAAGTGCAGGAGAGCATAAGGAGAAAGAGGTTGGCAAAACAGAATTGGGATTGACAGAGTGATGATAAAGGTTATCAGGAGTACAAGGAGATGCGGCAGCAGGTAAAGAGGGATGTGGTATTGTATGAGGAAGTCAGGTGTGTCAGAGCAGTATGTGAGGGTGGTGCAGGACATGTATGAGGACAGTGTGACAGCAGTGAAGTGTGCAGTAGGAAGGACAGACTGGTTCAAGGTGGAGGTTGGACTGCATCAAGGATCGGCTCTGAGCCCTTTCCTGTTTGCAGTGGTGATGGACAGGTTGACGGATGAGGTCAGACAGGAGTCTCCGTGGACTTTAATGTTTGCAGATGATATTGTGATTTGTGGTGAGAGTAGGGAGCAGGTTGAGAAGAGCCTGGAGAGGTGGAGGTACGTGCTGAAGAGAGGGGGAATGAAAGTCAGATAGATAGATAGGTAGATAGGTAGGTAGATAGGTAGATAGATAGGTAGATAGATAGGTAGGTTGGTGTATAGATAGATAGATAGATAGATAGATAGATAGATAGATAGATAGATAGATAGATAGGTTGGTGTTTAGATAGGTTGGTGTTTAGATAGATAGGTTGGTGTATAGATAGATAGATAGATAGATAGATAGATAGATAGATAGATAGATAGATAGATAGGTGTTTAGATAGATGGATAGATAGAACACTGCTTTACAGTTGAAATGTTTCTTTTGACTGCAGTCATTTGTGACCAAAAGAAGTGAATCTGATGTTAATGATGTAATGGTAGGAAATGGAACCCTACATTATTTTTTGAAAAGAAAAAGAAAGAGAAGAAAGACTTTTACTTTGAAGTGGAGTGTAACAGTGTAGCGGTACAACTCGATGGAGGGCGCTTCATCTCCCTGGTTCAAACACCAAATCAGCTTCAACACCGGGAGAGTGGAGCTCTGAGATCTCAGCTACTGACCTGAGACTGAACCAGCGTGAGTCTCCTATACACTTACTGTGTGTGTGTGTGTGTGTGTGTGTGTGTGTGTGTGTGTGTGTGTTAAGATGTATGTATCGTTTTCTGTTGATAAGAATGACAGAGCCTTGATTTCAGCTGTGTGTGTGTGTGTGTGTGTGTGTGTGTGTGTG
>JAAIIK010000089.1:861442-868879 GCA_014706435.1 Silurus glanis | reverse complement strand
ATCTATCTATCTATCTATCTATCTATCTATCTATCTATCTATCTATCTATCTATCTATCACCTTATATCATATATGCTGTCATATTATATATATATATAATATATATATATATATATATATATATATATATATATATATATATATGATAAACCTACACTGTTCTGCACCAATATTATGTATCATATATCTCATAATATATTATATTATATATCATGTATCATATATAAACACACACAGAGATCAGGAATAACATTGACATTATAACATTATGAGAGGTGAAGTGAAGAACACTGATTATCTCTTCATCATGGCACCTGTTTATTGGTGGGATTTATTTATTAGGCAGCATGTGAACATTTTGTCCTCAAAGTTGACGTGTTAGAAGCAGGAGAAATGGACGAGCGTAAGGATTTGAGTTTGACAAGGGACAAATTGTGACGTCAGAGCATCTCCAAAACTGCAGCTCTTGTGGGATGTTCCTGGTCTGCAGTGGTCAGTATCTATCAAAAGAGCTCCAAGGAAGGAACAGTGGTGAACCGACGACAGGGTCGTGGGCGGCCGAGGATCATCGATGCTCGAGGGGAGCGAAGTCTGGTCCATGTGGTCCGATCTAACAGACGAGCTCCTGTAGATCAAACTGCTGAAGAAATTCGTGGTGTTAATGCTCCAGGGTCGGGACTGTTTAGGCAAAAGGGGGACCAACACATTATTAGGCAGGTGGTCATAATGACATGCCAGATCAAATATCGCATCAATATTGTATCGTATCACATCTCATACTTCTTCTTCTTCTTTCGGCTGCTCCCATTAGGGGTCGCCACAGCGGATCATCCGTCTCCATACCACCCTGTCCTCTACATCTGCCTCTTTCACACCAACTACCTGCATGTCTTCCCTCACCACATTCATACTATTTATCATATATTATATGTATTGTATCATTGTATCATATCAGAAATACTCACCTGATCACTCAACATTAAGCTTTAACACTGCACTGTTAACTGTTTCAGGTGTGACCAGTCTTTTTCTTTTCATTCCTTATTGCTGCAAAAAATCTCAAAATATGATGTGGAAATGAAACAAATACTGATTTAAGCTGTTGTTATTATTATTATTATTTGTTTAGAACATGTCTGCCTTCCAGTCTGGAATCTTTGTACGTATATGGATTCGCTTCATATCAGTCATGGTTCATGTCTTGCATGAGTTCCGGCTGATCGGGTCGTTCACTGGGGGTTGGGGGTAGACGACTCACTGATCTGACAAGGATGAGGCATTCAAAAACATAGTGATACCATATATGGGTAGTGGAAGCTCAAAGGTTAAGGCCCTGGGTTACTGATCAGTAGGTTGTATATCAGACAGTGGCCAAGCTGAGACTGTTGGGCCCCTGAGCAAGGCTCTTAACCCTTTCTGCTTGAGGAGTGCTGTGTTATGACTGTGTTATTGCGACAGTGATCATTGTGAAAAGCGCTGTAGAAATAAGCTTGAATTGAAATATGGCTGACACTGTCCTCTGTTCCCTGCTTCCTGAGGACTGTGGTTTCACTGTGCTGTAGTGTAAAAGTGACAAGCAAAAGCCTCTTTCTTTTTTCTTCTTAGTTTTTACTTGTAAATTTAAACATATACCGTAATTTCCAGACTATAAAACGCATATACCTTATATAAGCCGCACCCACTGAATTTGACAAAGATTTTTATTTTTAACATAAATAAGCCGCACCTGTCTATAAGGTGTCTACACTGAAACTAATGAACTTTACACAGGCTTTAACGAAAGACACTAAATGCAATATGTTGCGCTTCTATTAGAGCATAGCGGTATTTTGGGAATACAGCATGCCACTGCATTCTTCCGGTATTACTGCGTGTGTGGAGACCGAGGAATATGTCCTTTTTATTTTCTGATGCTCATTTCTAAGTTTCTTTGACTAACCCGTAACGCTGTTGCCAATAATAATAAAAAAGCACGAGTTTTGGAAACCTGTCTGTGCTTATATGATTTCTGTTGCAACTGGAGTTAGCGAGCTCTCCCTTCACCCAGACTCAACGCGTTACAACGGCTTGTATCTAAACAGTAGCTGACCAAGTAAGTCATTGCTCACTGTCTTTCTCCTTCCTTTCACAACTACAGTGGTACCTTGACCTACGAGTGCATTAATGTACGAGTTTTCCGAGGTATGAGCGGTCACTCGGTCGATTTTTTTTGCTTTGTTATGCGAGCAAAAAATTGAGGTACGAGCTCGAGACGCCGCTGCTAGATGGAGAAGCGAAGCCAGAAACCGAAGATTGTGACGAAAATTAAGATAAGCAAAGAATATATATATATATATATATATAAAATAATATATATATTCTTTTCCTTTACCAGATGAACACATTTTTGTTATAATTTTCTTGAATAATTTTTTTGTGTCACGTCGTCACCTGTATTTATGGGATACTGCTATAGAAAATGAATGAACACCTCCTGGTTAAAACATAATGAGGATCCAACAGTGCTGTGGTATAAAAATTGTATTTGTATTGATTGTATAAAGTCGTACATCAAACCTGAATGCTGTAGTATCACATTTGAAGGAAAATGAAGCAAGGATTACGAATTCGGCGTTACAGCCGAACGCTACCGAGGTTTTCTGACAGAAAAAAACTAAACTATGACAATGAAACCAGTCTGGGCATGTTCCTGAGAGGAATTTGCTTATGAAAAGCACATGAATGCAATCTAGTTCAAACACACGCTCTATAATCTGTTAACCTAATCCCTTACCCGGGTCCCATTAAATCTACTTCTTCTAGGTTGATTTATGCTCTGATGCAGAAATTCTTGAAATATCTGTAAACAGTTTGACTTAAACGCACATTAAATGCCCGTTAGTGATATTTGTCTTGAAAATCGTTGTTCATATGTGGCTTGTCTACGGCTCAGGAAACTTTTAAGGATGCAAAAATTGTAGACATTTTTTACTCCGTGAGAACCAAAACAAACTTACAGTTACTTCCTGTTTATTGTGACTGTTTCTGTGGATTTTAAACTTTTAGAGGGTGGGGATTGTTGTAAACACCACTGATTGTCTTTTATAGTTCTTGAGAGACACGTGCATGTTCCTTTCGTTTCTAGGCAACAAACTAGGTATTGGAGAGTATGAAGATTCACTTTGACCAAACAAATATTCGTGTCCACTTTATCCTCATTGACAAAATCCTCCCTTTAGCATGATTAACAGCTTTACACACTCTTGGCATCTGGACAGTTCTTTTCTCCAAACATTCAGCTGAAATACTTTGCCATGCATCAGGTAGAACTTGAAGTTGTTCTTCACTTGTTGGAGATTTCTTTCTGACCTTGTGATCCAGTTCACTCCAAAGCAGTTCAACAGGATTTAGGTGCTGCAGTCCAGATAGAACTACATGGTGTTGAAGTATGGAATGGTAGCCATAATGGTTTAGTATTATTTTCACCCCAACCCCAAACCATTCACTTTCACCTCCATGACCATGAGGCAGTCTGCTAACATCATCTCTCCTGTTCTCTCTCTTACATGAGTTGTTCTGTTAGACAGAAGTTTGTTATCTATATGGACAATCGTTTATAGACACCCCACTATAAGGTTGGTATGTGTTTTTTTTAAACATCCCATTCCATATTTAATCCCCATTTCCTGTCATAATAACCTCCACTCTTCTGGGAAGATGTTCAACAATATCTTGGAGTGTGCTTGTAAAGATTTGTGCTCATTCAGCCACAAGGGTGTTAGTAAAGTCAGGTCGTGATGTAGGTGAGGTGAGGAGGTCTGGGGTGCAGTCAGCATTCACATTCATCCCAATGGTGTTCAATAGGGTTGAGGTCAGAGATCTATAGCAGGAGATCTTCCATTCCAACCCATGTACACCATATCTTCATTGAGCTGGGTTTTTGGACAGAGATGTTGTCCATGCTGGAACAGGTTTTGGGCTCCTAGTTTATGTGTTACAACATCTAAAGACGTCTTATACTATTGTGTGGCTCCAGGTTTGTGGTAACAGTTTGAAGGAGAACCACATACAACTGGAGAAGTCAGGTATCTCAATACTTGGAACATATTTTTTGTTAATTAAATGACGTATCAATTTATGACCTCAGCCTTATATTATATTGGTCATCGAAATCAAACACTTGTATATAGAATACAGTGTATAGAAGTTCTTCCCGTGGGCTCACCACCTGCAGGAGGGACTGTAAGGGACGGTGCTGTGAGGATTGGGCAGCAGTCGAAGGCGGGGGCCTGCTTAGACTGCTGCCCCCGCGACCCGAATTACGGATAAGCGGGAGAAAATGAATGAATGAATGAATGAATGTATAGAAGTTCTTCTTTGTTTAAGGTCTTTTGCCCGGACGTTTTGTTTTGATAAAACTCCTGAAAACTCTTTTTCAGAAACTGAAATTTCTTATACCCAGCCATCATTTTATAAATGATGTTTTTTTTTAATATAAATCTGCATTTTGCTTTCACTGCTTGAGCACTAGAACGTCATGCACATGACGGGTTAATGAGCTGTGTGCTTGAGCAGCTGTGCAGTGACTTGGGTTTCTTCAGGACGTGCGTTAGGACGTGACCCGGACTACGGCTGATCTATTTTTGCACTCGCGTCGTCTTGCCGGAGAGACGAGTTTACTTGTAGCAACTAATGATTAATATATTGTGACGGTGCCCGTTCTCTATATGCTGCTGTGTCCTGCCGCTTGACTACTGTTAGATTTGTGTCTGCGATGTGTGAACAGAAATGTAGATTTCTGTATTTATTTAGGATTGATTTTGTTTATTTATTGCTCCTTTCTATTTTCCAGACAATCGTTTCATGCGTTCGTTGGGTTCATGTGTTTCAGTGGGACAGGAATTTCTTTCCAAACCTTTCCGCTGATCATAAATATATCTGAAATTCAGAACTACAGTCCAGTGTTTCTTTAATATAGACCCTTCTGGAGAAATATTTCGTTGCTATGGAGGATTTGGGTCGGCATATTCTGTGAAAGCTGAGGTGTAACCCTTGACCCTGGTTTATTATTGGATTCTTTGGTTTGCACCATATGTAGGGCTGCAACTAACGATTATTTTGATAATCGATTAAACAGACGATTGGTTTTCGATTAATAGCTTTTTTTTTTTTACATTCAGGGTATTTATAAATTTGTATTATGTTTTACTATGTTTAATTTAGATATTTGAACGCGTACAGTAGCTGCATGTTGAGAAGTGCATGGGGGATTTCTCCTTGAACAATTTCCTTCATGCTGGGTTGTTTCTTCCTGTAAAAAAAACCAAAAACAGCATTTTGAGTATGCAATTTGTGTAAATCAACATTTGTATTGTTTTTAATGATAATTGCAGATGGCAAGTTGACTACCATTATCAGTATAAAATATAATACACATTGTTTAATTCGTTTAATTATATTGTCAATATAATAAAACATTGTTTTGACCATTTTTGTTTAAAAAATACACATATATTTTGTTCTGTTGTGAAGATATAAGCATCTAGAATATATTGAAATAAACATTGAAAACAAGCATGTGAACGTATAAAGCTGCAGTAAATGAGGTTTGAAAACAGAAGTCACTGTTGTAGTAGACAAATGCTATAATAATAGAATGAAACGGAGAGATGCAGTAAGCTAGCAGGTTGATATAATAAAAATGCATAATTTTTAGCTAAAAACCACAACAGTGACTAAAAATGTGATCGTTTACTGCTGCTGCTATTTGCTGTTTTTAGATTTAGTGTTTGTTTGCACAGTTTTAGCTGAATCCATCACTGTGTCGTGAGCGAGCTGATCGCGCAACCTGATGCTCGCGAGTCACGACAGAACGGATCCAGTGCGACTTTCCTGTTACAAACAGTTTACACAATAACACTTCGTATACACACAATAACGTGCTGATGTTCCGCCTTCGTCCGTGACACCGGTGTGTTTTCATTTCACGTGCTCGTGCATCACTGTGCTACTTCCATCCCACACAAGCTCCGCTTTGCATCACTTCCAGTTACAGTTTTCTTTGTTGCGTTTAATATAAAATGTTGCGTCCCATTGCCTTGCGTTTAATATTAAAAGCTTGTAGTTGCCTTGTAGTTTTTAATGTAGTTTTTAAAATCTGTACTTTTATTTAAGCATGTTTTGTTTGAAGTGTTGTACTTCGCTACATTTTAAATCATATCCGATACTGAGTAATTAATAAATAACAAACTACCACACTGATTGAACTACTGCACTGGACAAGAAAGAAAGATGAAGACGGACAAGACTCCAGTGATGCAGACTGGAAAAAGCAAAATGGCGTTGAATCTGGAGTGTGTCGGAATTCTGAATCTGCATTTGCAATTTCTCTCGTTATAATAAATTACATTATAACGAGAGATTTTCTTTTTTCTGTCAAAGTGCGTAACTCGCATTAGACCCAAGTCATGGACTGTGGTGTTTTTTTTTTTTTTTTGTTTTTTTTTATGTATTTGATTTTCTTTTTTTGTTATTGCACTTTCATTTGTAAAGGTGTTCCTTCAATTAAAAACAACTAGTTTGAGATAAAAAATGTTCTCGTCCCTTTCGAACTATGCTAGAATTAAATGTAACTAAATAAAATTTAACTATGATAAAATTTAAAATGAGCTACTTTCAACTTTAACTTTTTAGATTTTTAGACGGGTAACTTTACTTGTACGTAAGTAAAATTTCATTAAAGTAACAGTACTTTTACTTAAGTAGAATCATTTTTTTTACTCTTTCTAATTCTGCTTACCATCTGCGAAACGTGAGACATATGCTTGCGAGTATTTAATGTGTTTTGCTGGCTGGCTGGTTTGCTTCCTCTCTTTGAACGCTTAATTTAAAACTTGAAAAAGAAAGTCCGAGCACACGACCCTGTCCTAATTTTAGCTTTTTACTGGCCTCCTAAATCAGTATATCCCATGTGGAGCACTTCGCTTAAAGCAGGTCAAACTCTTACTCCAGTAGAATGAGTCAATAGAAGACTTTGCCCCTAACCTTTGAAATATTTATTTATTATTTTTTTATTACAGAGTATGAGTAACACCGACAGAGTACAGAGTAACACCATTTAGCTGTCGAGACGGTTTTAGTTAAATTTTTCATACCATTCATACCAGTAGTGTGTTTCTTCCTCACTGGACATTATTGTATTGGTTTATTAGTGATTCCAGATGAACGTTTCTATCGTTAATTCTCCCGACACTGGAGCACTTCAGATAAGAGAGAAGCGAGCAACCTGATTTCAGACCGGCAGCTCAGCAGTTTCTATAGCAACACTATGTGCTGATTCGGGACTTTTCTAATCCAGGCAAAAAAAGCAAAAAAAAAAAAAAAAATAAATGCATGGCTGTGTATTTTATTGCTGTTATTTCAGGACACAGACAGTTGACATCTAGGTCGATTGAGAA
>JAAIIK010000089.1:841492-853431 GCA_014706435.1 Silurus glanis | reverse complement strand
TTCATCTTCTTCTTCATCTTCTTCTTCTACCTTTCATTCTTCATCTTCTTCTTCTTCTACCTTTCACTCTTCTTCTTCTTCTACCTTTCATTCTTCATCATCTTCTTCTTCATCATCTTCTTCTTCTTCTTCTACCTTTCATTCTTCTATTTTTTATCATCTATATTTACTACTTCTTCTTCTTCTTTTTTTCATCCTCCACCTTTCCTACTTCTTCTTTTACCGTTCCCTCTTCCTCTTAATCTTCCTCTTCTTCTACCTTTTAACCTTTTTGTCTTCTTTTTCTTCTTTCTATTCTCCTTCTTCTTTTTCATTTTCCACCTTTTCCTCTTCCACTTTATCTTCTTTTTTTTTTCATCTATAATTTCTTTTCCATCTTCTACTTTTTCCTCTACTACTACTTCTTTTTCATCATTGATTCTTCTTCTTCTACATTGTCTTTTCTTCTTTTACTTCTCCTTCTTCTTTTTCATCTTCTAACTGTCCTTCTTCTTCTTCTTCTACCTTTCCCTCTTCATCTTCTCCTTCTTTTTCTTCTTCTTCTTCTCCTGACTCTTTGGCTTCTTTTAGAAGCTTTTCCTCCTCTTCTTCTTCATCTTCTACCTTCTGTCTTCCTCCTCTTCTTCATCTTTTTCTGAAATGCACACAATCCCCCCAGTGTGTCTGAATCAGAGACTCTTTAGTGTTAGTGATCAGCAGCAGTGAATGTAAATGAAATTGAAAGGAATTTTATAATAATAATAAAAATGTAATTCATCAAGAATAAAAGAATTCATTTCTCTAGAGTCAGAGAAAGTAACAATACTCACACACACTACTAATCTTCCACACCATCTCAAAATATACAGTTGAATTTTGTGTGCGTGTGTGTGTGTGTGTGTGTGTGTAGCTCGATGGCCGTGAGCCGTCTGGAGCCTGAGCTGCAGGAGAAGATCCGTTCGAGTCACGCGGGAGTGGAGAGGGTTTACTTTAACAAAGGATTATGAGAAGAGAAAAAAAAACCTCATCCCCTCTCAACATGACCCCCCCCCCTCCCCCACACCACTTCATCTCATCGTGTCTTCACAACGTGCCAAAGTTCCTCCGTCTCTCCTCAAACACATCCCGACTCAGCTGTTTTGTAAGATGTCGTTCCTAGTGATGAGTTTTTAATCAGGAGAATATTCTGGATGGTGCCGGTCTGTGCTAGTGTTAGGAAAAGACTATTTGTCTGAAATGGTGCTCTTTCTGATTGGTTAGTTTTTTAGTATTTGTTGATTACAGTGCAGTCTTAGATGTACAGAACCTCGGATATTTTACGTTTTTTTTTTTTTTTTTTTTTTTAGTCTATACGTGGCAGCAGATCGGATTTGAAACCAAACATCACTATCATGCCAGCTTTAAATACAGCTCCTAGGCATCACAAACGTTTTCTACACCAGTCCTGGGACCAAAACTGCTTCGAATCGTTTGCGTGATCAGTAAAAAAAAAACGCATTTTCTGCATTCGGTACATTCGATGACTGCTCTGTAATTATGTTAACTGCCAAACCAAACCATCTTCAAACCATGTGCCATCTGTAACAAGGAACAAATGTGGTGGTGTGTTTTCTGTTTGTCTTTTTTTGTTGCATCGTTGTAATTGGGTAGTTGATGTTCATGTTTGGATGAAAGCTGCTTTAGACTTAATTTTTTTTTTTTAAAGAAAAAAAGAAGTAAAATTTTACTTTAAAGGTACACCAAGTGGAAATTTTTTTTCCGGCTGCTCCCAGTAGGGGTCGCCAAAGCGAATCATCCGTCTCCATATCAATCCTCTACATCTGCGTCTTTCAAACCAAAATAATAATAATAATAATAATAATAATAATAATAATAATAATAATAATAATAATAATATAAATATGAGACTCCTACTTGGTGTACCTTTGCTGTAGAATCACCAGACCTCTTTTCTATCTGAGAACAGTGCAATTGATCTGAAACGCTGCCAAATGAGTTTTTATTCCAGATGAACTCGCCAAACTGTACTTTTCTCTGAACAAACAAAAAAAAAAACCCACGAGATCAATAAAGAGTAAAAGACAGTAAAGTTCACTGTAATTGAATCAGATATTATGTCTTAACATAGTGCATGCAGGAGATCTATGGAAAATATCTGCGCTTTTTTTTCAGTGTTATGTAATGTTTCATGTGTCAAAGACCATTGAGAGAGCAGAGTCGGTAATAATCACAGCGAGCTCACTGTTCAATATGACCTTGTGTGACCTTGTGTGTTAGAACTCACTGCTTCATTGGTACCCCCCCTCGTAATCATTAACTGCTTAGATTATTATTAACAATAGTAAAGTAAGTAATCAGGAATAAAAAGCATGTGGTGTGCGGTTATTGGAAAATAATTAACAGTGCGTTGGCGTGATAGGAGTTATTATTAACCACACTGCAGTTGATTATTTTCTTGTAACAGCATGTCCTGGAGTGTTTTATGTTCTATACTTGTTACTTTGATAATATAATACCTGTTATATTAGCACACACTGTCCAGTATTGATGTCTAGTTTTTTTTAGCCAAAAGTACCCCTGGACCCCTGACCTTTCCAACCATATGTCCTTCTCCCACAAACTGTTACCACAACATTAGAGGCACACAATTGTATAGGATGCCATTGGATTTATTTAGCATTCAATTTTCCCTTTGCCTGAACTAGGAGACCCAACACTGTTCCAGCATGCCAATGCCCCTGTGCACAAAGCAGCTCCATCAATATATAGTTTACATGGGTTACAGTGGAAGATCTCCTGCTATAGAGCTTTAAACCCTATTGAACACCTTTGGGATGAATGTGAACGCTGACTGCACCCCAGTCCTCCTCACATCACCTACATCAGCACCTGACTTTACTTACACCCATGAGGCTGAATGAGCGCAAAACTCCACAAACACACTCCAAAATCTAGTGGAAGATCTTCCCAGGAGAGTGGAGGTTATTACAGTAAATAGGGACTGGTCAGGTGTCCACAAACTTTTGTCTGCTAAATGTAGCTGAGGCACTTTGTGCAAAATAAATTATAATAACCTACCCACAGTATTTCTGACTTTAAAGGTGTGAGATATATATATTTCTAGACCTCTCATAAGTATAGCATTCCATAGAAACCTTCGAAAAAACGTGTTTTCTTTAGTTTTGCCATACAATATCTGGTTTGTTTAATACTGACTTCTATTTGTGTTTTTCTGGCTTTCAAATGAGCTCCACCTCGAGCTCAAAAGGCTCAGCTCGAGCGATTTCACTTCGTAAATTCATCGAAATGTCGTGATTGTTGTTCGTTAACGCAGAACCAATGGTTTTTTCTAATATCACAGCAGTGACACGTTTTAATCCTAATCATTAACAGCTTTCACGATCACGTAACGTTAAAACTTCACGTCAGGGTAATGAACGGTGTACTTGGATTTGAGTTTAAAGGTTTCAAATCATTAAGAGAAAGCTCAGGAAAGCTCATAAACAAATGTAGAACTCAACCTAAGATCCATTTGAGTGGAAATCTTGTCACTCTGTGAAGCTTTATCCTGTACTGGTATTGAATACATTTTTTTTTTTTGTTTATTTTATTATTTTTGTTTGAAAAAACTCATTTTGGTTTGTTCTGTATCTTTGGTGATCAAATTCAGAGAAAGAAATTGCGGAGCAAAAACCGGTGTGAAGGTACGAAGCACAAATAAACCAACAGAAATGCAATATTATTAGTATTATTACAATTATTATTGATATTGAATGGGGATGTTGTGATCTGTAGATTATCTGAAGCAAAATAAATGATGTTTAAAAAAAAGTATACGGTTTTGCCTGTTTTTCAGCTTTTTATTATGTTTACTAAACCCGTATGCACAGCGACTTATCTCACAATAATCTCATTTGTACAACTGAGCAGTTAAGAGCTAGGGGCCTTGCTGAAGGGCCCAAGAGTGGTAGCTTGGTGATGTTGGATTTTAACTCATAACCTTATGATTTGAAGTCCAGATGTTTTAACCACTGACCTACTATTTTTATGTGTATATGTGTTCATTATTTATTCTTTTATCCATTTGAATGGTTGTGGTCCTGAATCTACATACACTGTATGGACAAAAATGTCCACCTTTTCCAGCCACATGTGGTTCTTCCTCAAACTGTTACCACAAAGATGAAGACACACGAGTATATCGTGAACTTCAACCCTATTGAACACCTTTTGGATTAATTGGAACGCTGACTGCACCCCAGACTTTGGTTTTGTGTTTGAGAGAGAGTTAGAGAGCGAAAGAGATTATACTGACATCTACTGGTCATGAGGAGCAAAGCACTATCTGTTCTCTCATCAATTCTAATGTTCATGAGTGTGAAAACTGATATTCGTCTCAGTTTTCTTCCAGTGTGGAAACTTTCCAGCTGAATGTCACATATATACAGAGTCAGCGTAGCAAACTTCATGGAATTGGAAATTACTGAGTTTGTGTGATCTAAAATATTACAGGAAAAAAAAAAATCCCCTTTGATGGCTTTGAAGATCATATAGTACAATTTACATTATTTTTTATTTTTATTTACAGTTTCGTATGTGCTTTTTGAACATCCCATTCCACATCTAGTCCCCACTGGATGTTATAATAACCTCCACTCTTCTGGGAAGATGTTCCACTAGATTTTGGAGTGTGTTTGTGGAAATTTGTCGGGATTCATTCAGCCACAAGAGCGTTAGTAAAGCCAGGTACTGATGTAGGGTGTGTGGACCTTTGGGGCCTGGGGGAACTTAATAGCAGGCAACCAAAGAACTTCCACTCCAACCCTTGGAAGAGGTTTGGGTCTGCTAGTTCAAGTGAAGATTAAATGCTACGCGATCCAAAGACTTCGTATCCAGTTGTTTGCCTCAGAATTTGTTGTAACAGTTTGTGGAAGAAGCACATATGACTGGAAAAGTCAGGTGTCCCAATACTTTTATCTATATAGTGTATAAGTGCTGAGACCTTTTTATTTTTGGACAAAACCGTTCATGCTAAAAACACATCTTTAGTCCCATCATTCTGACCAATCACATTTGAGTATTTATCAGCACTTTTCTATATTTATAAATTATTCTGGTCAAGTCTGTCAAAATATCCACTGAAGATTCAAATGTCCCAAAAAAATCATCCACATGGAATGTGTTCTGAAGACAGAAAGCCAGTGCCAGGAGGTTGGCGTTCTCGGAGGATGGCATCTCAGCTTCCCCAGCTGCATTTTAATGCGAAGGGGGGAGTTTCCATCAAGGGGCCCTTGCTGCAAGTGTTGAGTTGTTTAGGCTTCTGAGTGTCAGAGACAGAACACATGAATCTGAAGACCATCGTCTTCTCTGACAGATCAGCATGGCTGCCGTGGACATTGACACATACTCCGTAAGTGTGCGTTTGTTTGCTATTTATTGTCAAGATGCAACAAGATGCATGAGAGAATATTTGTGAGAGTATCTGAGAAGATTTCTTATTACATCGAGACAAACTGTTTGGATGAAGAACACGTTTCTTTTCTCACTTTTCTCACTTTTCTCCTTTTTTTGCTCATAGTCAAAAATTGCTAAATACCTTCCTAAGTATCACATGACGTGATGTTTAGCATTATACATTATTCATTGTACATTAGAATGCCGTATTTGATCCTGTATGTATGCATGTAAGAGACAGGGTTGCCAGATCCTGCAGCGTTCTGTCTATGACCATAGCAAAAAAAAAAGAGGAACTTTGATTGATGAGTGTTTTTACAAAGAGAGAGAGCAGCAACACTGTTTCAGGAAGGGAGAGATAAATAAAGAGGCCTTTATTTCCCTTCTGCATGTGTTTGTGTGTGTGTGTGTGTGTGTGTGTGTGTGTGTGTGTGTGTGTGTGTGTGAGTGTGTGAGTGTGTGAGTGTGTGTGTTTTGAGAGCAGTGTGCCAGTGTGTGAAACGGCTTGCTGTGTGAAACACTTTGCTTGTGTTTGGACAGAAGTTGGCACTCTGAATGCGTCAGCAGGCTGCTTGGTGCTCGGTCTCGTCTCTGCCTCGTCTTCATTCAGTCCTGTTTCACGTTTGAACGCTTTCTACATCGCTAGATTGTACACCATCCATAAAGAAAACATAAATTCAGAAAATTACATTTCTGGCGTTTTAATAAACAAACTAACAAACAAACGAACAAATAGATAAATTAATGTGCCCATATTTTACAGATTATTAATGAAAATGTTTATTTATTTATTTATTTATTTATTTATTTATATCACATAAATATATTATATATGTTTTTTTTTTTTTTTGCTTTTATTGCTTTCTTTGTTTATTTGTTAATTTATCCATCTATTTATTATTTACATTTTTGTATTGATACTTTTGTTTTATTTTTTTGTTCGTTTGTTTGTTTGTTTATTAGTGGCTTATATTAATTTGCTTGGTTGGTTTTTTTTTTTTGGTAGTTTACTATTTATTTATTTGTTTATAATGATTGATTGATTGATTGATTGATTGATTGATTGATTGATTGATTGGTTTGTTTGTTTATTAGTGTTATTTGGTAGTTTACTATTTATTTGTTGACTTATATTGTTGATTTTTTTGTTCTTTCTTTGTTAGTTTATTGCTTATTTGTTTTTTGTTTTTATGAAGTTACTTGAATGATTGTTGGCCCTCTGGATTTATATGATTTGTTGTGCATGCTGTTTGTTTGTACGCACACCACGTCACAAGTAAACACAAGTCCCAGTAAAAAGTGCGTTCTAGTTTTAACAAAGTGACAGAACAGAATGGAGTTTGAATTCAGTGGATTTCTTAGATACCACCTGCATGTTTTTGCAATTTGAAACCATGTTGCTGTAAAGACATTTTCCTAACGTCGAAAAACGTGTTTAATCCAGTCAGTGCTGATGATTTAGTGTTTGTTTCACGTCTCTCACCCGCCAGGCCGAGGAGAAAAGGACCCTGACTCTCGGGGGCCATGTTGGTTTCGACAGTCTTCCGGATCAGCTGGTTAGCAAATCGGTGTCTCAGGGCTTCTGCTTCAATATTCTGTGTGTGGGTGAGCAATTTACTTACTTACATTGAATTTACTTTACAAACCCATTAGAATGAAGTGATTAGAGATTCTCAGATTGCCAGTTGAGAAATTCCTTATTAGATTCGTTTCACTCGTACGACTTCGATCTATTGAACGCAAACATGGTCGCCCCGTTTATCCCTTGGACCTTCATTCTAATATTTTCACCTTTATTTTCGCTTCAAAACCAAACATTAGCAATCACTGAAAAATATTGCGGCCCTTCTTTATTTGCTGTGGCAAATGGTGTCCTACTTCGCTGCAGCAGCTGAAATAAACACTTTAAATACCAATACATCGCAAAGATTCAACCCAAATAATATGGTTATATTGGAAGTTATATTTTGTTGATGTTGAAAGAAAAAAAAAAAGGGCAGTTCTATTTAGACTGCTTTCTCTGTATAAAAATCATTGAATGTGACGACTGATCTGGAGGGTGGGTTCATTCGAGCTACACGTTCCCTTGCGATACCAGCAATCTTGTCCCTTTCTGCTCTACTGATCTGCCTAATCCATTCTGATGCCCTAGGTCTGGATGTAGATCATTGTAGACCACTCAGGATGGTTCCACAGCCTAAAGATCTATGATGTTACTGTAGAGGGTTAAACTCAAGAATCTTAAAGATGGATTCAGACTGTAATTAATATAAACTGTTGGCTACAATTCAATTCATTTTTATTTGTATTGCGCTTTTAACAATGAACATTGTCTCAAAGCAGCTTTACACAGATAATGTGGTAATGATGTTCTTTATAAGTGTAAGTTTGTCTCTGATGAGCGATTGTGGCGAGGAAAAACTCCCCGAGATGGCATAAGAAAGAAACCTTGAGAGGAACCAAACTCAAGAGGAAACCCATCCTCATCTGGGTGGCACCGAATGTCCATTTATTGCAGATATACGATGTTGTGGGTTACAGTGATGGTGATCAGAAGCGAACTGTAGTCCTGAGTCAGTGTAGAAGACTGTTGACATTAACTACAGTCCAAATTCATCCTCAAAACTCCGGAAGGTGTTGATGAGAAACCGTCCCCAGCTGCACAAAGTGGCCTCCAATCGAAGAGGACACTATCCAGAGGAAGGCCTGGACGAAGTGGAAAGATCCACGGAGGGAAGAGGGGCAGGAACACTGGTCAACAATGTGGCTACAATGGCTTATGACTGCAATTGCCATGAACAGTTTTATACTGGAGTCTGAGAAGAGTTTTTCCACATTAGGGAAAAAACTGATCGGAACAAATTTCTGAATTTGAAAGGCATACTTGTCATCGATTTATTCATGTAAAGCTAATTTGGGACAATGTCCATTGTTATAGGTGCTATATCAACTTTTTTCTTATTAATCTAATGGAAATTTGGCTATGACACTAGATTCAAGATTCAAGATTCAATTTGTCACAACCATAGTTATATACAGAATCCAACTTTCAGTGAGCTGATCGGCCGCTCAGAAAAGTGCGCATTAAATAAAAGGAACTATGAATATAAGTTGTAGATAAAAATAGTGCAACTGATCGGAAAATATGTTGTCAATATTGACATAAAAATTGCAGTAGGAATATTTAAATGTGCAAAAGGGAAGTACGTATTGCGTCGAATGTGATAAAGTATGGCGATAACAATGGCGATAACAAAACCAAAAAAAGTAACAATAACACTGCGAAACTGACAATTTCACACGTTTTTAGAGTCGGCAGTGTTGCACCGATAACTTGCACATCTGACATGTTTTTATAAAGAATTTTGAGAAATAAAGTCTTTTTTAAAAAATGTATGTTGATCTTGAAATCATCGTTATGGCAGAATCTGTAGGAAATACACAGACCAGTATTGTATTCTTTTTTTTTTTTTACAGCCACAAGAATCTTTTGGAGAAAATGTCTACAGACATGACACTATGATTTTAGTGTATTTTTCCTATTCAGAGCCACTATCCAAATTTACATACGGCAGAATTTGATTTATATCTCACACACAAACCCACCCAATATTATAATTCAAACTGAACTGGGCCAAAAAGGTACAAAAGGTTGGAGAACCTACTTTAGGATATTCATATTAATGTAATCTTATCACTTGTTATGTATGGAAAGATTGACTGCTGATGAAATGTTTTCAATGTCTTTGTTTAAAAAATGGCCCAATAAACACATAACCAAAAACTGAGAAGCACGACTTTTAAGCATGGCGTGGTTTCCTTTTCAGGTGACACCGGAATTGGCAAATCAACACTGATGAACACTTTGTTTAACACCGTCTTTGAAACTGAGGAGGCTAGTCACTATGAAAGCAACGTATCTTTACGAGCCAGGACTTATGGGATGCAGGAGAGCAATGTGGATCTCAAGCTGACGGTCGTCGACACAGTGGGGTTTGGTGATCAGGTCAATAAAGAAGAGAGGTTTGTGGAAGGCACATTTTGAATGAATAAAAGCCCATACTAACACGTAGCCACGTATAAGACCATTTACTGAAGCTGAGGATGGTTCCACATGAACAGAATAAAGATCCATGGGGTTACTGAGGGGGTGAAACTCAAGAACCATGAGCATGGATTTAGACTGATTGATATAAACTGTTTGCTAAAATGGTTCACGGCTGCAATTTTCATAAACATTTTGCATTCAAGTGTCCATCAGTGATTATCTCAGCGATGATGGAGCTATAATAAATCGACATCTAGTGTCACCCAGATGAGGATGAGGTTCACTTTTAGTTCCTCAAAGTGTTTCTTTGCCACAGACGTGCTTATTAGGGATAAATATATAGGAAATTATTTATAATGCTAAAATGTATATTCATATTTCTTTTTGTAAAGATGCTTTGGGACAATGTCCATTGTTAAAAGCGCCTTTAGGAATACCATTATTATTATTTTGAAGGCCTCAATCACACTAGGTACATATAAATACCAATGACCTGGTGAAATAAGCCAGGTTTGAGGGAAATAATAGGAATGTTCTGTAGGCACTAGAAAATGTCCCTCACTGCACAAGTAAGTAATGTTAATATCTTTTTTTTTCTGCAGCTTTAAACCAATTATAGACTACATTGACAACCAGTTTGAGAATTTCCTCCAAGAGGAGCTGAAGATCAAACGTTCACTCTTTAACTACCACGACACAAGGATCCATGCCTGCTTGTACTTCATCTCTCCTACAGGCCACTCACTCAGATCACTCGATCTGGTCACCATGAAGATGCTGGACAGTAAAGTAAGACCGATCACCTTTCATACTACTGTATAAAAAGACATACACAAGACGAGATCAACAGACAACCAAAGTTTAAACTGAGAAAATGTACTATTTCAAAACTATTTTGGAATTGATAACAGCAACACGTCTCAAAAAGGTTGGTACGGGCCTATGTTTACCGCTGTGTAGCATCCTTTCTGCTTTTTACAACAGTCTGTAAACACCTGGGAACTGAGGAAACCAAATGTTTCAGGGAGAGGAATGTTGTCCCATTTCTTTTCTGATATAGGATTGTAACTGCTCAGCAGTCCTGGGTCTTTTTGGTTGTATTTTTCATTTCAGGATGTGCCAAATATCGTCTAATGGCGAAACCACTACAAATCCGTTTAACATTGTCTTGCTGAAAAATACACGGCCTTCCTTTGAAAAAGATGCCATCTGGTCGCACCTGGATATATCTTTCAGCATTTATAATGTCGTTCCAGGTGTGTAAGCCCATTCCACAGGCACTTATGCACCCCCATAACATCACAGATGCAGGCTTTTGAACTGAGCGCCGATTACAAGTTGGAAGGTCCCGCTCCTCTTTAGTTCGGAGGACCATGGTTTTCAAAAAGAATGTCAAATTTTTGATTTGTCTGACCACAGAACAGAAGATGACTGCATTTCTGGCTCATGTTCACATATGATTTCTTCATTGCATGCTTTTGCCTGAGCTTTAACTTGCATTTTTCGATGGCATGGCAAACTGTGTTCACAAACAGTGATGTTTAGAAGTATTTCTAAAAGACTCTGACTTTCTAAGATGCTCTTTTTTAGCTCAAATCATCTTACTAACCTGTTGCCAATGAACCTAAAAGGTTGTGAAATATTCTTCCGGCTCTTCCTTGTTAGTACTACTTATTTCTTTTCAGCCTTTTGTTGCCTCTGTCCCAACTTTTTGGAGACGTGTTGCTGGTATCAGTTTCAAAATGACATCATTTTTTTCTTAAAATGGTACATTTCCTTAGTTGAAACATTTTGACATGTTTTCTATGTTCTATTGTGAATATTATGAGATTTGTATATCACTGCATTCTGTTTTGATTTATATTTTACACACTGCCCCAACTTTGATAGAATTGGGGTTGTATTTACGAATGTTTTGCTTCCGTCATTGATAAGGTAAACATCATTCCCATCATTGCGAAAGCAGACACGATCTCCAAATCTGAGCTTCACAAATTCAAGATTAAGATCATGAGCGAGCTCGTCAGCAACGGCGTTCAGATTTACCAGTTTCCCACAGACGACGAAGCGGTTGCAGAAATCAACTCCTCCATTAACGTGAGTGAAGTTTAAAGTCAGGATCTCGGCTTTTCTAAACAGTTGATTGTACGTGTGGTGTTGTTGCGTCTAAATGTCTGATTTTCTGTTACAGGCTCTTCTGCCGTTTGCTGTAGTGGGAAGTCAAGATGAGGTAAAAGTGGGAAACAAGCTGGTGAGAGCCAGGCAGTACCCATGGGGTGTGGTACAGGGTGAGAACATTTACGACCAGCCACATGAGAGAAATGTGTAGTGTGTGTAGGTTCCATATTGAGGACAGTTTGAGTTTTTTTAAGCTGCACATTCTGGCAAAGTCATGGAGAACAAACATTTACTTGGAAAGAAAGAAAGAAAGAAAGAAAGAAAGAAAGAAAGAAAGAAA
>JAAIIK010000089.1:794136-806806 GCA_014706435.1 Silurus glanis | reverse complement strand
TATATATATATATATACACAGTGCCTTGCAAAAGTATTCAGCCCCCTTGAACCTTGCGACCTTTTGCCACATTTCAGGCTTCAAACATAAAGATATAAAACTGTTATTTTTTGTGAAGAATCAACAAGTGGGACACAATCATGAAGTGGAACGAAATTTATTGGATATTTCAAACTTTTTTAACAAATAAAAAAACCCCTTAAGTTAATACTTTGTAGCGCCACCTTTTGCTGCGATTACAGCTGTAAGTCGCTTGGGGTATGTCTCTATCAGTTTTGCACATCGAGAGACTGAAATCTTTGCCCATTCCTCCTTGCAAAACAGCTCGAGCTCAGTGAGGTTGGATGGAGAGCATTTGTGAACAGCAGTTTTCAGTTCTTTCCACAGATTCTCGATTGGATTCAGGTCTGGACTTTGACTTGGCCATTCTAACACCTGGATATGTTTATTTGTGAACCATTCCATTGTAGATTTTGCTTTATGTTTTGGATCATTGTCTTGTTGGAAGACAAATCTCCGTCCCAGTCTCAGGTCTTTTGCAGACTCCATCAGGTTTTCTTCCAGAATGGTCCTGTATTTGGCTCCATCCATCTTCCCATCAATTTTAACCATCTTCCCTGTCCCTGCTGAAGAAAAGCAGGCCCAAACCATGATGCTGCCACCACCATGTTTGACAGTGGGGATGGTGTGTTCAGGGTGATGAGCTGTGTTGCTTTTACGCCAAACATAACGTTTTGCATTGTTGCCAAAAAGTTCGATTTTGGTTTCATCTGACCAGAGCACCTTCTTCCACATGTTTGGTGTGTCTCCCAGGTGGCTTGTGGCAAACTTTAAACGACACTTTTTATGGATATCTTTAAGTAATGGCTTTCTTCTTGCCACTCTTCCATAAAGGCCAGATTTGTGCAGTATATGACTGATTGTTGTCCTATGGACAGAGTCTCCCACCTCAGCTGTAGATCTCTGCAGTTCATCCAGAGTGATCATGGGCCTCTTGGCTGCATCTCTGATCAGTCTTCTCCTTGTATGAGCTGAAAGTTTAGAGGGACAGCCAGGTCTTGGTAGATTTGCAGTGGTCTGATACTCCTTCCATTTCAATATTATCGCTTGCACAGTGCTCCTTGGGATGTTTAAAGCTTGGGAAATCTTTTTGTATCCAAATCCGGCTTTAAACTTCTCCACAACAGTATCTCGGACCTGCCTGGTGTGTTCCTTGTTCTTCATGATGGTCTCTGCGCTTTAAACGGACCTCTGAGACTATCACAGTGCAGGTGCATTTATACGGAGACTTGATTACACACAGGTGGATTCTATTTATCATCATTAGTCATTTAGGTCAACATTGGATCATTCAGAGATCCTCACTGAACTTCTGGAGAGAGTTTGCTGCACTGAAAGTAAAGGGGCTGAATAATTTTGCACGCCCAATTTTTCAGTTTTTTATTTGTTAAAAAAGTTTGAGATATCCAATAAATTTCGTTCCATTTCATGATTGTGTCCCACTTGTTGATTCTTCACAAAAAATTACAGTTTTATATCTTTATGTTTGAAGCCTGAAATGTGGCAAAAGGTCGCAAAGTTCAAGGGGGCCGAATACTTTCGCAAGGCACTGTGTATATATATATATATATATATATATATATATATATATATATATATATATATATATATATATATATATACACACTATATTTCCAAAAGCGAGACACCTGATCTTTCCTGCTATATGTGTTTTTTTCCAAACTGTTACCACAAAGCTGGAGGCACTCAATTGTTCAGGACGTCTTTAGATGCGCTATAATAACATATTGCATTCACTTGAACTTGGAAACCCAAACCTGTTCCAGCATGGCGATGCTCCTGTGCATGAATTGGAATGCCCAGACCCCAGGCCTCCTCACCTCACCTACATCAGTACCTTCCTTTCGGAATACCCTTGTGGATGATGAACAAAATATCCATAAGCACACTCCAAAATCTAGTGGAACATCTTCCCAGAAGAGTGGAGGAAATCATAAGAGAAAATTGGGACTAAATGTTGAATACAATGCTCAAAAATCACATACCATATTTATGACAAGGTGACCCAATATTTTTGGAAATATAATGCATTTATGACTGTCTTTTTCTTCTTTTGGTTGCTCCCGTTAGGGGGCACCACAGCAGATCATCCGTCTCCACACTACTCTGTCCTCTACATCTGCCTCTTTTGAACCAACTTACCTGCATGTCTTCCCTCACCACATCCATAAACCTCCTCCTTGGTCTTCCTCTTTTCCTCCTTCCTGGTGGCTCTATCCTCAGCATTCTACTACGGATATACCCCATGTCCCTCCTCTGCACATGTCCAAACCATCTCAATCTCTCTTCCCTCACCTTGTCTCCAAAATGTCTTACATGTGCTGTCCCTCTAATAAACTCGTTTCTAATCCTGTCCATCGTCGTCACTCCCAATGAAAACCTCAACATCTTCAGCTCTGCTACCTCCAGCTCCACCTCCTGTCTTTTACTCAATGCCACTGTCTCTAATCCATACAACATCGCAGGTCTCACCACAGTCCTATAAACTTTCCCATTCACTCTTGCAGATACTCTTCTATCACAAATCACTCCTGCTATCACTCTTCTCCACCCACTCCACCCTGCCTGCACTCTTTTCTTCACTTTTCTAACACACTCTCCATTACTTTGCACTGTTGACCCCAGGTACCTGAACTCCTCCACCTTCTTAAACCTCTTCTCCCTGCAACCGCACCACTCCACTGCCCTTCCTCTCATTCACACACATGTTCTCTGTCTTACTTCTGTTGACTTTCATTCCCCTTCTCTCCAGCACGTACCTCCACCTCTCCAGACTCTTCTCAACCTGCTTCCTACTCTCACCACAAATCACAATATCATCCGCAAACATCATAGTCCATGAAGATTTCTGTCTGACTTCGTCCGTCAACCTGTCCATCACCACTGCAAACAGGAAAGGGCTCAGAGCCGATCCTTGATGCAGTCCAACCTCCACCTTAAACCAGTCTGTCATTCCTACTGCACACTTCACTGCTGTCACTGTCCTCATACATGTCTTGCACCACCGTCACATACTTCTCTGACACACCTGACTTCCTCATACAATACCACAACTTCTCTCTCTCCACCCTGTCGTATGCTTTCTTTTAATCCACAAACACAATGCAACTCCTTCTGACCTTCTCTATACTTCTCCATCAACATTCTCAAAGCAAATAATGTGTCTGCGGTGCTTTTCTTCGGCATGAAACCATACTGCTGCTCACAGATGATCACCTCTTCTCTCAGTCTGGCTTCCACTACTCTTTCCTATAACTTCATGGTGTGACTGATCAACGTTATTCCCCTGTAGTTACTGCAGGTCTGCACATCTCCCTTATTCTTAAAGATCGGTACCTGCACACTCAGGCATCCTCTCACCTTCCAAAATCTTGTTGAATAATCTGGTTAAAAACCCCACTGCATCTCTCCTAAACATCTCCATGGAAACATTCTAATGGAAACTACTTATAGTGATAATCGACCAAAAACTTTGTAGGACAGATATTTTGTTCATTCCAGATTATATATTCATATTCTGTTACATCCCTTTTCTTTTTCCTCAAGCATACCTAATTTTAGAGCACAGCTATTGATCTTGACTAACAAGTGGACCAGCTAAGAAAATCATTCCAATGCAGGTTAGGTGGCTACATATTATAGTATAATATGGAGAAATAGGTGGATTCAATGAATAAAGCTGTAATAATCCTCCCTTTTTTGCACAATAAACACAGTGTTATTGTAGTTTACGGTTCATGAGGAGAACATTTTGTTCCCTTTAATTCAAAAGGTAATAGAAGGGTTTTAAAAATAAAATGGCATTTCATTTGTTCGGTGGGTGATGCCGCCATCTCACATAGATGCAACACATTTTTGTCATCTGAGTAACATTTATTTGACTTATTAACCAATCCAAACCCAGCTAGAATGATGTCATACAGAAAATATATAATTTATTATAACTAGAAATATTTTTGTGGATTTGTCTTTCAACACAGTGTTTAAACCGAATAAGGACAGGCTTTAATTAATAACGTACAGTATATTTCACTCCAGCCACGCCAGTGTTCAGCCAGGTTATGAAGATTAGCACAGGCCAAAAAAAGCAGCAAGATGCTCTGCAAAGATTCTCCTTCACATCGACTGTGTCCTTGTTTTTCCCCATGTGACAATGGGCTATTTTTGTATAAAACACATGATACATAGACTCACCAGCCTCTTTACTATGAACTCCATGCAGATACTAGCCAAGAGCTTCAGCTCATGTTCATATGAAACATCAGAATGAGGGACTTCTTTGATTGAGGCATGGTTGTTGGTGCCAGACATGTTGGTTTGTGTTTGAGTGTTTCACAAACTGCTGATTGTTGGAGAAATGATTACCAACTATCCAGTGTGGCAAGAAATCATTCCCCACATCAGTACACCACCCCCACCAGCCTGCACTGAGGTCACATGGCATGATGGACCATGTTCCTAACAGGCGTTAGTTAATCCTGATGTGGCCTTCTGCTGTTGTTGCCCATTGATGTTCAATGTTGTAAGCATTCTGAGATGCTTTTCTGCTCACTACAGTTGTAAAGCCTTGGTGCACTTATTTGAGCTTTCCATAGCAACAACATTCTCATACCCATACCCAGATGAGGAATCTGTTTTAGTCTTAAACCTCACAACTCAGGGAATTTTAGTTTGGCAACATCACCACTGGCTCGCTTGAATCCTTGGTAAAATAACAAGCTGCTTTATTTGTCTTATAAATTTCAAGAAAAAACACGAGTGCCTAGTAAGGAAAGTACTGTTTATAACTCCTATAACCGATAACCAGAACTAACATGAATGTTAAACATAAATGTAAATCCTTGGTATGCCATTTCACACCTAGTCCTTCAGCGGTGTCTTACATGAATCAATACCATTATTATGATGCCACGGCTAATCAATAGTTTTTTCCTCTTCAGCCATTGTGGACTGAAAAAAAATCTATAAAATCCACACGAATATATATTTGAGCTTGTGCAGTTTGCTAAAATTGGCTGAATCTCATTGGATATAATTTCTATACACATGCTATGAAATGCAGAGAATAGACTATTGGGAATAATTGAATACATATTCATTAACAAAAATACAGTAATCCCCTGTTATGTTTCCAAAACCGCCTGCGCTGATTGAAAAACCACGGTAAACGGATGCCACCCCAAAAATGCTATTTACTGTATACAGTACTGTACTGTATTCACATTTTACTTCATTGTATAATTAATAATTATATTTTTATTAATAAATGTAATTATTCCACCATAAAAACAATTCGCTATAAGTGTTTTGGTCTATGGTGCTATCCGCGATTCAATCATTTCATATAATTGCACACACTGCATATCTTACCCTAGTTATTCAATTGAAACTTAAACAGAGGACTGAAATCAGTACTCTGACAAACTTCACCACTTCATGAACTTTGCCACGGATCAAAGCCTCAATTCGGGAGCTGACGTGACTCCAGCTTTCTTTGATGCCTTTCCATCCATCGCCATGAACTGCTTTATTTCATCTGTGAAACTTATCCGTGAGTTCACGTTTTCTTAAAACAATAGAAGCGTGTCCCATCATCCAGAACTAGTGTCTGTGTAATTACATGAATAATTAATGACCGCCTTAGGACTGACTCTGCAAATCCAGGAGAGCTGATGGGACTGACTTTGCTCTCTCCGTGGATGAGGTGAGAGCTCTACTCAAGGACGTGTAGCTGAGAGGCAAATCATATCGACGGTTTTCAGCACTATCCGCAAATAATGCGGTTACATTTATCCGTTTGGCAGACACGTTTATCTAAAGTGACTCGAATGGAATAATAAGGATGTAATAGAGAGGGTACATCAGATACAGGATATGCAAAGACAGAGTTAAAGGTAGGTTAAGAAATATCAGCTCAAAGGAGGAAGGCTTGCTGCTGTGGATCCCCTGAGACTGTAAACGAAATCCATTTTATTGAATGATCCAACCAATATACAGTATAGTCCTTGTCCATTCAGAAAGCTCTGCTTCTTGCACTAATATTTAGGATTGTTTTTGTCAAGGTGGCTTGTTGGAATTCTGAATTCTGAATGTCAGATTTAACCTTTAATCCTGGATTGCACTATTGTGGTATCCAAAACACAGCAAATTGAATGTTGTGTTTCTCAGTAAAACAGCACAAACTGTTTTGTGCAACTCACTGCAAACAATCCAAAATATTTTCCCAATTTTTGTGGAAAAGAATAGTCTAAAAGCCAAACACCATAGTACATGATCAACACTGCTCATTAGGGATGCGCATCTCCATAACTGAGGCCGATGTGATTTGCATCTTGATGCATATGATACGTTAAAGATAATATGAAGCATATGAAGCAGCTACCGATGCGGCGAGATACGATTCCGCACAATCACGATGCAGTGCGAGCCGAATTCCATTTGATTCGACACAATGCGATCCGATGCAATACGATGCAACGGAGAAAATATGATGCTACGCAATTCAATATGTTACAGATAGTTCGCGTTCAGACAGACAGCGAATCATCAATTTACTTCTAACGCATGACCCTTTCACAAACAAGACTTTGTAGTGTCAAAGAAAAAAGGTGAAAAAAACCCCAGACATTTTTCCTGTTCTGTCTGCAGGAAGATGCAGCTCTACCTCTGCCATGTTATTCTGTATTCTATATGACTCTCAGGACACGCCTCGGTCTCGGTAGTGTTGTGATGCGTCGTATTCAAGTAGCAGCAGTGGTGCTGAGAGAACGCGCTCGAGAAACACTTTCGCGAGGAGAAATCTGATACAAATTAGTATCTACATATCTATAATAATTTATACAGTATCTACAAATCTACATATCAAATATCATTTACAAATTATTGGTCACTTTCTAATAAAAAATAAATAATAAAAGTATAGCACATCTAATCATTATATATAAAGAAATCATTTTTATTCATATGTTAAACAAGATGCATCGTTGTACAAATGCTAACTTTTATGCCGATGCACAGATGCAAATCAGTGAATCTTACCATCCATACTACTCATGCTACTACTACTACTACCATGCTTATACTTTTATTGATGATAAACTTTGACTATTACTATAATTATTGTACAATAAAATGTGCTGTATGTTGGATTGTCTGTGGATTCGATAGTCTAACCTTAAAAAACAACAATGTACAATGCATTCTCAGTATATTCTCAGTGTACCTTAAAGAAGCGGTCCCCAACCCTGGTCCGTGGGCCGCACAGAAAGAATACATAACTTACATTATTTCCGTTGTATTTATTATCTGATTCTGAACGATGTTTTATTTTGGAAAATGACCGGATTTTCTTCACCACATCTGTCTATGACTCACTCTTGATGCATGTCATGATGCCTCGGTCACATGTCTTACCTCCATCCTCTACCTTCTTAAAGGGGCTGCTCCGGACAGTAACACATAAAACATTACTGCTAAATTCAAACCCCCAAGCGAGCAAAATGAACAAACAACAACACAGTGGATTCACGATTATTATTATATTTTTAAAATCCCAGTTTTTATGGTCGTATCATTTATTTTTTTGTATTTATCCGCCACACCTTAAAGGCCGGTCTGTGAAAATATTGTCTGACATTAAACCGGTCTGTGGCGCAAAAATGTTTGGGGGCCGCTGCTTTAAAGCATCCACAGCTTTTTGTATCTCTAGTGTGTATCATTTACACACTACGCTTGTAGTACCTTTGAAAATAATTCACGATAAATAAATGTTGCTTGAATTAGCATTTAGAGTACTACTTAGGTACACAGTATGCTCTTTTCTAGGTAAAACGTGCACACCAAAGGTAAAAATATACGCTTGAGGGTACCACCTGAATGACAAATGGACTACATTCCACAGTTGATTTTTAGAAAGTAGAAAAAAGTAGCAGATATTCACAATAGCACTGTTGTTTTTTTGTATGCAGTCTGGTTTGAGGTTTGTTGCAGCTTCGACAAAATGGCAGAGCAGCAGGACTGACATTCTTCTGAAAGGCAATGCACAAGCCTTCTCTCTCTCTCTCTCTCTCTCTCTCTCTCTCTCTCTCTTTCTCACAGTACACCATCAGGGCATGATTTCACACAGAGAACAAATGATTTTCATCAAACATTAATCACTGACGTCACGGTTGCAGGCGACGAGCCGGCGCTCTCTCTGAGAGACGTAATCTTTGCTCATCTTGTGTTTGTGTCTTTTGTGTGTTTTATCTCTACAGGGAGATGGACTGAGTTTCTCCAGTGTGCGGCGTGCAGAAGAATATCTGTGGCTCTCATTTTCCGTTCGCTCTTCCCTTCGCCTCTTTCTGTTCCGCTCTCCTCTCCTGTCTCTGAGGTCTGATGACGTCTGATGGAGCACAGGCCTGTGTGACATCTTGACGAGTGTGTGTATTCTGTACCAATATGGGTCTGTGATCACACCAATGCCCCATGTTCCCTCTCTGCTGGATTTTTAACCCTGTGCATGGAGAAATGTGTCCTGCTTCTGTGGCTGAGTGAGCCACACACACACACACACACACACACACAAACATTGATGATCTAATCCTAGCCCTAATTGGTGATGCAACATTGAAACAGTGCTTTCATATTGTTCTCTAGAGAGCCAGACCTCAGAGCACTGGATGAAGAAAAAAAGCAGGGGTTCATATTTTCTTCAGCAGCTTCAAAGATTTTTCTATCCTGTACAGAAAAAACAAAATCTCAAAGACAGAGAAAGAGAGAGAGAGAGAGAGAGAGAGAGAGAGAGAGAATTTTGATTCCTGCATGTCCTAATTCTACAACACATTTCTCAAAGAAGAGAAATCTCTCATTTTAGAGATCATCAAAAAGAATGTGATTCAGAATATTAGCATTGCAATAAGTGTGACTTGTTTCGGCTCAAATAGACCTTCAACTCCGCCTACATTTTGACTATGAGAGTGTAAGGTACACTAGATGGAAACTTTGTGGACACCTGACCATAAGATTCATATGAGCTTTCTGAACATCCCATTCCTCATTTGGTCACTATTTGCTTATATAATATCCTTCACTCTTCTGGAATGATGTTCCACTAGATTTAGGAGTGTTCTTGTGGAGATTTTGAATATTCAGCCACAGTACAAGTCAGGTACTGATGTAGGTTGAGGTGAGGAGGCCTGGGGTGCGGTCAGTGTTCACATTCATCCCAAAGGTGATAGCTCTATAGCAGGACACTCAAGATCTTCCACTCCAACCCATGTAGAATATATCTTCATGAAGCTTTGTTCATAGGGGCATTGTCGTCCTGGAACAGGTTTGGTTCTTTTAGTTCAAGTGAAGGGAAGATCTAAATCATAAAAGACATCCTATACAGTTGTGCACCTCAGACTTTGTGGTAGCAATTTGAGGAAGAACCTCATATCTCTGGAAAAGTCGGGTGTCCCAGGACTTTTGTTTATATAGTGTAGGGAAAGGCTTTTGTTTTGATTGAGTTATATACACCATTATACACACAGCAGCGAGCTTTAAATTTACAAGCTGTTATTTTTGTATTTTTTTTATTTTTTTAAAGAAGTGAATGGAGTAGAGATTTCAAACTTAGACTTATTTAAACCTTATAAAATATTTAAGGTCTGATGAACATTAACTGTACCTCAGGGACCAAAAATAATACTTATACTTTCTTTTTTTTATCTATTTATTTATGTTCTCAAATGAGTCCTACTTAATAATAATACTATACATGTGTACTCTTGATTAGCACAGAAGGTCAGAACACACCCAGTCCTGCATAATATGAAAAAAGCTCATTTTCGAATTGCAAAATTGATTGTAAATGAAATAACTTTGTGTCTTACAAAAAAGTAATGGGTGAAATTTTACCTCGTCAATAAATCAACAGTATTGGTATTTGTTGGGTTTGCTTGACTCCAATAGGCTCATCTCACGCATTCCTGTTCAGTGTGTTCAGTACGAACGTAAGCATTTATCATGACAGTAGATACGACAGTTGCAGTCACACAAACTAGGTAATTTACTAAAAATAATTACTCCTGGTAGAATAACTGAATATGTGATTTGGAATCATATTGAGACTGTTCATTATGGCCAATTGCCATGTTCAATATGTGCCACTGTCGTTTTTAATATTATTATCAACTCATTTTTATACCATGTTTAACTTTTCCTTTTCACTATTAACTCGTGACCTTTATCCTGTTTTTTTCCCCCATCAGTTATTAAAAATGTGTTTAGCTTCTGCTGTAGCTGTGGCATGTTTTTTTGCATTGCGCATGGTTTTAATTGCTGTGCAGTGTTCCGTTTGAACTCTCATAGCGAGCGCCTTTACCTAATTCTCTCTTGGTTTTTTTACCCTCTGCAAAACTGGTGTTCCAGTTCATGTTCAATTTAATACACCCTCATTTACTCAAAACCATGCCCCTGATTAAACCGACATATACTGATTGGTCAGCGTTTAGCTCTTGTTCTTGAAGGCTAATACATTGGTTAATCTGTCTCATTAACAAAAAAATGTCACGGAGGTAGTAGGTGCTGCATCTTCGTCGCGAGATTTGGTGAAAGTGAAAGCGCCCACATCATAACTTGATATTGTTTGGCCTTCAAATCTAAAAAGAATACAATAAAATTCACAGGATTATGCCCTTTAGACAGTCCAGTACAAAGAAATTTGATGCAGTGCCCTATAAGGTGTATCTGTGAGTGAGTAAACATGCTAAAGTGCCATAAAAGGTAACCTTTCGATGGAGGAAATCAGATGCACTGCCCAAAAGGGTGCACCCACATACATAAGTATGTGCTGAGTTGCTCAGTAGCTGCTATTTCAGTTGAGAATATATGAATCCTTGCCCTAGAGGAAATATCTATGTGTGAAGAAAAATTGTGAATTGCCACAGTGCCCAAAAGGGTTTTTGTAAATACAAAGAAACAAAATGAAGTGTCATAATGGGAGCCCTTTCAGTAGAGAACACATAATGCAGTGCCCTTTGGGATTTCCAGATATACAATAAGAAAACATAATTATTTTTGATAATGTGTGCCCATTCAGTGGCGATCACAAGCTGCAGTGCCTCTTAGGGTTTCGATAAATACAAGGAAAGATTATGAATTTTAATAGTGTGCCCTTCCATTGAAGAACACATGTTGCAGTACCCTATAGGGTTTCTATAAATACAAGAAGACATACATTGTAATAATGGGTGCCCTTCTGGTAGAAAATACATGCGGCAGTGCCCCTTAGGCCTTCCACAGATACAAGGAAGCAGGATGAAGTGTCAAAATGGGTTCCCTTCTGGTACAGACCACATGCTGGAGTGACACTTAGGGTTTACATAGAACAAAGAAACATGAAGTGTATTAACGGGTGCCTTCCAATGAAGAACACATGATGCAGTGCCCTAGAGGGTTTCCATAAAGACAAGGAAAAATTAGGTGTGATAACAGGTGCCCTTCTAGTAAAGAACGCATGATGCAGTGCCCTATAGGCTTTCATTACATTTGAGTTTATGTACATTATAAGAAAATCAGTTGAAATGCACTGTAAGTGCTCCTAAGTCAACATTACAAGGACATGTGAAGTGTGATAACGGGTATTCCTCTGGTGAAGAATGCAAGATGCAGTGCCCTATAGGCTTTCAATAAGTATGAGTTGATGTACATGCAAGAAAATTTGGTGAAATGCAAAGTAGGTGCTGCTGCCCCTCAGCCTGCATCCACCCCTGAGCACAAAGGTAAATATAAATGCTTGCCACTGACTATAGCTGCCTTTATTTCCTCAACAGTCCATCGATAATATAAAGTTTCCCCGGAGGTGCCCAGTGCCAAACTCCGACCAACCAGCGCATAGAAGATTCACACGTGGGGGCGTGGCTTCGGTACGACAGCAAAACGTAACGTGTCCACTCTCCTCAGTAGCGAGGCTACTCTTTGATCTTGAGGCTCGTTTGTGCGCATGCGTGTGAGTCGCGCTCGGCTTTACTGCACTGGCTGGGACTGAAGTTGGATGCGCGGCGCGCGCTGTCTTCCTCCAGCTTGGTCCATCAGGACAAAAAAAATACATCTTCTCTAATAGAATCATCCAAACTGTTGCAATGGAGAGGATGAGGAAATCGCAATGCATCTTCTTGTTATGTCCGTTCATCATGACTGCTGTGTGCGCGCAAAGGTAAAGAAAAAAAAAGGAAAGAAAGGGAAAAATGGGGGAAAAAGGACATGATTTTTATTTTTTTTTTGGATTTTGAATGTGTGAGTCTGTGTTTGCTGGAGAATGTCAAATAAACGTTGCGTTATGTCTGAACTCCCGCAGCAGAGACCCCAGCAATATGCCTGTAGTGAAAGACACAGTGGACAGACTGATGAAAGGATACGATATCCGACTAAGGCCGGATTTTGGAGGTGAGAAATCAGAATGAGCGTTTGGATCATTTAATATGCATGTGATGATGTGCACGATGTGCATGATGTGCAATGACTTGTAGCAACCTTGTCAATTCATCCTCACGCAAAAAAAAAAAAAAAGCATCAAGGCTCTACGCAATCCTGCCCTGGAAGAATACATTCGCTTTTTTTTTTT
>JAAIIK010000089.1:772639-785425 GCA_014706435.1 Silurus glanis | reverse complement strand
CACACACACACACACACACACACACACACACACACACACACACACACGCGCAATCTGTATTACCCAAATGGGGTCTAACAAATGTAAACATTTGAAAAAGATTCTATTTTTTCTATTTATTAAATTTCATTCAATCAATTTAATTTGTGCCAATTTACTATTGTAATTTTTTGATTACTTAATTTAATCAATATAATAAAAGAATTTTTATTTTTATATATTATTATATCATATATTATTTTATATATTATTTACCCAGCAGGCATTTTATTTAAAATTGTTTTAAAAATGTAAACTGTTCAAATGTTGATCACAAATGTTAATAATAATAAAAAAAATCTGCATTAGTAAAAAAATTACAAGCAATTTTATGTTTTGCATTTCTTCCCCACAACCTTGAACTAAACCGAACCGTGACTTAAAAGCCGAGATACTATGAATATACAGTGTATATATATATATATATATATATATATATATATATATATTATAGTCTGTCTACAAATTGTTAGAGATACAAGATAACTTCTGTAGGTTCATTAAAGCAATTTAAATCTAAATTAAAATAGTTTAAAGTGTTTAGTTTAGCAATTGTGATTGTAGGTGAGAGATGCAGAGGCAGTTAAATGATATTTAAACCTTTAGATTTTTATACTGCTTTGATGTATTTTTGTGCTATATGTTGATGTCCATGTTTGTATTATACAGACAGTTCACATTTTTAGTATTTGGCAGATGCCTTTATCCAGTGTGACTTGATCACACAGGGCATTTAGTGGCAGCTTAGGTTGCAGTCCAACATCTTAACAACATATTAACCACTAAGCTTCTATTTATTTTATGGTGAAGACAAACTTTGACACACTTTGACACACTCTGTGGGGAATACACACTAACTAACTCACTATCTAACTATATTAGGTATATTATCTAATTAGAAAATGAAGCCTATTTTTTTTATTCCTTTTCAGCATGCCATCTTCATGATAATTGGCTGCTTAGCTGAGATGAAACAGGCTCCTTGGACCAGTTCTGTCTCTGAATTATCTGTAAATGCAGCCGCCTTCTGTTGGCTTGAAAAGGTGTCCTATGCAATGGTATGCAGCAAAAAATGAGCGTGTTCATAAACATCTTTACGATCCTGAATCCTAAAACCACAACACGACGCAGCCAGGAAGCGCAGTTTATATTAGAGTGAGGTATACGGTCGATTTGACTTGACATGACTTATTTTATACATCAGGGCTGCTCGAATACTTGGATTTTATTAACTTTCTTGTTAATAACCCTCTGCTGTGCGTCATTAGAGTCCCCCCCTACTGCTAGGACACTTAATCTAATGTCTCACTTAATTATTAAGCTCTTAATGAGGTGGGTTATTTAATGTTAAGAGTAGAACTTTAAATTGTACAGTGCAGAAGGAGCACAGAACTGGAGCTATGACCACATTCTAATAATATCCAAGTAATCAAAGCGTAAGCAACTCAGATTTAAGAAGTGAAGTCTGAGTCATCCGTGCCTACACTGAAAAACTATTAGCAAGCGTGTCAGGGCATCACTGGACTTGAAATCAAATTCCTACCAGACAACGCAGCCTTCAAACATGGCCGCCTTGGACTCCATGTCCCAGACACACACACACACTTTTCTGCTTGGAGTAAGTACAGATGTCTATTAATATACACACAATTAAAAAAAGCTTGGAGAGTCATGATACGTTGTTGCTGGTCAGTTTTTGTCTTCGGATTTGATCTCATTCGCTCTAATTTAGTGTGCTTGTGAATTGACTGATCTCTGACTGTTTCTGACAACGTTTTTGGATTACCTTTTGGATTTCGTGCTCATTAGATGCCCACATTTACGTTTGCTTAGCCAGCTTTACATGACAAATTGAAAATATTTTACAATTTTTTAGAAAGTTTCCTGCTTTAGAAATGACTAAAAAAGAAACACTGCTAGTATGTCATTGCTTATAAAGCTTGGAAATGCTCTAAAAAAAAGCTCTATAAATGTCTTATTTTTGATTTCTAATCATCCCATAATGAGAAATCGAAACTATTTTCCCGTATTCTAGACATTTTGACTTTGCCAAGAGAAAATTTTCGTTAGGTGTAACTGTAGTTTGAGCGTGATTCATGGAAAATCAGTGTACGAGCGACTCGATTGTGGGGGACAAAGAAGAACAGTGCAAAAGGAACTGATATATACAGTAAGTGACACTGCAGGTTTTGTTTGATCTGTTTTTTTTTTTTTTGCTCGACAGAAGATGTGTTTATGTGTGTAGTTGTGTAGGTGAACAGTAGGGCAACCCTTTCTGAAGGCAACAATTTCTAAGGATGCTTGAATAGCAGTGGAATTACTGGGAGAGATCTGAATTCTGGAAGAAAATTGAGACAGGCTCTTATTTGGAGGCGTTATTATTATAATTATTATTATTATTATTATTATAATATTATTATTATTATTATTATTATTATTTTATATTATTATAATTATTTTTATTTTTATATTATTATTATTATTATTATTGTATATTATTATTATTATTATTATTTTATATTATTATTATTATTATATTATTATTGTTATTATATTATTATTATCATTATATTATTATTACAATATTGTTTTTATTATTATTATTATTATTATTATTATTATTATTATTATTATTATTATTATATTATTTTTATTATTATTATTATTTGTAGTAGTAATGTGTATTTATTTATTTATTTATTTATTTATTTATTTATTTATTTATTTATTTTCTTACTTACTTACTTACTTACTTACTTACATACACCAACCAGGCATAAGATTATGATATTGTAACATTATGAGTGGTAAAGTAAATACACTGATTATCTCTTCATCATGGCACCTGTTAGTAAATGGGATTTATTAGGTAGCAAGTGAAAACTATGTACTCAACGGTGAGGTTTTAGAAGGAGGAAAAATGGGCTTGAGCGGGAAAAGGAATTAAGCGAGGAATTGAGCGAGTTTGATGAAGACCAAACTTCAGCTCTTGTGGGATGTTGTGCAGTGGTCTGCAGGTCTGATGTCTGCAGTGGTCAGTATCTTTTAAAAGTGGTAGTAACAGTGGTAACCCGGTGACAGAGTCACGGTCGAGGCTCACTGATGCACGTGGGGAGCGAAGGCTGGTCCGTGTGGTCCGATCCAACAGACGAGCTCCTGTAGCTCAAACTTTTGAAGTTCATGCTGTTAATTCTCGATGGGTCATGACTGTTTTAGCAGTAAAAGGGGGGGCCGACACAATATCAGGCAGGTGGTCATAACGTTATGCCTGATCAGTGTATTTCTGAACATACTTTACCAAAGTTAAGCTTGATGATGGGATCAGAACCTTTAGGTTTTATTTATTTCTTTTAAACACAGTGTTCTCTTTATTCTGAGTGCTGTACTTTTAGTCTCTACCTCCTAAAAACACTATTTCTCCCTGGCCCTCTCTCCCAGTGGATCATGTGAGGAACTCATTAGTCTTGTGTGATGCTTTAGCTCCAGACAGCTGGATGGCCTCCCAATTAGGAGCTGAACAAATGCTGTAAGTGTTGGGAGAGCGATTCCAGTTCTCGTGTGCGATGTTTCAGACCACTGCAGTGCTCATTCTCTCTCTCTCTCTCTCTCTCTCTCTCTCTCTCTCTCTGTTTCTTCTGTCTCTCTGCCTTATGAAATAAAATGTTAAATTTTTTTGACAAAGGTAGTCCTCCATGACCAAAGGTCAGTCGTGTTGTTGGGCAGTGTTAATCCTTGGGCCATCCTCTCCTTTGCGGTGGCTATTTTTGGACTTTTTTCCCCCACGTGTTTTTTTTTCCCGTCTGCGACCTTCGCCTGAGTCACATAAGTTTTAGGAACACAAACGGGATGTTGTAATATCATAATTGATCTCCTGGTGGTTCTCGACATGGTTCTGGCATTCTGATGATCAAGGGCTTTCGTGGAGCTCTGGTACGTTCTCTTTTTCCTGATGGATGCGCTTATTCAGGAGGGATCCCCACTGTTTGCTGCCATGATACACAGGATGCTCTGAAATCCTAATTAATCCCTTTTAAAGGAAGAAAAAGGTCCAAATAGACTTGTCCTAGCTTGTAGGGTAAATAATTACAAGGGCGGAAACGTTGCCTTTATAATGATCATTATCTTGACGAGCATTAATTCCTTATGTGAATTAGAGGTGTGGCTGTATGTTAGGCTAGCAGATCGCTGTTTGCAAGCTGAGAGAGACACATTGTTGGGATTTTGTGGGTATTCTGGGCAAAATGTCAGTAATTGTTGATCAGTATATCTCACTGTGTGCTTTCTTTACCCGATCCCGTTAAAAAAAAAAAAAGGAAAAAAAAAAGAAGGGACGTCTCATGTTATTTTTACTTACGGTTGCTATGACAACACTTCTCCACTGAGAAAATGTGTGGTTTAAGTTTTCTCATCTCTGGTAGATAGCCTGTCTTTCTGAGAGTTTGATTATTGATTCTCGCTCAGATGGTTTGGGGGTTTTCTCTTTCGTTTGTGCAGTAGCAAGACCGCTTTGTGTTTGTTACCTACTGTATTACGTTTTATTTACATAAGCATGTTATAATCATATAGATATGTGCTCTCTCTCTCTCTCTCTCTCTCTGTATATATATATATATATATACATACTGATCGAACAGCATCTGTTTTGCAGTTCAGTTTTAGCTATTCATGGCAACAAATTAAATTTGTAAATTTGCAGATGTTAGATGAATCTTTTTTTCTTTAAATTTAAGATTAGATTCAGAATACACAGTCATTATAGAAAAGGTACTGTATTGCTCCTATACATAAAAAAAAAAAACAAAAAAAAAAAACTCTAGTCCATCAAAAGAATAATGGATTTTAAATTACTGCTTCAGGTTTCAAGCAAATAAAAAATTGTCCTTATATTTTTGCTCCACAATTAGGAAGAGTAACTATAACAGTTCAATTAAGCCAGTTTTGTCACGGCCATAGCAAAGCATTGATTTTGCATTTCCGGAGCAATCAGGTTTGGGGCTGAAATATTCTGGAATTCAATAAAATTTATGATGCCATCAGTCTTCTCAAGTGCCATTGAACACCAGGCACAAAACAGCCCCAAAGCATCAATGAGTCACCTTTTTTCAGCCATATTTTCTACCTAGTTTGGGGGCTTTTACTTCAAACACTCACCCCTTTCTGTCAACCGTGCTGATTAGGGGTGTAACGATACACTGCAGTCATGATTTGATTCGATTGACGATACTAGTTTTGCGATTTTTTAATTCGATTTTCAGAATATTTTGAACAAAATTTGAATGATGAGAAGAAAAAAAAAATAAGTAAAAAAAAAAGACATATTTTATATTTCTGCAGGTTTGTCTGTATAAAACCTAAAAACTAAAACAAAAAAAAAACTAAAGCTAAATAAATGCAGATTTCATATTGTAAACAAAATTCTCTGTAGGTTTAGCATTTGTTAAAAATAAATTTCTTTAATAAGTTTTGCTTAAATAAACACAGCATCTGAGTTAACATGATTGACTGAAAATAATGAGCTCTGTAGCAGAAATAGAGCTCCAAAGGTGGCTAAAATGGCAGATTCTGAGGGCTTTGGTATGATTTGAAAGCTACTGAAGAGTTTCTGGCAGCAGCTGTGATATGGTTGTTTAACCATGTAGTGTAATGCAATCTAGATGAATGAATTCAGATGTTCAGCTTTTGCAGGCTCTCCACGAATCAACAAGGTTCTGTGATCAGGGATTCTATACTTTAATTTCAGGGGTTAGGCAGATTTTTTGCATCATTATTATGATAAATCTTTACACCTCCACTGAGCTTGATTGTCATTGCTGTAAAATTTGATTTTGTTTTCACGTGATTCCAACTGTAGGTCCAGTGATCTACTGAATCATTTTGATTACTTATATAAAATGTGTAATTCTGAAACTCCGAACTTCGTGATCGCACTCTGAATTCACGTACGTGACACACGATCAGAATTTTCAGCCACTTTCTGGAAATGAAGGTATGAAGTAGTAAATCTTAATGTGATCACAATGACAGGCTTGATCGTATTTCTTGGACTAGTCATTCAATTACTACCTATGTACAGCTGAGACCTTAAGTTTACCTAAAGATTAAGACACGCTTAAGACATATTTATAAAGAATGAGTTTTTCCACCCAGTTTTTTTTTTTTCTTTTCACATTTTAGGTTACCATACATTTCCTGAGTTCGACAAATTTTGTGTTTCAGCCTTATTTTCATTAGAGGTCATTTCAAAACAATAGCTAAGAGACAGATTTTATTTCCTATGTCAGATTTTAGTGGCTCAAAACGTTACCTGCATTTTGCATTCAGTGTCATTGCCTTTGAAAGCTTAGTGTAGCCTCTCACAAGCTTCTCACGATACTTTGCTACATTCAGTCAGGTTGACAATATTCCTCCTTTTTCACAATGCTTTCTAAAGTGCACCAGTCTCTTTTCCAGCAACATACACAGCATGGATCTGCCAGCCTTGTGCTTAAGTTGGTGTTCTCCAGCTTAAAAGACTCACCATTTTTCTTCCAGACATAGAGTTGATCATTATCTTCATCCTGGTAATCAAATGTTCAGTCTGGCTTTTTTTTTTTTTTTTGCTGGTCTTAGAGACGGGGCTTTTAGAACCTGGTTATTTTGGACACTTAATGGTGAATTTTTCACCAATCCCTTTGTTGTTTTTTTGTAGTTTAGATGAATTCTGCAGACAAATTGGTTCAGATCTAGTAGCTAAACATCCTTCCTCCTTTCCAAACAATGCAAGTGTCCGGATTGATTTATAACCAGTGTGCATTTATTTCATTAGTTTTTTTTTTTTTACTAGAAAAAGATGTATAAACATATAGGCAGATGATGGTGCCTCTGTTCAGCGTACGTAAATCCTATACTATTGTTAATTGTGCGCTGTTACAAATTTTGGCTTCAACTCATTCCAATTTGAAGTAAAAGTGCCGGATGGATAGTTTACTCTCCCAAGTAGAGTCTATTACACGCCCACTAGATAGAATCTACAAGCGACAAGAGCAACTTGTCGCTCGCTAGTATGAACACAGAGTTATTTCTATCCCTTACCATCCTCCTCATTGTGCAAAGGGCGGACAGTATCCTCATGTGTCCAATTGCTGGCAAATGTCCAGCTGTTCCAACTGCTACGTTTTTTTTTTTAACGCCCTGATTGGACTTAATGTTATTTTGCTTAATGCTGCTTACCATTTTTATATCCATTACCTGATTTGTGCAGGTCAACAGTAATCAGCTGTCTGTTTTTTTCCTCATGAAGATGGATTTATTTGTGTGGAAACTGCAAAGATTCGATAGACATAGGGCAATTATTTTCTCTTTCTTTTAATTGCAATTTATTTCCATTACGTTTAAATGTAAGCTGTTGAGAGTGACACTGCAAGACAATGGGTGGTGAGGGTGCCTCAGAGCCTTTAGTATCCCTGGCTTGATCTTGAGCTCAGGTTACGGTCTAGGTAAAATTCTGCATGTTCTTCCTGCAGCTGTGTGGGATTCTGGATTTCTTTCTACCTTCAAAAACATGCTAATGTGGATTGGCCACTGAATGATGTACGGTCAAATCCCATTGCTGTTAATACTGGGTTACATCAAGACTCTAAATATTCAATTGCTAAGTTGTATAAATGAGATAAATGCAATGTGTGTTTGCCACATGCCGTAAATATAAGTATGTACAGGGTGCCAATAGTCATGCAGTATTAATGAAATAACCTCTGCATGTTCTTCCAAATTTCCATTGTTCAACATGGTCCCATGTCTATGGAATGTGTTTGGTATAACAAAGATAACAAATTTGTCAGACACGCTCAAAGTGTTTGCGAACTGTTACGGTTTAACCTTAAATCTACCCAAGAGACTAGAATGGCAGTCTGTTTTGAAATCTGCTAATGTGTCATCTCTATTTAGGAAATTAGGCCATTTTATTAAAATGTGCTAAAACAGCTGTAAAACACAATCTCCCACAAGGCATTGAGATGGGGGGGTGGGGAGGGGCTGGACAAAACTATTAGTGCATCACCTTCTTGATTAGTGCTCATCTTCTCCCTTTACAAGCGAAGATATTGCGACTCATGTTTGAGCAGCGAATTTGGTGGGTTCTGTGTCAAATTAATGAGGCCTGCCAGTTCCACTGCAGGAGAAATAATAATAAAAAAAATAAAAATAAACAAAATCTACTGCTTATAGCAAAATCTAACAATGTGGTGGACTACTAACTTGGAGACTAACCAGTTTAAACATGCACCTTTTCTATTTTCTGTTTCATTTTGAGAGATTTTTGGCTAGATAAAAGCTGTGCTTTATTGGCAAAACACACTATTCATCTTGTTCTTCTTTTACTCAGTTTCAATCTGGTGCTGATGCCAGAAATGAAACCGTATACTGATTATGAGGAGGCACACAACTGTATAGGACGTCTTTACATGCCAATAGCATTACATTTTTAATTCACTTGAACTAGGAGACCCAAATCTGTTCCAGCATGGCAATGCCCCTGTGCACAAATCCAGCTCCATGAATATATGGTGTATATGGGTTGAAGTGAAAGATCTTGAGTGGCCTGCTATAGAACTCTGGCCTCAATCCTACTGAACCCTTTGGAATGAACGCCGACTGCACCCCAGGCCAAAAGTCATCTTCATGGAAGAATTGCGGGTAAAATGCCATACGTTCGACATTGAAACGGGGCTGTGTGGCTCAACTATGCACTAAAACATAGGAACTGATGTACAGACAAACGACAGCAGGTGCACTGGAGTGAGGAGTCAAAATCTGAAATAATTTGGCTGTAACAGGAGGCAATTTGTTTGCCGAAGGACTGGAGAGTGGTACAATAATAAGTTCTGCAGGCAAAAGCATGGTGGAGTTTCCTTGCAAGTTTGAGGCTACATTTCTGCAAACAGAGTTAGAGATTTGGTCAGGATTAATGGTGTCCTCAATGCTGAGAAATATAGGCCGATATTAATCCATCATGCAATGGCATCATAGAGGACAACAATCCCAAACTTACAGCAAATCTTCAGTGTTGAGAAGAACAAGGAGTCCTGGAAGTGATCGTTTGGCCCCCCCAGAGCCCTTGATCTCAACATCGTCAATTCTCTCTGGGATTACTTGAAGAGACAGAAGAATTTGCGGAAGCTTTTTCTCCAAGGTGTGAATCAACCTGCTTGCCAAGTTACATCAAAAACTGTGTGCAAGCCTTCCTAGAAGATTTGATTCCGTTTTGCAGGCGTTTTGATTGGATTTTGATTTTTTTTCTGTTCATTTACTTTCCATTTTATTAATTGCTAATAATATATTATAACACATTTTTTAACTATTCTCAAAGCTAAAAAAATTTATTTAAAAATTGTTTTATTAAAATATTATTTATTTAAAAATACCAGTTCCTTATCTCCCGTTATGTGTGTATAATAGATATATATTTTTTGCATATTTTTTGCATATATATATATATATATATATATATAAACATATATATAAATATATGCAAAAATGTAAAACTTGTATTAATGAGAAAAAAATATATATGCAGTTATATAAGAAGACACTTGCAGGATGTTGAGTTTCTGTAGCTTAGAGTCTTAGAGTGTAGGTCAACTAGGACACAGAAAGAGAGAGAGAGAGAGAGAGAGAGAGAGAGAGAGAGAGAAAGCGAGATAAGATCTGCACACTATGATGCCAACGCCTAGTCCTGATATATTTATTTAATTTGTTTAATTAGGAAGAACCATGCAGAGATGGTAATAAATAATAACGCATTAAAGCATGTAAATGCTACGAATGCTACGAACGGGTGATGACATGGTGTTCTGCGGAAAAAAAAAAAAAAAAAAAAGAGTCCGATAGCTCTTAGATTCGGGTTCTGCCACATTAAATGGAGACGTCCCCTGTATTCACAAAGTGTCTGTCTTCAGCAGGACTGCCCTGACAAATTACCCTGTCACTCTGTCACCGTCCCAGCACGAGCTATTTATCCGCAGAGCAGTTGGCACAGGGAGCCGTGTAATGCCGTTTCGGACCGGTTTAATGCCACTTCATGCCCTGGCATTTTCAAAATACATACAGGCAATGCAGCGGAGATGTGACAAAAGGATATGTAGTTTTTAAATGTTACTGTTTAATATTCAGGAGAATCATAGTGCAGAAGTATTGCACTAATGCATTTCAGTGTATTTAGTTTACAGTGTATGTATTTTATTTATGTTTAATACATCCTTCTTTATTTTGAAGTTGGAGGAGAGAGAAGGCATTGTAGCTTTAAACGCTTTCCTCATGTCCTGTTTTCCTGTGACAAACCTTTACACAGAGATGCTGGCTGATCATGGAGCTAGTCCTGGTACAAATACTGCACGTTTTAACATCAAATTACTAGGTTAAAGAACATAATTGAGAACTGATCGTTTTTTTTTATACCACACCACTGTTATAATTTGTTATAATGTGTATAAAAATGTGTTTGAGAAACTACATTTACTCAGAAATGTAGTATAATGTAGTAGACAATGTGTATTTTTGGAAGATGTCAGGACTTCTAATAAAGCAATCCTCTGCAGCAGAGGTAGCTCTTGGTCTGCTGTTCCTGGGGCCGGTTTTGTCATGGCAATTGAGAACTAAATTATTTATAAAAAAAATGTTTACAGATTGACTGACCTTAATTTCTTAAACTAATGATGGACTGTCTTTCTCTTTACTTAACTGAGTGTTTTTTGCCATAATATGGATTTGTACAGTACTTGTAGTAGCGCTAATTGGGTTATTGACTCCGTACTCACCCTTTCCTCTTCCCAAGACAACTCATAGCCTAAAAAATATAAAGAAGGCAAGAAATGTCACAAAATATCTTTTGACATGGCACACCTGTGAATTGAAAACCATTCCAGGTGACTACTTCGTGAATCCTATGAGTTTGGCAAGCTGTCAAGCTTTGGACAATCAAAAATAGGAAACATCGGGGTTGTTTTACACTTTTTTATTTATGGGTTCGTAGGTTTGGGATGTGTGATTATGCAATCACCTTTGGATTTGATTACTTTATATTGACCCCCACATAGACATTATTAGTAATAGATATTTTCTTTAAAATATTCTTTTAAATTCTTTTAACAATTTATGAAGTACTGAATCATCCCCATTTCAGTTTCAAGATGTAACACGACAAAATGTGGAAATAAGATGCATATTTATGCAAGATAACGTAAAACCCATGCAACCAAACATTACATGTAAACATATAATTGAAAAAATATATGTAAGTGCTCTTTGTATGTCATTCTAAAGCATAAAAAAGTATGTTTATTCAATTGTTCAATAATTTTCAATCCCCAAGAAAATACTACAGATGGCCTTGGGACATGTGAGCACCATTACCCTCATCAAATATGAAAGAAGTTATAAATATGGATGAATTTGAGTATGCAGATTATTTGTTCCCACAGTTACAAAAGCATATGAGAAGTTTAAAATGAAAAGGTAAAAAAAAAACATGCGGGACACTAATTTGTCTGTGTTTGCATGTGGAAACTGGGTGTGTGTGTGTGCGTTTGGGATTCACTGATGTCGTCAGAGAGTAAACAGAGCCCAAAGAGGCATCTGCTACCATCTGTGACCAGAGCAATTATTCACTCATTCTGCACTGAAGCCACGAGGCGAAAGCCAGACCCAGGTGTTTCATGAACTTGCCCTTAGAAAACCAAACGCACAAAACAAAAACGTCTTTATTTTCCCCAACACACAAATGCCACACTTCGCTGTACCTTCCGATGCAGTTTATTTGTTTTATTTTATATTTTTATCAAATTCAGGTTTATCTAATTATTGCATACATACCATTCGGATCAAGTTTTGCCTGTAAAAACACTCTAAATGTAAATTTCTCAGCTGGATATGTTTTTCTTCCCCTAATTTATAATGTCTGTTACACATTTTTGCACAAATGCAATTATGTCTCAGATTTATTCAAATGTATTTCAGTTTCATTAAATCAAATGGAGAAAAGAGGTGAATGTTTGCATACACCATCATCATGGTCATTATTGTTATTATTAGTATTATTAGTAGTAGTAGTTGTACTATAGCAATAGTTGTGCTAGTAGTTCCAGTACCAGTAGTATTAGTGGAAGTAGTATTAATAGTAATAGCAGTAGTATTGATAGCTGTGAATGGAGTATTATTAACAACAGTTGTATGAATAGTAGAAGTAATAACTGAAATTAATGTAATAGAATTCGTGTCTGTTCTGTTGTTTATTGTATTGCGTACTGTAGAGTGTGTGGTAATGTGTGCTGTAGTTTGTTATAGTGTGTTCTGTAGTTTGATATAGTGTGTGTTGTGACTGCTGTATTTTGTATACTAAAGTGTGTACTATAGCGTGCACTGTAGTGTGTGCTGTAATGTGTGTTGTAATGTGTACTGCAGTTTGTGCTGTATTTTATGCTTTAGTGTGTGTTGTAGTGTGTACTGCAGTTTGTGCTGTATTTTGTACTGTAATGTATATTGTAGTTTGTGCTGTATTTTGTGCTTTAGTATGTACTGTAGTGTGTACTGTAGTTTATGCTTTACTGTGTATTGCAGTGTGTATTGTAGTGTGTACTGTTGTAAGTGCTATAGTGAGTGTTGAATTGTTGTACTGTAGTGTTACTGCATTTTGTGCTGTAGTGTGTGCTGTAGTCGGTACTATATTTTGTGCTGTAATGTGCACTGTAGTGTGTGTAGTGTGTACTGTATATT
>JAAIIK010000089.1:752109-770315 GCA_014706435.1 Silurus glanis | reverse complement strand
TAGAGGGACAGCGCATGTAGGACGTTTTGGAGACAAGGTGAGGGAGGTGAGATTGAGATGGTTTGGACATGTGCAGAGGAGGGACATGGGGTATATCAGTAGGAGAATGCTGAGGATGGAGCCACCAGGAAGGAGGAAAAGAGGAGAGACGAGGAGGAGGTTTATGGATGTGGTGAGTGAAGACATGCAGGTAGTCGGTTTGAAAGAGGCAGATGTAGAGGACAGAGTAGTATAAGTAGTAGTAAAGAAGAATAAGAAGATATATATTTGGACTAAAGTATGCGGACACCTGACCATAAAATTTGTCCCATTTCACATTTAGTCATCATTTGCTGTTATAATAACCTCTACTCTTCTGGGAAGATGTTTCACTAGATTTTGGAATGTAATTATGGAGATTTGTGTTTATTCAGCTACCATTAGTCTATATATATATATATAAATTAGGGCTGTCAATCATTTAAAATATTTCATCGTAATTAATCGCATGATTGTTATGATAACTCGTGATTAATCCGAACTTAATCACACATTTTTCCTCTGTTCTAAATGTTCCTTATATTTACACTTTTCAAGTTTTCAATACTCTAATTAACATGGGCATGGACAAACAAATATTGATGATTTAAGCAAATGCATGTTTTTAATTTGTGAAACCAAACTCAACATAGAGACAAAATATTCTCGTGAATGTTTTAAAGTAATGATGGTGTTTTGAATGACGTAAATCATCAGGACACCAAACGGAACTTTTGCTATGCTTCCACACGGACGGTTAATGAGGTGATACCGGAGAAACTGCACTTCTTATAACTTTCATACGGGTTACATAATCATATTTATCATAATCAATAAGATTAATTTTGGGTGGAGTTTATGTTTTTTGTTGCGTTGAGGGTTTTAATTTCGCCTGTTTTATACTTATATTTTTATATATTTTTTTTTTATAAAAATGGTCAAACTGAAATGCGCGCTGCGTTAATCGCGCGTTGATAAAATTAGTGTATTAATGTATATATATTTACCAAACTTTGATGATGGTAGGTATTGATGATAGAACTGAAAAGCAGCACTAACATTACACTAAACCCATTTTAATGTCACTTTCCCAAACTTTACCCATCTGTATTGCTTGTTACTTAACCTGCCAAAATATCTCCAGACATTTTTTTTGGAGACAGATGCTAATTGACAGAGTCTCCTCATTAAGCTGGGAACCTTGGGAACTCTACTATAAAATCTGTCTCTTGCAAAATCTGTAAAAAAAAAAATAAATACAGTCCTGTTTATCACATATTACTTCAATGAGGAATATCTAAACGTACATATGATTGAGCAGGGCATGCGTTTGGAGACAATTAAGACAAAAATATTTTACAACCTTTCAAAACGGCTTTATATGAGAGACAATAACATCTGTTTATGTCCAAATCCTATGTGCTTCAAAGTAACATGCTCAGGCAGAAATCATGTGAAATGCTTCATTTGGGAATTTCCAGGTATTCCTTATAGTTTTAATAAATGATAATTTATTTATGATAATTAGTATAATTCTAGTATTATAAACTATTGCATATTTATAAAGAAATTACATCATGTCTAAAGGAAACCTTCACCGTGTAACAAATTGTGTATTAATCTTGAAACATTTGTGCTGTGTTCAGCGATTCTGCTGCTAATTAGTTTCGTTCAAGATCTTAATATACAAACAAAACTATAGATGTATTGGATACTTCATTGCAAACTTTGGACTGAAGTATCCATTACATCTACAGTTTTGTTTGCTTGTTAAGATCTTGCCCAGGATGCAATGCGGCTGTACCATGCAGTTAGCAGGTAGTTGGTGATCTACAAGATGGAGTTAATCATGGTGTCAGCATAAAAGTTGCCGCTTAGGAAGCTAATGAGTTTGAGATGAGATTACGATTCCATAAGCGAGAGAGCTGGGCAGACTAAAAAACGAAATCGCTGCCGCTGATAATAGATTTTGCTTTTGGATTTTTTTTCCTCTGCCTAATTTAGTTTTCTCTGTCATTTTCCAGGACTACACCCTGACCATGTATTTCCAGCAAGCATGGCGGGACAAGCGTCTCTCATACTCGGAGATCCCTCTGAACCTGACACTGGACAACCGTGTGGCCGATCAGCTGTGGGTGCCTGACACTTACTTCCTGAATGACAAGAAGTCCTTCGTTCACGGCGTCACGGTCAAGAACCGCATGATTCGCCTGCATCCCGATGGCACCGTGCTCTATGGATTGAGGTAGTTTTTCCGTCTCTTCATCATCTCTATCGAACAGGCACACACCTCGAATCAATACTTATGTAATTCAACTCATAATTCAGCGATACCTTCTGTTTGGAAAGCTCAAGGAACCACCTTTAAAACCCTCTGCTCCAATGCAAGTATTTATATTCTTTATATTCCAAGCATGTCTTTCAGGCAGGGTGGAGTGGGTGGAGAAGAGTGATAGCAGGAGTGATTTGTGATAGAAGAGTATCTGTGAGAGTGAAATGGAAAGTTTATAGGACTGTGGTGAGACCTGCGATGTTGTAGGTTTAGAGACAGTGGCATTGAGTAAAAGACAGGAGGTGGAGCTGGAGGTAGCAGAGCTGAAGATGTTGAGGTTTGAGTTTGGAGTGACGACGATGGACAGGATTAGAAATGAGTTTATTAGAGGGACAGCGCATGTAGGACGTTTTGGAGACAAGGTGAGGGAGGCGAGATTGAGATGGTTTGGGCATGTGCAGAGGAGGGACATGGGGTATATCGGTAGGAGAATGCTGAGGATGGAGCCACCAGGTAGGAGGAAAAGAGGAAGACCAAGGAGGAGGTTCATGGATGTGGTGAGGGAAGACATGCAGGTAGTTGGTGTGAAAGAGGCAGATGTGAAGGACAGGGGGGTATGGAGACGAATGATCCGCTGTGGCGACCCCTAATGGGAGCAGCCGAAAGAAGAAGAAGAAGATCTTCTAAGCATGTCTTTTTTCTCATGCTTTTTATGCCGACGGGGGACAGATAATCAGCTGTCCTGCTTCATTGAGGTCGTCTTTCAGCATGTCTTTTGAATTATACTGTATGTTCCTTTAAACATATATCTGCACTGCAGCATATCATTGAAAGCTTTTGTAGCGCTAGAATCAATAAAGCTAATTCATGACACTCTAATATGTATGGGTTTATGTAAGCGAACCTCTTGTTTATATAACGATTGCGCACGGATAGGACGTGTTGCAGCCGGGGCCCACTACAGGCGACGGGGAAGCGGTTCATCAGAAGACCTTGGAAAGGAAAAGCAAACAATACTTTACAGCCTTTTGCTATTCTCTAGCGATGAGAAACGTGCACAAGAAAAAAAAAAGAGGGTTTTGCTCTAGACTGGTGTCTAACCAGGGGTACTAATAGGGTTTTCTTCTTTCTGATGTTAGGGGGTTTAGTGAACGTTCCTGTCATGTTGCTTGAAATCGTGCACTGTTTGTAGCAGCAGTGGGGGTTTGCCTGTGTGAGTGTGTGTGTTTTAAAGGGAATGATTGCCTGTTACTCCACAGACGCACTGCTTCCTAAGCATTTAATTACCAAGAGATGCTCAGTTTGCCTATCAGACAGCAGAAGGCAGATGTGATTATCCTGCTCCTATACAATCTCGACCAATATCCTGTTCAGGTATAAGCTAACAGGCCCTGACATGCAGCAAGTCAAAACACAGCCAGTCTGCTCTCACTAGGGGTGTGTATCAATTCCTTATGAGATTAGGGAGCACATCTCTGTCAGAGGTACAAAATAAATATTTAAGGCAGACAATGATTTAATATGGCTTAGTGATGCTTTTATTAAGTTATTTATTACTGTGCAGACAACTGGATTTTAGATTTTAAATAAAAGAAACTCGAATAGTGGAAGGCCATAGGGGGACTGACAAGCACATAGGCCACACCTTCTAAAGGGGACTGACAGTGACACATGGAGCACCTCCTAATTCAAAGGGAACTGACACTTACATAGGCTACACCTCCTTCAGGGGATTAACCCAAAGAGGTTTACCTTTTCTAAGGGTTCTGACAATCACAATAAGCCACGCCTCCTTCAGGGTACCCGACTGTCACACAGACCACGCCTCCTTCACGGGGACCGACAGTCACATGAGCCACACCTCCTTTAGGGGACTCACTGTTTCATTAGACACACCTTCACAGGGTCTGACAGGTATATAAGCCACACCTCCTTCAGGGGATTAACTGTCACATGATCCACGACTTTTTCAAAGGGTCTGACAGGTATATAAGCCACACCTCCTTCAGGGGATTGACTGTCACATGATTCAGGACTTTTTGTTTATGTGATAGACAGTCACATAAGCAACACCTCCTCTATAGGGACTTACTGTTACACAAGTCAAACCTCCTTTACAGGAACTGGTAGTCATCTAAACCACACCTCCTTCAGATTATTGACTGTCACATAAACCATACCTCCTTCACAGGGACTGACAGTCACATAAGCCCCGCCTTCTGCACAGGGACTGACAGTCACATAAGCCACGCCTCCTTCACAGGGACTGACAGTCACATAAGACACGCCTTCTTCAGAAGACTGTCTGTTACAGTAATGGCACTCCATCAGGGAATTGACAGTCACATAGGCCACACCCCCATCAGTAGGCTGTCAGTCACACCAGCCACGCCTCCTTCAATGAACTGAATACGGATCAATTTTATACAAAAAAAATGACATTGAGGAAATCTAGGAAAATAATTGTAGACTACTAGCTCTTTAATGACACTGCAATGGAAATGAAAAAGAAAACTGATGTTCAAGTTTATTTCTACAGCGCTTTTTTTCACAACGTCCCAAAGCAGCTCCACCGAAGAAGAAAGTACTTTGAAGAAGAAAGTAAATAATATTTAATGATGCAAAAACCCCACAATACCATGATTATATAACTTTAGTAGCATGTATAAACCCAAGCAGTTTTTCTGCAGTGGTCATTACATACATCCCTACTGAGACCAATTGATGAATTTTTCTACTGCTAACTCTCACTTGCTGCAGAACACAAGCACTCCACTCTCACCAATGCAACTCAAGTCTTTCCCTTTTATCAGATTTTCCTTTTTGCATAAATTCTTAATGCACCACATTCATCACCCTGTGTGCTTCATTGTTCTTTTTTTCCGCAAAAGACTCGGTAATAATGCTGCGTACCGAAATGACACATTATTTGTTCAAGAGAGTGCGAAGATGACACATAGAGGTGTGAGTGGGCTGGATGGAGTGTGTTTGAGTTGCTTTTTGGGGTTCGCAAAGATTAGACGGAGCTTACACAAACACACCGCTATTTATAGTGGCCACAAGTCCCTTTGTGTAATCTCCCATTTCGGTGCTATTAAACAGGCTGTCTTGTTTTGTTGTGGCCGGACGCAAAGAAGACGAGGAAGATGACAGTCACTGCCGAGAGGGACTGAGCTCGCTGGGTAGAGACCAAGGAGATTAGTACCGCTGTCTGTTTTTTTTTTTTTTTTTTTTCTTCGAGCATGTTCAGTCAATAGTGGTTTAGCATGACAGGCACTGAGTGTGAGATTAGGATTCGGACCAATATTGAGTTTTTCAGTGTTGTTGAAACAGGCGTTGGGTTCACTTTGACAGAAATAATATTTGGATATTTGAGGGTTTGTTTTGCCATTGGATGGATGATTATAAATCAGAGGCCAAAGTTCCAAAGTTAGTGTTTTCATTTATTGCATTCGGCAAATGCCATTACCCCGAGTGACTTTCAATTATCTCATTTATACAAATGAGCGGATGAGGTTTAGGGGCCTTGCTCAAGGGCCCGAGCATTGGTAGCTTGGCTGGGATCTGAACTCCTTTGAAGTCCAACATCTTAATCAGTGAGCTCCAACTTCTCTCAAGGTTGCTTAAGATGTACAGGGAAGAATTATAGTAATATGTAATTATTTATAATTATTATATATAATAATAATAATATTATTATTTTATTATAAATTATAGTATTATATAAAATAATATAATTATATATAATAATAATTATATTATTATTATTATTCAATATAATAATAATAATAATAATAATAATAATAATAGTGCTCAAATTTTCTTTGTATCATATGTACAAATTAATGAAAGCCAATCAGGCTTAAGTTCACAACACAGCTGATTTCCATTTAGTGCCACAATACTGCATCCAAGTCAAAAATGACATTTTTACAAAAAAAAAAGTTTTTTTTGCGTATTTGCGGGTTATTTTCGCCGACGCTGAATGTAATCATTGGCCAACGCTGCTCATCTCAGCTAGAAGTTGGCAGCGCATGACGAAAACACAGTGAGCCATCCAAAATGGCAAACCAGCCATGTCATGCATCATGTGCCAGCATCCACATCGACATGTCAAAATAAACGACGCTAAAGTGGTGTCACTTTACTGAGGACTCGGAGCCCTGGAGCTGCCGTGTCTCTGCTTTGTCTCTCCTTGCAGGCTCTGATCATAGTGTGCTAATAGCTACACGATAATTCACATTGTTTATTAGCGCTAGTGATCCAGCTCGGTCCATGTCGTGCTTCGTTTTGGTAGGATTGTTGGCCGCTGGATGTGTCTACGAGCGCAGCGCCATAATAAAATGCTAGTCTGCAAGCTTCAGTCAACAAGGTCATTTGGAATAAAGGTGCACAGCATGCCTTAGGCTGTACACCAAACCTTGTGTGAACTCTGAAAAGCGCAGCACTGCAGAAGGACATGCGGGAAAGAAACACAGCCAATTGAATCCGAGTCTGCAGATATACATATTAAAGGCCAGAGATTGTGTCATTTTGAAGTGAGGTCGCTTTAGGCACAGGGCTGGTGTTCCCTTTTTGTGTTGTTTAGTTATTTCCATGTCGAAATTTTGTTACCACCAATTTTTTTGGTCAGTAAACATGAACAGGGTCGGTAAAATAACTCGTGGAGACCAGATACCAGAGTTATCATTATGCAAATGCAAATGTATTTAAAGTATAAATATAGAAAAAGGCACTTACTGCCAGAGATTTTGCTTCAGGCTACTGTACACTGCCAAAATAATCAACAAAAAAGATGAGTAACTGAGATTATTTAAGAGTACCTTCTGTATTCCAAATACAAGCCAAAGAGACACACAGTACCTTCTCTTTCTCCTCAATTAAAATAAGCAGAAAGGAAGAAAACACACCTGGGTAGTGTTCAGGTAGCTAAAAGGGCATAATTATCCAATACTTGCAAAGTGTAACTAATATCTAATATCTATAGCTGTATAAACAAGCTGATATAGTGTTATAATATATTGGATGAGCATAAAGATGGTCCCCGAGTTACGATTTGCGTTTTTCCGATCTTACGATGATGATAGCGATACGACGGTATTGTAAAAATATTGTTTCCACACACATCGCTGCCACATACATATATACTGTATAATTTATACAGTACGGTACTGCATATTCCTGGGTAGGCTAGGGCATGTCTCGACTTGCAATATTTTCAAGTTACGATGGAGTCATTGGCTATACGATATACGCACAATTTGTGGTGCTAGCATAAACTGACAAGGTTCAAGATTTGGCCACAAAGCTGAAAATCTGGTTCAAAAGCTACCTAGGTAGCCATTTTGCTGGGCCAGTTTATGGCTGTAAATCTTGACCCAGTGAAACAGGGTTTCCACAGGGTCTTAAAATGTCTAAAAAATTTTAGAACTTTTAAAAAGTCTTAAATTTGCTGTTCCAAGTCTTAAATAATTTAAAACAGGCCTTAATTTTCTGATGTCCATGTAACACAACCTTCATGTTTAATGAAATGCTCACGCAGCAGTTGTAGAACATGCAGAATGTTTTTGTTTGTTTGTTTCCTTGGTGCTGTAGTTCTTTCTTTCGTTGGTCCAAACATAATTCGCTGTATTACAACTACAAACGAGACCAACATGCAACAGCCAATCAGCTTCCTGTTATTGGCGCAAATCTCTCCTGGATTGTACCACAGACGTAAAACAAATTGTATTTTTCAGCTATGGTGAAGAGTAAGTTTTGCGATACTTTGTTTAAGATTTTTATTTGGGGCGCGGTTAAGGCCGGTTGCTAACAACATATTTGTGTGTGTGTGTATGTTTTGATGTTTTGATATAGGTCTTAAATTTCATTCTTATTGGCCTTGAAAAGGTTTTGAAAAGTCAGAAATTTGACATTGGTGAAACCTGCAGAAACCCTGTGTACCTTTGTTTGTTGGGTTAACACAGGGCTACGAGTGCCATCTTTATAATCATGTTCCGTTAGTCCTTTACTGACAGGGTTATTATGAAACATGGTACTTTGCCAGCAGTGGGTCAATGTTAGTGTGTTTACCATGAAAAGGGCTCCTTTTGCAAACACTGTCAGAGTTGTGTGTTAATGCTGACTCAACACTGGCATGATGTTGGTTAGACATTGGCATTACACTGACAGGATGTTGACCCAACCGACGCAACATTTGCACAACAATTACACAACCCTAACACACTTTTTTTGACAACACTGGCACAACATTGACACCATGTTGAACTATTGTTGACACGACACTGACACGATGTCCACACAAGACTGTCACAACATTTAGACAAGACTGTCATGATGTTGATGTGATGTTGATGTTATGTTAATGTGATGTTGACCCACCATTTGAGGCGACTATGGTACAAAGGTTTATCGTTGCTGACACACCACTGATATGATGTTTACACAAGGCTGACACACGATTGGCAAAATGTTAAGACGTTGCACAATGCTGACATGACAAGCACACAACATTACACAATGTTGACCTGGCATTGACACGACATTGACAACGTTGAGACATTGCACAGTGTTAATGCGACACTGACACAAAGTTGGCACAATGTTACACAATGTTGATACAACATTGGCACAACATTGAGACGTAACACAACACTGACACAACAGTCAGAGAATATGACAGTATTGACACAACATTGACGCATTAACACAACGTTGAGACATTACACAATGTTGAGACAACATTGACAGATAAGATATTGACAAGATATTGACCTAAAACTGGCACAACATTGAGACAACGTTACAACAGGATTGACACGATGTTGACAAAACATTGGCATGGAATATTGTAAGAATCAACACAGTGTACAGAGTATAAGTTAGAGCTCAGTGAAGGGAAAAAAAATTGTCAGGAGTAAAAAATAACTTAACCTGACCTTCACTTCTATATGCAGATGGAAATGAGCAGAAGGAGAGGAGGAATCAAAGCAAACAGGAGAGATTAAGAATTACAGATAAAGACCAGGAACAGAAAATACAGATAGAGGTGAGAAATAAGGGAGCGTAGGACAGAAATGAGAGAAATTGCCCAAAAAGAGACGGAGATGGAGAATTAGAGATAACAACCAGGAGCCAGAGAAAGAAGATTAAGATTCAGCGGAGCAAGTGTGGATTGTAATGAGAGAGGAAAGGAGAGACAGACTGAAAGCAAGAAAATTGGGGGATTGAAAGAGAGAGAGAGAGAGAGAGAGAGAGAGAGGGAGAAAAAACATTCGAGAAATAGAATAGTATTGATACGGACTGGGTGGAGATGAGAAGAAAATGAAGACGTGAGAAGTGAGTGTTTATGGTAGTCAAAGAAAAAAGGGAAATGTGGAAAGTGATTCAGAGAGAGGTGGAGAGCAGAAGACAAATGAGTACTAAAAACAATAAACGAGAGAAATGGAGGAAAAAATTGGAAGATTTAATGAAAGGAATGGATAGGTGCACTGTAAGGAATTTGAGTCATTTCTACAATTATAGAAACGTGGATTCTGGGAATATTTACATAACTGGCAGATGAATCTGTATTGGCATTAGGCTACAGTAGCACTTTAATGCTTATACTGCATTATAAAGTAGTCATATGCATGATATAAAGTAGCATTAACTTTACAGTAAATCGAGCTCTAAATGCATTTGGTCCTTTTCTTGTTCTCTTTACTACTATTTATTTATTCAGTTTTTTGGTTTGAAAACTAGCACTTCAGCTACACTACAATGTAAAAAATTCAGGTGTCTCAATGATTGTGTTCATGTAGTGACTGCACCTGAATTTTTCAACCATATGCGGTTCTCGCCAAAACTATTGCTACAAAATTGGAGTCACGCAGTTGTGGATGCGATAGCATGAAATTTTTCCCTTTACTTTAACTAGAAGGCCGAAACTTGTTAAAGTATGACAATGCCTCTGTGCACAAAGCCAGCGCCATGAACATATGCTTTACATGGTTTAGAGTGGAAGATCTTCAGTGGCCTGCTACATAGATCTGACCTCATCTTTATCCTAATCTTCTTCTTCTTTCGGCTTCTCCCATTAGGGGTCGCCACAGCGGATCATCCGTCTCCATACCCTCCTGTACATCTGCCTCTTTCAAACCAACTACCTGCATGTCTTCCCTCACCACATCCATAAACCTCCTCCTTGGTCTTCCTCTTTTCCTCCTTCCTGGTGGCTCCATCCTCAGCATTCTCCTACTGATATACCCCATGTCCCTCCTCTGCACATGTCCAAACCATCTCATTCATGCCTCTCTCACTTTGTCTCCAAAACGTCCTACATGTGCTGTCCCTCTAATAAACTAATTTCTAATCCTGTCCATCGTCGTCACTCCCAACGAAAACCTCAGCATCTTCAGCTCTGCTACCTCCAGCTCCACCTCCTGTCTTTTACTCAATATATATATACAATACAGTAAAGGTTAAACCATAACAAAGACCTGTTAGTAAAATATGCAAGTGGAGAGTTCATGTTAGCACATTTTAGTTGTCCCCTGGACAAGTGTTTCACAAAAAATTAAAAAAATTCACACCATTTTCTCAGAACCATGATCAGATAAATAAGAGAAAAGCCAGAAATTATTGGAAAAGACTTGTAGGTACCTTCTGTACCTTAATCGCTCTTACCCATGTGTTAATGGACCCATATTTTCATTGAATATATTGCTATTTATTGTAAATAGGCCACTTTTGCACTTCTGGTTAGATGCTAACCACATTTCAGTGGCTCTGTACATGTACTTTGCATAATGACAATAAAATCTAATCTAATCATCTCTAGTGCTACACCTCATATAAAACGTTTCAACTACAAATGAAGCACAGGGATTTCCATTTCAAAGAACTTAGACAGATTATACCTCTTGTGTAAGAATATACTCTGATAATAACTGGTAATTCAATATGTCATAATTTTTTTAGATAAAAGGGTTGCAACATACCATACCCATAGTGAAGCATGGTGATGGGAGCATCATGATATGGGGCCGCTTCTTTTCAAAAACAGTACTTTGGCATGTACATCATTGAGAGAAACGTGAATAGAGCAATGTCCCTGAATACTAAAGGTGAAGTTTAACTTCTGGGCAAAGAAAATAAATCTGGGGAGAAGATACAAAACAATAACCCCAAACATACAGCCAGAATAACTCAAGATGGCTATATATGGCCTCCCCAACCTTCTGACTTGAATCTCATAGAACATTTACTATTAATAAACAACACAAAATGAATGCTGTAAATATTATTTAAAGATAATTACCTGCCAACCAGGCTTCTACTACAATAGTTTACATTTTCAAGGTCATTGCTTTGACACAAAAATAGAGTACAGTGTAATAGGGCAGAGATGACAGCGGAAAAGAGATAATGGGGAGAAACGTGAGTATGTGAGAAATAATACGATTGGGATGAAGTGAAAGAGCTGGCCAGAGAGAAAGATTAAAATGGAAAGTGGCTGATTAGAAACAGGAAGAGGTGGAGAAGATTGGAAATGAGAGAAGTACTGCAAGATGACGAGATGGAAAGAAAGAGAGAGAATGTAGTAGTGACAGGGATGGAGGGTGAGGGCGAGAGAGATAATGAAAGAGAGACTGAGAGAGGAGGGTGAGACATCCTGGTACGCCATCTAGGTGAGTGTCAGAACACAGTTTTAAAAAAAAGTAGCCTGCCATTCAACACCACAATCTGTGCCATGGCAACCATTTTCTCTTCATACACACACACACACACACACACACACACACACACACACACAAGCATAGAGACGTTCACGGATGATGACAACGATGACGATGAAGCTCCTGTTATAAATAGTATATGTTATTTTTACTTCTGCCATCTTGGCCTAATTTCCTCATTTCCCCGGTGCTTCCTGTGGACGTGTGATTATTGGGAGGTGGATTAGAAGGTGCACAAGGGCTGCGGGGTTTCATCTTAAAACTTCCAGGTCACAAGTGACAGCAGGGGGGGGGGGGATCAAGTCATCCTCATATTTGTATTCATGCTAGTCATATACTGGGCTTTTGAAAGCCAATCGAAATGGATGTAAACTCTCATTTCCCTGTGGGTGTTTAAAAAGGAAAAAAAACCCTGCATGCTTTATGTCTTATTATAATATCAATAAATAACTTTTTGTTTAAGTTGTTGTCATGGAAACAAAAGGTTAAGGGCCTTTTGTGCTGGTGATACTAACCCGATTCTGTCAAACAAAAACTGTACTTCATCAGTCAAATAATGCAAATATTGGCCTTGTGAAGTTCTCGCCATTGTTCAAACTACAATGGACGGCCATTAAATGTGCCAACGTGGTTTGTTTTATTCCGAAGGGAAAAGGAAATATGAATAACATGGATAGACAAGAAACTGAAGCTAAAAATCCTTATAAACGATCCAAAATCCAAATTGTGCTCTAAACAGGCAGAAGGAATAGGGTTGAACAAACAGAGCAAAAAATGATCAAACCGCAAACACAAGCCAGGAAGACTCGAGTAATAAAGATTAGAATTGCAGTAGGTGAGGGATTGCAAACCCTCTTAAAGAACAGTGCACAAAGTAATGCATCTCAATCAGATCACATGCTTGTGACTCAGTATTTCTTGTAGTTGAGGTTAACACTAGTAAGAACCCTGAGTCACTACACATCGACACACCGATGACTTCGGTGGCATGACTACAGTAAGAATTTCGATTAAACCTCACCGCTGGCATTTATCAACAACAGGTCAAATGAACCTACCACTTTCCTTATTAAGTTAGAAACAAAGTACATGCTGATTATTTCAATTCTATATAATAATATAAATGTGTTAATCAAATGCTTATCTATTATGGTACTTTAAGCAGGATTGTAGGATTGCTAGTGTTTTTTTTTGTGTTTTTTTTTTTCAAGTCATTGATCACTTGAAAGTTGTAGACACAAATCTTATATATATACAGTTAAATACGTGTAAAAAAAACCCAAAACGATGAGTAATCATTTAAGAGCTACTACAGTAACAAATGACTTCTGTTTCAAGCTGAGAGGCTTGAAGTCTTTTCCTGTAAAGGAACACACCAAGCATTGATGCTCCCTGGTTCTTGCGGTGCATTATGGGATTTTATTAGGGAGCAAACGTTCCAGTGCACTTAAAGGGTTACTTAAAATGTACGACTACTTGTTTAGGGCACTGAGTACTGAACTAGGGAACGGATTGAGACACATCCTATAGAGTCATTAAAATCTTCTGGATATAAAGTGTTAAAATTCAAGTGAGTGTGAACTTAAGTCAGAGATTAATTATAATTGGGTAGAAGTGGAAGTGACAACACCAGAGCTCAGGTGTTATCAGCCAACTTTTCGGAATGCTGACTGATTAAAATGTGAAAAGAATTCATTTCAGGTCGTTTTAATTAAATTGACAAAATCAGGATATATGTCACGTTGACGTTTATGCCATTAAGCAAACACGCTTATCCAGAGGTGCTTTGTAGTCTCCATCGGAAAAGATTTTATACGTTGTTCCATTTGGGATGAAGAGGCCAGTCAAGCTGTGCTCGAGTTTTTAAAGAAATGGGATACGGAGAAGAGCTTGATGAGGGCCTTCTGGTGAATGGGGGTTGGTCTGGTTCTGGCTTTGTAGGCAAGCATCCGGGTTTTAATACTGATGTGGCAGTTACAGGAATTGGTGAAAGGAAAAGCAATGGGGTGTGGTGTGAAAGAACTTGGGAAGTCACTCAGATGGATTCTGGCTCATATGCACGGGTTTATCGTGAAATTTCAAGAGTCTGAACAAGCACCTGGGTGGTGATAGTTGATAAACGTGAATAAAGCAGATACTTTCACAAAATATCGGAAGCATGTGTGTAACAGGAATTGCTTTCTTTTCGGGTGAATCTACAAAATATAGCATGGGTTCATAGCAGTGGTCAATACAAAGCATTGGTTAACAGGTTAAAAGTCCGTATTGTCAGTATTAGTGAATTTAGGCTTTTAATAAAGTAGCCAATATTAGTGAACAAGCCGCAATATGTACAGTAGTCCCAGAGTTACGATGGTTTGACTTATGATTGGTTTGACTCCTGGGTAGGCTAGGCCTTTTTCGATGTTATATATATATATATTGTAGTTTAAGGTAACATCACAAGATGAAAACTAACAAATATTCTAAGATACACTATTTTGTGTCTTTCTACTTCCAGGATGTTATTTTTTATAAAATAAAATACAGGACACACTATCTACTGTATAACTATATAAATATACTGGCGTTTCAGAAGAATCCACTTTATTTCTTGGTTTTGTTTAAATGCCTTCACATTGATTTCTACATTTAGTTAACTCACCAGAAATGTCTGTTGTTTACAGCTATATTAATTCCTTTAGGTCTCATTATAACATTTAGACGTTATTACTTTTTTTTTTTTACATTGTTGTATTATTAACCTTCAAATCAAATCCTCTGGTAAGCGGAAATACCAGCGTGATTTGGGTATTAGATTCAGGTATTTTACCCAGAGAGGCTTTTCATATTAAACCATTGTTCTTAATTTATTAAAGATAAGCAGCTCTGGGTAAATTCAAAGGCACAGGAGTTTATGAAAACTGTTTAGATGAAACCACAGAGAAGTCAAATCGACGTTAGTGGGTTAACTTACACTTATTGAATATTATCCAGGAAAACAATTGTAAAGTGAATTTTCACACATTTCAGAAGGTCTGTTTTTTTTTTGTTTTTTTTTTGTTTTTTTTTTTAAATATTGCCTACTGAAAATGAAATCAAGCCAGAAATGTTCGTCACATGCTTTGGGATTTTCCTCATGCCAAGTCTACAGTATGTGCAGACCGGAGCGTAAATAAAACATGGTTTAAAGTTGTTGTTGTTGTTGTTGTTTTTTTAACACATGCACTTTAATGCTACTCTTGTGTTTAAATGTTCTGAGGTACTTTGTGTTTAATGAGTAAATGTAAATGATTTAATGTATTAAATGGTAATGATTTATGTTCCAAAAGTTTTTTTTTTAAAAGAACAGCTTATTAGCATAGAGAATAATGCCCTCACCTCACTGCTGCATGGTCTCGGATTGTGGTACTGCTTGTTTAGAGTTTTTGAGTGCAAGGATTAATTAGTAGCCATTACTAAACACTTTTGACCAGTCGGGAAATATTTTAAGATGAAATATCATTCGATAAAATGGTTTTGTGAGAGTTCCTTCTGTCTATGTGTAGTCAACTAGGCAAAAGACAGAAACACTTATAAATTGGACAGTGAATGACTGAATAAACTTTCTTTCGGCTTCTCCCGTTAGGGGTCGCCACAGCGGATCCTCCGCATGTTTGATTTGGCACGTTTTTACGCTGGATGCCTTTCCTAACGCAACCCTCCCCATTTATCCGGGCTTGGGACCGGCACTAAGGCTTGTGTAACCCTAATGGCTGGGGTCGGTTCCCTGACCAGGGATCGAACCCGGGCCAGGGAACCAACCCCGGCCATTGAATGACTGAATAACTAGACAAAATGTTCTGTGGACAGATGAGTGCAAATTAAACAATTTTGGCTCTAACATAAGAATTTGTCAGACAGAGAACAGGATAGAAGATGTAAGATATCCGGAGACTTATTCCAGCTGAAAGGAATACTGATCCAACATGGCTACCATTCCATACTTCAGCACCATGCAATTCCACCTGCACTGTGGCTCATTGGAACAAACTTCTCCATACAACAAGGGGTGAACTGGATCACAAGGTCAGAAAGAAATCTCCAACAAGTGAAGAACAATTTTGGCAAGTTTTACAAGAGGCATGACAAAGGATTTTAGCTGAATGTTTGGAGAAACAAACTGTCCAGGTGCCAAGAGTGTGTAAAGCTGTTATTCATGCTAAAGGGAGGATTTTTCAATGAAAATGGAGTAGACATTTATATGTTTCTTTCATCAAAGTGACCCTTGAAACCGTGATATTTCCTAATTCATTGCATATAAACAAAAGGAACATCCATGTGTCTCTCAGCAACCAGAACATTATAGACTGGTTTTAAAATGATTCTATTTGACAGATATAAGATACTGTTTCATTGACTCATCTTTCTAAATGTTTTGCAATAATGGGGAGGGTCTCACTTCTTCATTCAGCCTTACTGTTATGGAGCTGTTACTGGTGAAATATTGACAGCAACCAGCATTACGTGAGCCAGGAATTATGCTGCCCCATACTTGGACAGAACTGTTTATTTAAGGCCAGTTTACAACCAAGTTCTTTTTTTTTTTTTATCGGAATTACACTGTATAAAGTGTAGGTTTTTTTAGCAAATCACTGGAATTAAAATTAAAGTGCAAATAGGACAAAATTATTTTCGCTGTAAGATTTATTGCAAAGAGGGATTATGCAGAAGCTACTGTCAGTACATCAGAAATGCATGTGCAACCTCGTTTCCCACTCAAGGAAGAGAAGGGAAAAAAAAAAGAAGAAGAGCGTGCCTCCTATTTGCAATGCACCTCTTTGTGTGACATCTTTTGCTTGTAGTTTGAGATGGAAATAGTAAACGGGAGTAGCTCGAAAATATTTTTTTCTCACACGCAAGAAACACTCCTGCTGTATCAAACCCTGTTGAACAGAATTATATCTAAACCTGCTGCTGCTAGACTAAAGACTGGATGGCTGTGTGTTTTCTGATTTCTGTGGATAGTAGTCTATAGCGAAAACCAGGCGTGATAACCTCTCAGCTAAAAGGATAAAAAAGAAAATCAACTCAAATCCGTGATCACGAGCCGCTGCTGGATGCTTCTCAAGTTCCACTGTTTTGCTGTTGTTGCTACGGTGATGTGAGAGACTTGTTGAATGTCTGATGGCAGACTGCAGTCCTGCAGAACAAGGCGTGCCTGGACTTGTTTAAGAACGATCGTTTGAATTTATTAGACGAACCGAGCCGTGTGCATGAAGCTTCACGTTGATTTTCTGCGGCCTTTTTTACTTCTCGTGCAGTGCTAGGCTTTATCAGGATATAATTTTTTTTTAAATTTGACATTAAACAAACCTGTCAAGCAATATATATCCTGATATATATATATATATATATATATATATATATAAGTGTGTGTGTGTGTGTGTGTGTGTGTGTGTGTTTCCTAGCAATGTCATAATGTAAATATATTTATATAATATATATATAAATATATTATGTGTTTTTGTAAGAGCTGTGTTTAAAACATTTGCTTTAGCTCCTGTTAAAAGAAGGTCTTATTTCATTCTCTGTTTTCTGAACTCCTGACACGCTCCGCATGGCGGGGAGCTCCGGATGAGCAGGCCTTCCCGCAGCATGCGGATATTGAGCAATAAAATTGCAACACACTTCATCGCTTTTCTTTAACGCCACCGTGTTTCACTTTTAAAGACAAATTCCCGGCCCGTAGTTATTTAGCCGTCGCCGGCGGCGATCGGCTCGACGCATTAGCGAAGGTCTATGTGTCCGACCCCATCTACTCTCCTTGTGCTTAAGTGAATTCAGCAGTGACTCCAGGTCATAGTGGAGTATTAGAAAGAGTGTGTGTGTGTGTGTGTGTGTGTGTGTGTGTGTGTGTGTGAGAGAGAGAGTGTGGAAGAAAAAGAAAAGGGTGGTGAGAAAAGGGGTAGTTCGGCGATGCTCTTGTCCCTGGTGTCCTTGAGAGTCGTCAGTAACAGCGCGTGTATGTGTTTTGCATTCAGGATCACCACCACAGCGGCGTGTATGATGGACCTGAGACGCTACCCGCTGGATGAGCAGAACTGCACACTGGAGATTGAGAGCTGTGAGTAAACCAGGGTCCTTTTCTGTCTCCTTGCCACTGTCCTATCCTTTCCCTCTCTCTCTCTCTCTCTCTCTCTCTCTCTCTCTCTCTCTCTCTCTCTCTCTCTCTCTCT
>JAAIIK010000089.1:717673-741644 GCA_014706435.1 Silurus glanis | reverse complement strand
TGGTGTGGAGTTGGTGAAGCAAGAAGTGGATAGGATTAGTAAGGAGGAAGTGAGAGCAGCGATACCAGTAGAAGTATGCAGATGTTTAGGAGAGATGGCAGTTTAGTTTTTAACCAGGTTGTGCTGTACCGATCTTTAAGAATAAGGGAGCTGTGCAGACCTGCAGTAACCACAGGGGAATTAAGTTGAACAGTCACACCATGAAGTTATGAGAAAGAGTAGTAGAGGTGACCATCTGTGAGCAACAGTATGGTTTCATGCCAAGAAAGAGCACCACAGATGAATTATTTGCTTTGAGAATGTTGATGGAGAAGTATAGAAAAGGTCAGTGGGAGTTGCATTGTGTGTTTGTGGATTTAGAGAAAGCGTACGACAGGGTGCCAAGAGAGAAACTGTTGTATCGTATGAGGAAGTCAGGTGTGTAAGAGATGTGAGGGTGGTGCAGGACATGTATGAGGACAGTGTGACCACAGTGAAGTGTGCAGTAGGAACGACAGACTGGTTGAAGGTGAAGGTTAGACTGCATCAAGGATCGGCTCTGAGCCCTTTCCTGTTTGCAGTAGTGATGGAGTGAGAGTAGGGAGCAGGTTGAGAAGAGCCTGGAGAGGTGGAGGTATGCGCTGGAGAGAAGGGGAATGAAAGTCAGTAGGAGTAAGACAGAGTACATGTGTGTGAATGAGAGGGAGGGCAGTGGAGTGGTGCGTTTGCAGGAAGAAGAGGTGGAGAAGGTGGAGGAGTTCAGGTACCTGGGGTCAACAGTGCAAAGAAATGGAGAGTGTGTTAGAGAAGTAAAAAAAAAAGAGTGCAGGAGTGGAGTGGGTGGAGAAGAGTGGCAGGAGTGATTTGTGTTAGAAGAGTAAAGAGAGAGTGAAAGGGAAAGTTAATAGGACTGTGGTGAGACCTGCGATGTTGTATGGTTTAGAGACCGTGGCATTGAGTAAAAGACAGGAGGTGGAGCTGGAGGTAGCAGAGCTGAAGATGTTGAGGTTTTCGTTGGGAGTGACGAAGATGGCCCGGATTAGAAACAAGTTTATTAGAGGGACAGCGCATGTAGGACGTTTTGGAGACAAGATGAGGGAGGAGAGATTGAGATGGTTTGGACATGTGCAGAGGAGGGACATGGGGTATATCAGTAGGAGAATGCTGAGGATGGAGCCACCAGGAAGGAGGAAAAGAGGAAAACCAAGGAGGAGGTTTATGGATGTGGTGAGGGAAGACATGCAGGTTTGGTTTAAAAGAGGCAGATGTAGAGGACAGGGGGGTATGTAGATGGATGATCCGCTGTGGCGACCCCTAATGGGAGCCGCCGAAAGAAGAAGTACATGTTTAATACAGTGGGACAATATATTGTATCTTTAAGCGTTTAGCGCACCATACACACGAATGACAAAGCGTGTGCAGACCAACAAAAACAGTGAACAAAAGTCACGGTTTCAGATAGACACAGTAGATAGTATAGGACTTTACACAGTAAATAGAACATGAGCAGCATCAGGATGACCCAGGTATTATCCCCGCAGAGCTTAGCCGACTGACTGAATGATGAATTGATCCAATGTGGTACATGATAGGGATTGCATCTGCACTGCAAACTTCAATGTCAGGTCTGTTAGAGCAGAAAGAATATTATACACTTACTACAGGCACAATTTGATCCAGACACAGACCTTACCAGGTGAATGAAAGCCACGAAGAAAGACTAGTGACTGCTAAATAATGTGGTTGCTCTAAGTGGGATACTTTTAACCTAGCCTCAAGAAGTTTAAAAAGAATACCTACTGTACAATGTGGTCATGTTTAATGTAAATGAAACTGTGGTGATTCTATACAAAGTGCACAATGTGTTCAAGTGCATGTTTGTATTGTACAACTAACTACATGAATAATAATGTATGTTTTAACACTGATTTAACACCCTCACATATTGTACCAGCAGACTTTGCATTTAGCTGGTGCAATTTGCTGCAATTTTCTGATTGATTGACAGAATCGATTGGGGTGTTAGCTAATGGTGTGTTCCAGCGCCTTGGGTGCATTGTTTGCAATATTCTGTCCTTGTTCAACCTAAACAATATCAAGATTAAAGGCTTACATAACTATGAATGCCTGTGGAGTCAAGAATCTTGGGCAAAGGACTACGCTTCAATCTTCTTTTTTAATGTACAGTGATCTGATTCAATCTTATTTGGATTTAGTGTGCCAAGATTAGATTATAAAACGATCCTTAATGGATGTTGATTTTTGATTTCTTTAGCTTACATTTTTTTTTCCCGGAAATGACCGCCATTAAAACAATCCTTTTCATCCTGCATGAAAGACAATGTGTTGTTTTCCTGTACTCTTTTGTTTTATGGTATCTGACTATAACATCTTGTGCATTAGTGGAGGCAAAATCTTTTAAGACGAAATGCATCAAGAGAATGATCAGGTTTCACATCAATATTTCTGACTGAGATTATTTTGACTTTATTGATTGTTTCATTGCACATTTCCCGATGTGTACAGCATGCATCCGGGCTCATGGATCAATTATATGATATCATCTGCCCCAAGCAAGAAGAAAGCTTTCACATCATAAGGCCTGAGGGATTCCAGTAGACCACCAAAAGTCCAGTACAATATGTCTAATGTGCACGAAGTAACCTCCGGTAGAAACCCAAGATGCTTCATGATCAAGCCTTCTGGTTGCAAGAGCTCCCAAACGAAATTAGACGAGTTTGTGTGGGTGTAAAAAATTACCTGACTCCAATAAAGGAGCTTTCCCAGCTTTAGCACATCCATCGCTGATCTGATCTTCTGCCTCTGATTATCCTGACAAAATGATCGCTGGATGCTCATCCTGTGGATAAGAAACGATTTACCATTTCTCCTATCTGCAAAGAGGGACACGTGTGAGGCAGATGTGTTCTTCCTCTGAATTTCTACTGTGTAGAGTGAAACATAATAGCTGCATTAGTGTCTACCTCTTTCTCAATTTCTTTCTTTATTTGAAAGAATGAAAGGGGCCTTTCCCCCCCATTTATTTTCCTGCCTGATCCTTCTGTTTCTTTCTTTTTTTAAATATATATAATTTGTCTTCTTTGTTTTTCTCCACATCTTTCTCTACAAAGTATTTGTGAGGTTTATTCCTTAATTGCCTGTGTGCTTTAACAAGTTAACTAGGCATACAGATGTTTAACACCGTAAACACAGCAGCAGGGAAGCATAAAAAAGTACAAGACAATTACATTGTAACATTGCTACTACATAGCTTTTGACTTTTACTTCCTTACATTTTGAAGTAAATATCTGTACTCTCTCTTCATTATGTACTCTAACGTCACTTCATTTCTGTATATTCAGTTAAAAACGTGACATTGTAATTAGGTATACATCAATACCATTTCCCCCCAAGCAAGCTGCATTCTGTAATTTACATCATAGTACCCAATCAGAATGGCCACAAATGCTCATTTGCACAATTTTTTTCTATTTATCATTTATTACAAGGCATATGCTGCCACAGTTTCTATGCAAAACTTCCCACTTGCATATCTGTATATAAGATTAAATTCTGTATACGCCATTCTGACTGTACATCGTCTATACATGGCTTTTTCTTCTTTATTCATATATTTTTTTCTACCTACAACAGCGATGTCCAGTCTTATCCACAAAGAACCAGTGTGGGTACAGGTTTTCATTCCAACCAAGCCACACCAGATTTCACCTGTTTAGATCTTGATTTTTAATGGACTATCAGGTGTGGCCTTTGGGTTCCATGGTGGTCTAGTGGTTAGGATGCGGCGCTCTCACCGCTGCGGCCCGGGTTCGATCCCCGGTCAGGGAACCAACCCCAGCCATTAGGGTTGCACAAGCCTTAGTGCCGGTCCCAAGCCTGGATAAATGGGGAGGGTTGCGTTAGGAAGGGCATCCAGCGAAAAAACATGTGCCAAATCAAACATGCGGATGGTCCCAAATGGGAGAAGCCGAAAGAAAGAAAGAAAGAAAGAAAGAAAGAAAAGGTGTGGCCTTTGTTTGGTTGGAATGAAAACCTACACCCACACATGCCCTTGGTGGAAAAGATTAGACACCCCTGACCTAGAAGCTTCTGCCACCAAAACAAATTCCTTGTGTGAGAGCTGTAAAACCCTTTCTGATTCTGATTCTTTATAACACTAGCTAACTGATAGATTACGTTTGATCATATACGTTTGGTGAGAGAGTTTTAGTTCACTTCAGAAAAGTGTTTCTGTACAGCTAAGTAAATTATGATCTATGTTTTATTGGCGTCAGACAAACCTAAAGATCTCAAACCAAACCAAATATCAACTGGGGATAAATAAGAACGAGACCTAAAGCACATAAGGGAAATCAATCTGCTACCACACTTTGTATCTGTCACTACAGTGTGTATTTTAGGCACGTTTGTATCGACTAGCCGTTATCATGCTAGCAAATATTCACAAGGATTCGGAAATAAAAATCTGTTGTTAGTTCCTCTTAGCTAATGTTTTTCTACGGTCCTTGGTTCCGTTTCTACCCGACGAAAGAATTTTGAACCTGTACATAATTTTTTTTTTTTTACCTGAACGCTTTTTACATGAATTGAGATTCTCAGTAGCATCTCTGGCTTTGGGGCTGTACATAAAAACAGGCAGTTGGAGTGTCGTGACTAAAAGAGCTATTTGGCAGCGCATACTGTATTTCTGAAATGAATGCTGTGTACTTCGCAGCCTGAGCCGTGACTGGGAAAGGAAGAAGAAAGCTCTGCTGATAGAGCTGCACATGGGAGCGTTTCCATGTTTTCCATTAGACAGCAGTATTGTCACATAGCTGATTTATGGATTCATCTTATGGTGCTTTGAGGATGATAAACGGTGACGTTATATAAAGTATTAAGTTTGCCTGGAGTGAGGTTATTTAATATCTTGTAATAAGAAGCTCCTCTGTTCACCAGGCTGCAGTATTGCTAAGGTTTCTTATAAGTGTAGAGTGGGATTAAATCCAGTAGTAGAGAGACGTATGCCTGCAGAGGGATTACACTATTTCGGCTTTGAAGTAAAGATCCCTCCTCAGACATGGCGACATTACTATTGGAAAATAAATCTAAAGAAGTGAAGTTTAGAAATATAGGTAAGAAATGATATTCAACTTAAAAATTGCTTCGAGGAGGTTGTTTGCTTTCAGTGAATTTTTGGAGGCAGAAAATGAAAAGAATCAAGCTCGAATGTATGCTGCCAGTTAAAGTGGGACATTACTTAGCAGTGCATGCCCCAAAAATACACAGTAACACTGCAACATTAGAACATCAGCATTGAAATATTTGTAATTTTCATAAATCTTTTTATATTATCGCACTAACAAGCCTTTTTTTTTTCTTTTTTTTTTCTTGCAACCTGATTAGCTAAAAAGTAAAAAAAACAAAAAAACAAAAAAAAAACAACACTTTCCAAAGAATTTCTTTTTGGAGGTACCACTGTGACCTAAAAAAATGCCAGCAGCAGTGCTTTTTAAAAGCTCCCATATTACAACCACTTTGCAGCCACCTCCTGTAGGATTACATGTTTAACATGCACTGGTGATTGTGAAAAATGGCACATAAAACAGCACTGTACGAATTCTTTGTTTGTCCTCTGGGGAAAACCTTTAAAGGGTCTATGTACAACTCAACAACATTCAGAAATGGTCCCAAGTTGATCTGTTTTAGGAAGCTAGCAATAAACCTTCAACTGGCTTCCTCTTGAGGGGTAACCCGGAAAAACATGGTGGGTTGATGATATTGTTATGTAATATATTGTGATCTAAGCAAGGTTTGTTTTTGTATTAAATTATATTTTACACTGCCTGTCCAAAAACAAGTTACACACAGTAATATTTCGTTGGACCGCCTTTAGCTTTGATTACAGCACGCGTTCGCCATGGCATCGTTTCGATAAGCACCTTCTGCAATGTCACAACATTTATTCCCGTCCAAAGTCATTTTTCTCCAAGATCTTGTATTGATGATGGGAGAGTCGGACCACTGCACACAGTCTTCTCCAGCACATCCCACAGATTCTCAATGGGGTTAAGGTCTAGACTCTGGTGGCCAATCCATGTGTGAAAATTATTTCTCATGCTCCCTGAACTACTCTTTCACAATTTGAGCCTGGTGAATCCTGGAGTTGTCATCTTGGAATATACTCTTGCCATCAGGGAAGAGAAAATCCATTGATGGAATAATCTGGTCATTCAGTATATTCAGGCAGTCAGCTGACCCCATTCTTTGGGCACAAAACGTTGCTGAAAGGAGACCTGACCAACTGCAGCGACCCCAGATCATAGCACTGCCCCCACAGGCTTGTACGGTGGGCACTAGGCATGATGGGTGCATCAGTTCATCTGCCTCTCTTCTTATCCTGACCTTCATCAGACCACATGACCTTCTTCCTTTGCTCCAGAGACCAATCTTTATGCTCCCTAGCAAGTTGAAGCCTTTTTTTTTTCCCGATTAGCCTCACTAATAAGTGGTTTTCTTAAGGCTACACAGCTGTTAAGTCCCAATGCCTTGAGGTCCCTTCACAATGTGCATGTGGAAATTCTCTTACTTTCACTATTAAACATAGATGTGAGTTCTACTGTTGTCTTTTTACGATTTGATTTTACCAAACGTTTAAGTGATCGGCGATCACGATCATTCAAGATTTTTTTCTAGATTTTTTATTTCTTTCTCGAAGATGATGGTTCCCCACTACCCTTCTGGTTTTTAATACTGCGTTGGACAGTTCTTAACCCAATTTGAACCCAATTTTAGAAGTTTCAGCAATCTTTAGTTTTTTTCAGCAATCAGATGTTTTCTTGACTTGATGCATGCAACAGAATAACATCTTTTCCACGACCATAGGATGTGTCCTCCAACATGGTTGTTTTCGAAATGAAAAGCTACTCACTGCATCAGTTAAATAACTTGATGCCAGCTAAAACATAATCATCCATGCAGTAATTATTCAATGGGAGGCTCTTACCTATTTGCATAGTTAAATCCAGGTGGTGACTTTTTTTTGGACGGGCAGTGTATTTTATCCTGTTCTATCGGTTTATTATGTAATGAACAAAGCAGTTAAGGGTGTGCTGTTACTGTGCTGGTTTATAGTTACATTAAATATTCTAAAATATCTGCTTAACAAATTAGTTCCTGTTTTCACTTTCATTATAGCAGCTGTAATCACGTCCTCAGCAAACCCCCCCCCAACTTTTTAATTGACATACAAGGCAACTATAATTCGAGCTTTTTATGTTACAGAGAAAGTGCAAAGTTCTCCACACAGAAAACCTCGTCATATCTATTACACGTATTTGTGAGGAGTCCACTATATAAGTCCTTGTGTAGGTTATTAAAGAAAGGATGATGTTTTAGAACAAGTAGGTTCCTACTGAACAAAGCTCACATATAGGCTGTTATCGACATCGACTGACCAATCAGAATTGAGCAATAAACAGTGTTGTGATTTCAAACGGTGTGCTGTAGTACCTGCTATAGGGCCAGTAATCAGATATAAGCTGTGCCTGGGAGGGAATTTTGTTTTTATCTAAGCTGAAAAGCTTGCCAGAGATTGCACATAAACAAGTTTTATTGCACAGCAGGCTAGAAGTTATAATATTTGATAACACCGATGAGAGTCCTACATTTCCTGTGTACTGAGGTTCATTTTTAGGTTAACAAGCTTTCCAAACAAGACCCAAACAGGCTGTAGTAATTTGTAATACCGTGATTATAGTGATATGAAATTTTTTATATTGGCACAGTATTACACTGATTTTATGAACTGCTGTATTGTACTGCAGTCCTTGGCATGTGTTCTCTGCTGTGATCTTTTGTATTCTAAAATATATTACATGATATCATACAGGCAGCTGATAACGTTGCCTCCTCCAGGGGTCTCAGGTTTGATCATGGAATTGCCTGATCAGGATAAAATGGTTACTGATATCTGAATCTGGGGTCTATACATTATGGACATTACTACCGGTACATTATGGACATTACTCACTGTATGATTCTGAATTTTTTTTTTTTTTTTTTTATGTTTGGTGATATGCAATAATCTCAATGCTTTTAATGCAGTTATCCCAAGGTTTTTTTCTTGTATATATTTTCTGGCTCAAGGTTAAGCCCCGCCCCCAACTGAGTATAGCTTCTCAGCACAACCAGGAGAGGAGTGTGACAATAAGGAGGGCTTGTCAATATGTTGATTGCGATTCTCCTCACCAGGCAGCAGTGACCTCTAAACATTACACCCCGCTCCTTTAATATCAGCACATGCCTAGTGCTGTACAATTAATCTTAACAAAGTGCTGTACTGCCATATTGGTTTCTTCTTGCCCTAAATGTAGTTAATCAGCCAAGGCATGTTTAGTTTAGTGTCTTTATTTTTTTTCCACTGGTGTGACAAGGCTAATGAAGCTAACATTTAAACAAAACCTATAGCCCCAAGTTTATTGTGGATTAAACTGAAATAGAAACACCAGATTTGACTTGTCTTTACAACAAGACTACAGAAAATATTGTTTCTATGTACCTGCAGGTATCACCACGGTGCTGACCATGACCACCATTAACACCCACCTGAGAGAGACTCTTCCCAAGATCCCCTATGTGAAAGCTATAGACATGTACCTGATGGGCTGCTTCGTCTTTGTGTTCCTGGCCCTGCTCGAGTACGCTTTTGTCAACTACATCTTCTTCGGTCAAGGCCCCCAGAGGCAGAAAAAGGCAGCTGAGAAAGCGGCCACCGCCAACAACGAGAAACTCCGACCCGATCCGAACAAGGTAACGTGCGTTCAGATGCCCGCAGAGGACAAAAGCGGATTGTTAGGGTTTTGTTGTCTGCAGCTGTTCCTCTGCAGTGCTGGTTTGTTATTTCGAGGGTTATGTGTTGTGACTTGTAGCTGTGCTCCTTTCAGGATCAATGGGCTTTAGGTTTTGCTACAACTCTGGAAATTCATATTTTTTCCCCCTCAGCGGCATAGGATAACTGATCAACCCTATCTAATAGATACTCACCCAAAGGACGTTTTTTCCTCTTTTTTTTGTGTCTCTCTCTGGCTGAGCAGAGCTTTTGTAGCAGCGAGCAGTGACCTTGCCATTTCTAAGGGTAAAAGTCATCTCTCAACTGAAGGCTGGAAGGGCATCAAGCTGCTCACTTCATAATCTTATTGAGCTGAATGAGCTAGATGTGCCAAGATCCTTCAACTCTTTGTCCCTCTTTTCTCTTCCTTTCATTTTCTCTCTCTCTTTCTCTATCTCTGAGTGTCAAAAGCCTCCATTTCCCGAAGTAACAGTGCTAATTTTGTGTACTTGCAGTGGATGGTGGGAAATGTAGTTCAGAGAGACGATGCTCTGTATGCCAGAATGAAACAGAGGGAAATTGACGTGTATGACTCGATGTGGGATCCAATCTTTGCCGACGATGCTGCATTAGGACTAGGCGAGCAGAGACTTAAGGTACTGCCCTCTCGACTCAAGAGTAAAAAAAAAGAAACTGGATCTGCATCGATATATACGCAATTAGAATGAATAATGACACCCGTATTCCAACCACCTGAGTTTTTTTTTTGTAATTCATCGATTTTTGGTTGGCTTAGAATAGTGATGATCATCATTTCCACCACTTCCACCACTACCCTTTTTCCATTTGATTTGCTATTTGCACCTGAAGCTCTTTCCCAGAACGCATGAGTTTTACCATTCGCCCACAACAAACTTTTTTTTTTTTTTTTTTGTTTCGAAGGAAAGCATCGGATTTTTCTTTCTAAAAGTAATAAATTGTTGAGTAATTAGATTTTTGGGACTGTTCTGATCTCCAGGTGCAGGAATACTGACCTTGATGGAGAAAATGGAGTATGCAGATGACATCCTACAACTACGGAATGTTCTTTGCACCATTAGGATTTAGATTTTATGCATTAGCTGTATGTTTTATGCTGTATAGAAAATAAATGGATGGCTGCATGGATGGAAGGAAGGATGGATGGATGGATGGGTGGATGAATGAATGGGTGGATTGGACAGACAGACAGACAGACAGACAGACAGACAGACAGACAGACAGACGATAGATAGATAGATAGATAGATAGATAGATAGATAGATAGATAGATAGACAGACAGACAGACAGACAATGCAGGTTTTGATGGTATAACATATTTTTTAAAATGATCCAAAACGCCCCTCAAAATAATAAAATGTACAAACCTCAAATTCCTGTACACTATATGGATTAAAATGATTGGGACACATGACTTTTCCAGTCGTATGTGGTTCTTCTACAAACTGTTACCACAAAGATGGACGCTGTATGGAGATTGTATATGATGTCTTTTAATGCAGTAACATTACATTTTTACTTCACTTGAACTAGGAGTGCTGAAACTGTTCCAATGTGACAATGCCCCTGTGTACAAAGGCAGCTCTAGGAATATAAGGGGGGAGGTGTAGTGGTTAACTAAGTGGGTAGCTTAGTGGTTAAGGCATTGGACTTTGGATCTGAAGATTGTGAGTTTGAATCCCAGCCACACGAAGCTGCCTCTCTGGGTACCCTAGGCAAAGCCCTTACCCCCCATAACTGCTCAATTGTATGAATGAGATAAAATGTAAGTCTGGATAAGGGCATCACCAAATGCCATAAGTGTAAGTTATGAGTTATAATAGTTGGAGTGGAACATCTTGAGTGGCCTGCAATAGAGGTCTGTTCAACATAATGGAATTCCTTGGAATTGAATAGCCTTGGAACGCTCAATGCACCCCAGGCCTCCTCACCCTTCATCAGTACCTGACCCTTGTGGCCAAATGAGCACAAATCTCCACAAACACACTCCAACATCTAGTGGAACAACTTTCCAGAAGGGTGGAGTTTATTAAAACATCAAATTAGGATTAAATGTGGAATGGGATTTTGAAAAACCACATATGAGTCTTATGGTCTGTTTCCTTTTGTCCATATAGTGTATTTCAAATATCATTATTTAGTTTAGTAGTGGTCCTAACAAGCTTTCAGAGAAAAATCTTATAATATTATTTTCTAGCTTAGTACTGTATTACAAAGCCAATTTAAACATTCATTTGACACTTTTACCTCTAGCTTGTCTTTTGTTTTTGACTGACCTGTATTGATGAAGAGACTATTTGTTTTTTTTAACCTTCTCCCGGTTTTTTTTATTTTTTATTCTGTCTTTCTGTCGTGAAAAGCTCTGTTTGAATAATATAACAATTATGCAAATTGGGCATTTGTTACAAAAATTAGTCACCAGTGGTAGTTTTAGCAGTTCAAAGCCATCAGCATGACAAACACACTGTGACAAGCCAGTTAAAAAAAAGTTGAAAAAAAAAAAAGAAAGGATGATGTGGTTTTTTTTGGGTTAGTCATTTGGTTTGTTAAATCAGCACTCATTGTACGGCACGGACTAAAAGCTTCATGACAAGACTATCGCCCACGTTAGGAAGGCAGAGGAGCAGTGCGGTCGCTTTTCTCCTCGGTAGCGGAGTGAAACGGAAGAATAGCAGAAGCGTGTAGAGGAGCTCAATCTCATCTTCTTCTCCTCTTTCTTTATCCAGCCTCCTCCTCTCTTCATTTCAGCAGCCTTTTCCCTCACCGCTCTTCTGGATCCTTTGTCTTCATGAGTTCTCCTTTTTTCCTTTGCATTTGTTTGCCTGATTATTTCGATTTGCAGACAGAATTTTAACCACAACGTGGTTGAAATTCGGAAATGGCTACACATATTTTGCTAGAGATGAAACATGTCGTGTCTGTATGTTTTGTATTTGCATAATTCAAGTATAATTGAGAGTTTAATCGAAGAACAGTGATGTTATAGGGCAAAATGCAGGAACTAGTTTTGGGCAAATTTTAACCTGCTCTATGGTAAAGTAGTCTAAATGGGGGTTTTAAATCCATGGAGAATTATTTATGTCAATACGATTTGCTTCGATCTTAATATCCAAGTCAGAATTGATATGCTTTATTATGAATTCAAAACTTTTTCTATTTGTATCGTACAATTCTATTAGACCGCAGCTGAAACTTTGTACAAAAATGAAATCTCATCCTTAATCAACATTTCTGTTAAATCCCAATTCTGAATTTCATATTGCCACATCGTACTGTAGCATTGAAAGAGAAATACAAATTCTGCAGTTTTTACGCAACCGGATTTGGTTTCATTCAACATAAAACCTGGTGCAAAAATGTCAAAATAAAACAGAGAAATTTGTATTCAAAATGTATTTACTTCATATTATTCCATTTTAATCATTTTTTGCTTCCAGCGGTAACATAGTTACTGCAGTTTGCCTGTTTGGAGCTGAATGATATCAGAGCTTTGCTTCCATACTAATCACGACATTTCCATAACACGTAGTTTCATGAAGTTTTTAATTTGATTTGACCCTCTAAAAAATGAGAAAAAAAAAAGGTCAGGAAAACCTTCTGACCGTTCCCTAAACCAGCTTTAATCAGGAAGTTGTACTTTTCTACAGATGAATCCTGACGATATCCGGCTGACCACAGTGGAGATGAAGAACGAGATGGGTCCCGGCGATCTCTCCCGTGGTCTGGGCGACCCGCGAGGTGCCATGCTGGCGTACGACAGCTCCACGCTGCAGTATCGACGGGCAGCGCTGGCACGTCACAACTACGGCACCGGCGCTTTGGAGAAGAAGAAGAGCCGTCTGCGCCGACGTGCGTCGCAGCTCAAGGTCAACATCCCTGACCTGTCTGACGTCAACTCCATCGACAAGTGGTCCAGGATGGTCTTCCCAACCGTCTTCTCATTCTTTAATGTGGTCTACTGGCTCTACTATGTCCATTAAGAAGGGCCATGGAGAGGATCAAATCCAAAAACATTCAAAAGATAAAATATATAAAACACTGAGTCTCTTTTGTTTCTTGAAAAAAAAAAGATTTTATGGAGGTGAAGGAGTCAGGATTGGCTCTTTTTTTTGCTCTGAGAACACCATAATGACTGACAAATACAAAGACAAGTACACTAACACACAACCAGACTGAAAGTTGCAGAGTTTTACTAGATCATGTATATTGTCATTCGTAACAAATATTTATGCTTGTGTTTGCATCTATTTTAAAGGTTTTTTTTCTTTTTTTTTTTTTTTTTTTTAATTTTTTTTTTTTTTTTTTTTTCCAATTTTTTTTTTTTCCCGGACTTTTTTTTTATTTGTTTTTTTTTTTTTTTTTTTTTTTTAAGGGCTCATTCTTCAAAGCCCATTTTTTCCTATAGTTAAACTTAGACATCTTTTAAAAGCATGCTTAAGTTTTTTGTTTTGTTTTGTTGGGTTTTTTTTTTGTCTACATCTCTTCCTGTGAGATGAAGCACAATGCATTTTTCTTTTCAACAGTTAAAAGCTCCTTCTGTTCTTTAAAAAAAAAAGAAAATGCTTGATTCGGTGCAACACAGGGCACTGAGTCTCTAAAAGGAAAACAGGGTAAACACATACCAGGTAACTTCATCATCATGTTGGCATTGTTATCAGGGTAGATGTGAATGGGGCAATGGGGAGGGGCAATATTTCCAATTGACCCCTCCCCCTAACAGACTTTCTTCGCCCCTCCTATGGTGGGGACTCTGAAGTTTTGAAGGTGATCCGATGCGATTTGGGCAAACATCAGTTGAGTGGATTGTTTTGAAGCCCGTGGCTGGACAATAATGAAGATTCTCATCATCCTCTTAATTCGAAAAACTTTTGTCTGGCTTTGTTCTAAATCCAAGTCATGAAAAAAAAGAAAAAAAAAACATTACACACACTCTTTATCTCTGCTTACACGTGAGTGGGACAATATTGGCTGACTGACATTTCTCCGACATGATATACTGAACAAGCTGAGTTCCATAGAAGATATAATTATAATCCATTAACATTACAGATAGATTTAAGTTGAAAAAAAGAAAAAAAAAAAGAACTTATAGATGATATTAAATCATGTTAAAAAGAGTTTTATAATCCATAGTTATGCTATTAGGTGTTAATGTTACAAATCATTATTTAAGCAGGTATATTTTGGTGTATTAGCTTTCTTATTATAAAAGATCTCTACTGGGACGCGGAGACAAATAATCTAAAGGATGGGGGAAAAAAAAGACTGAATCTTTCTCAAGACCTGCACATGTGGAAAGGATGGTACATATGGACATGGACAGGATGGAGAGCGTGAACAAATAATTGTTTGGAAGTCAACTTTTCAGAGCAGGGAAGTATCTGGAAAGATCAATCAAGGCATCTGTAAGGTGATTTTGTATCAAATCCTGTACATTATAATGATATTTCATAATGACCTGTAAATATATATTGTGTAATGACTGTCAAGAATAACAATATGTATCTAAATTAAATTATTAAAGCTGAACCGAGGTCTATTTGGGGCCACGTGAAAGAAAGGAGGGTTTAATTGATATTGTGGGAAACAGAACAAAATGCTGCAATGCTGAAATGCGAATATGTGGGTTTGAGTCAACACTTAAATCAATTAAAAGTGGTACTCTTTGTTCAAAATACAGCCGAGTTAAAGAAAAAAACGAAATATCCGTGCATAAATCTGTTCAAGAATTAAATATAGTAACAAATAACTATACAGTATGATGAGTAAGTGAGAGACTACAGTAGATGAAAAAGAAAGACCTATAAAGGAGTATACAAAAGCTGAGGTGGACTTTAAATAGAATTCGTACACTAAATTTCTAAATGAATGTTGAAAACAATTGTGTTTTACAATGAAATTACACCAGCTACAGTGGTGCAGTGTACAAGCTGACTATCTTCTTTCTGGATTCAGCAATGCGGGCTACAGTACCTTATCTAGCGTTTCCTCAGGAGCTTCCCTTTATTGCTAACAAATCTTAGAGCAAATGTGCTGCTAGCTCTCAAATAATGATGTTGCTACCTAGTATTAGTGATTAATAAGCAGGAATGAGTTCTAAAACTCACCAGAGAACATGAGCAATCGTCAACATTAGCAATTCAGTAGTTATCTAACAGCCAACTGTACAGTTAACTTTCTTCGAAATGCTTCTGGTGATTTAATGGCTGGCAAATCTATTCTGTTTTTCCCTTCAGATGTAAGTGACATTTTTTTATAAGACTGATTGGATCAAGGCTGTCAACTCTGTGTGACCAAACTAGCCTAATCAGCTAACAGCTAGTAAAAACTAGCTAGAAAATTTCTGACTCCATGACCTGTATTATCATGACTAATACAAAACTTGATCTTCACACATGGAATTATATTCGGTACATATGTACTTGGCAGCCAATTTCATCAGAAACGCCTGTACACCTGCTCATTCATGCAATTACTTAATCATGTAGCAGTAGTGCAATGCTAAAGATCTTGCATATACAGCTCGCAGGTGTCAGATATCGTTCATGACGAGCATCAGAATGTGAGGAAAATATTATTTCAGTGACTTTGATCATTACATGGTTGTTAGTGCCAGACAGGCTGGTTTAAGTATTTCAGAAACTGCTGTTCTACTGGGATTTTCACACACAACACATTTCTGCTAACAGAACTGCCACTCACTGGATGTGTTTTATTTATTTAATTTTTTTCTGTAGACACCTTTGTACATGAAACATTTTGAAATTTAGCACTTCAAATGCTCAAATTAGCCAATCTGGCCCCAAACAACCATGCCAGGGTCAAAATCACTGTGAGTTCTTTTGGATGTTTGATGGGAACTGAACTAAAATACTTCACAATGCATTGAACTTCTACACAAATGATTGGCCGATTGGACAATTGCTTGAACGTGCATGTGTTCCTATTTAAGAAGCAAGGAGACTATTCCTAATACAGGGTACTATACACACATATTCAGACCCAAATAAAGTCTCCAAAAACTCACATGCAAATGCCAAAACCAGACAAAAAAAAAAACACAAGCTCCTGACTAAACAAGGGCTTCTAGAGCTAAGAGGCAGTAATGCTACCTGCTGTAACACTGTGCCACCCACATGCAGATTCAAAGTAAAATGTACTGCATATTCAGTTCATTTTAATTATAACAACCCATTTATGCGCGATACATAACAATGTAAAAAAAAAAAAAAAAACTCAACATACCTGCATCGTTGTATACTTGTTTTAAAAAACAGGCTATTAATTAATGGTTTTTCTTTCTTTGGTAATTGGACTTTTGCGCAAATGATCAGCTCTCGTACATCAAGGAAAACCTTGCAGACTTAGAAGTCGTGTGCGTTTATTGTATTTGGCAGACACCACTTATCAAGAGCAACTAACAATGATCTACTAATTTATTTATACAGCTAAGCAGTTGATGATTGCTCAAGGGGAAATAATGTCAGCTTGGTGGTGCTGGGATTTCAACTCACAACCATCCAATCAGACGTCCAACATCTTAAAAAAGTGAAAATGTGAACGTGATGATGCTGAAACATAGTGTCTGTAAATTGCAGTGGTGGATAATTGACGGTCGCTTACATTATTATATCATGTCATGACAAATGAACCCGGTCGGGACTCGAAGTGTTCACCCACCGCCCGGAGAAGTTCCCTCACTCATACACTCAGAAAGGAGAGGTTGCGGTTGGATGACGTCACCTCAGCCTTCAGGGATCCCAGTGGGAGAACTGGCAACCTGCCATGATGTCACTTCAGTAAGGAGAGCTGAATACAAATTAAAATTATGGATGACAAAAAAAAAGGTCTAAACCCTCAGTGGCCCAATTCAGAAAAAAGAGAGAAGAACTAGGGGGAAACGTGCAAAAGATAAAGGTGTGTATGCAGCTCTATCGATCATCTCGTTAATTATGATAGTATATGATAATGCATTTAAAGGAATAGCTAATAACTGCATAGCACTTAAGTTATACTGTGTTGCCTGCTATGTTTTTATGCACAGGGCAACAATATATTTTTTTAGCTGCATAACATTATAATATACAGTATACAGTTGATCATAATGTGTGTAGCAACAAAACAATTACACTCTAACTAGTCTAGTTGGAATGTAGTTAAACACTTATAGATTTGGTTGCTGATGTCATAAAGGTTTTCTGTGATTGTACTGAAAAGGCCCTGAACTGAGTTCAGTAAGGGGGGAATCTCCATTAATATGCAGCTCATTTAAAAGACATAAGGATATAGATATTGTATGTATCTTATAGCTACAAGAAGATGTAGTTTTTAGTTCTGAGAGTTTGATCAATTGTGCACAATGTATTTACTTGTGCAAAAAAATGCACTTAGAGTGATATTTATAAATGAAATGAAGCTCTCAGCAATGTATCCAAATTTGTGGACTGCTGTAAACACATGTTTTACTCATTCAGTGACGTTAGCTGAAGCAGAAAGGAGCTTTTTAAAGCTGAAACTCATCAATGGGGGAGGTGTCGGGTCATGGCGTGATTCAGTCAGGGCCTCATTCGAGCTAGAACAGCCACTGCCGCATCAACTTACAGTTCAGCATCGCTTCAACGGCAAGCAGAATATTTTAAGAGTAATAAATGGTATAAGAAACTCCTGACTTGCCACAACACCCGTGGCTTTATTTGCGCAATTTTGGGCTTATGATCATTTTAATAGATATGAATCATTGTTTGATTAATTCATTCATTCATTCATCTTCTCCCGCTTATCCGTAATTCGGGTCGCGGGGGCAGCAGTCTAAGCAGATTCCCTAGACACTTCTCCGTGTCCAGGGATCGGGTTGTCAAGACCCCCGCCTTCGACTGCTGCCCGATCCTCTCAGCACCGGTCCCTCACGGTCCCTCCTGCAGGTGGTGAGCCCACGGGAAGGCGGCCCCACGTCACTCCGACGTCACGGTCCTTGATTTATTTTTCTCGTAAGGGTCCCCTGGAGCATAGAGGGTTAAGGGCCTTGCTCAAGGGCCCAAGAGTGGCAGCTTGGCGATACCGGGGCTTGAACCCCAGACCTTGTTTGATTAATTAATATCATCAATAGATCGCTGTGCTGAGAGTAACATTAGTCTTTTTACATAAAGTTCATTAAGCATTAAGAGTCTTGTGATAAGTCTTGTGATATTATAGCCATAATAAATCATAGTACTTTGTATACTTATGTACATTATAAGGCAAATACCTTTGTACTTTTACTCAGCTGAAAGTTTAACAGGAGCACTTTTACTTTTAATGGAGTCACATTTCACCTGTTTCTCTACTTTTACTCAAGTACATGCTTTGTGTAGTTTGTCTGCCACTGCTAAATTAGCATAAAAAATAGATTTGCTGATTTAAATATTGCTAAAAAGAATGCAAAAAAAAAATGTCTTGCCGAATTTCTCGCCAATTGACATTTGGAACAACCCACATAAAATAAAAAAAAAAAAAAAAGTACATTACATACTAGATATTTATTTAAGCAGGAGTCTTGTTTTTAATTAGGCTTTGATAATGAAGAAACCATGTAAAATGATACTTAATTCTAGTCTTGAAGTATTCAAGTGTTTTCCATCTCTGTGTATCGGCATGTACGTGATGCAAAGAAAATTGGAACTTGCCCTGTGGGTGTTTCGTTTTTATTTGCGAGACTTGGTTATTGGAAATGTGGTCCAATTTAGGTGTTTATTCAAATCGGTGAAAAGCGATTTTGCAGATCGAAACGGAAAAAATGGTCATGATGAGGTCATTCCCGGTTGATGATTGCTATTACGCTCGCTGTTTTTGATACGAGTCTGCCGAATAGCAAAAAAAATAAATAAAAAAAAAAAAAATAGAAATAGTCATTATCTTACATACGCCAAAAAATATCTGCCGTGTTGTGATCCACGTATTATATACATAAATATCGGACTTTTCACTCGCACTTCATTAACCTTTTGGGAATTTTTTTTAACAGACACCTTGTGCTAAGTATCTGTTGTCCATTTCTGGCTTGGAAAAGGGGAATTATGATATTATGTAGCAGGGGTGAGTATGAGTCAGTGAGAGAGTGTATTCTACAGCCTGTGAAGGATTTTTTTTATCTTGGTTTTATGGCTGGCTGAGTTTTGGAGAATACTGATAAAAAAAAAAACTGGAGAATATATAATGGATGAAAAGGCAACAAATCTGTTCCTATTGGGGGTGGGGGTGGGTGTGTGTGTGAATTCTCCAGTCAGCCAAAGGGGACATAACGTCAGAAAGGCATGAATGTTTCTCCACAGTGAAATAATGGCCCTGTAGGCCAGAAGGGTCAAAACATGAAAAGCATGCGGGGGAAAAAAAGATACATTGCTTCCTCTCTCTCCCCAATAAACACCCTATGACACTGTTTTCTCTTTGCTGCAGTATAGATTTCCTGATGCTATGAGCTTTCCAGCAGAACCTGTTTCAGAAATTGCACAACTATTGCTGCTTTGTTTTAGGCAAGCTGTTTTCCTATTTCTGTGCATGAAATTAGAAGTTGCATCTCCCTGACCTGAAGTCCAGCAAAGCCATTTTATGTCTCAGATGGCTGAGATGGTGTTAAAATGCTAATTGGATTTTTTTTTTTGGGAGGGCTTTGAAGAGATGCATTTAAATCGGTGCAAAAAAAAAAAACATTTTACTATCTTGCGTTCTGCAAAATTCAGCTTGAACTAATGTGGTTCCAACGCTAAAAGGATTTCACGTTCAAAAATCACAATATCTCCGTGAGGGGAAAAAAGAGGAAAAAGGGCATCCCTGTGAGCTTGGTGCGATAGATGCTGAGTGAAAGAAGAGGATTAAAAGCTTGAATGGTGTCCACTAGAAGGTGAAAGACTCTTATCCGGAGCTGATGAATGAGTCAGGGAATCAGAGAAGACTCTAGCAGTGTTGTGGTACTCAACGCTAGTCTGTAGGACACAAATCAGCAGGTTCAATCTTGTCATAATCTAGGTATTCACTGGCTATTTATGAAAAGAAAAAAAAAATCACTGACCATGACATATTTATATGACTATGTTTGAAATGACTTGATCCTCTTATGTTCAGAATAATACTGCACAAGTACTTGTTCAATTCACAAAATACAAATCACAGCTGCATTTGGGCTTAGAAGGCTGTATGATCCAACGCAAAATGCCATATTTAATGAATTATATTACCTGGAAGTAATGAATCAGTGTTTGTGATGTTGGACTTCTGACTGGAAGGTTGTGAGTTCAAATCCTAGCAACACCAAGCTACCACTGCTGGGCCCTTTAGCAATGCCCGTAACCCTCTACTGCTCATGTGTGTTAATTATGCGCCGTGCAAGGAGGTATACCAAGCATCTTAAATCAAAGGAATTAAGCTTGAACCACCATGAACCACTCTTTAGATTGGCTGTACTGTTTTCTTTTGCATTTCTTTTCAATAAAATAAAAAGAAACTCTTGTATAACCTCTATCATAAAGGGAGGGGGGTTTACCTGTCATATATACATTACAGCATAGTGAAATTCTTTCTTCGCATATCCTAGCGATGTTTAAAAGCAAGGGTAAGAGCAAAGGGTCAGCCATGATACAATGCTCATGAAGCACAGAGAGTTAAGGGCCTTGCTCAAGGGCCCAAGAATGGCAGACTGGCGATACCAGGGCTTGAATCCCCAACCACACAATCAGTAACCCAGAGACTTAACCACTGAGTTACCACTTCCTTTATCCATAATCATGTCATCCATTCCATCATATTCATAATATAATCGTATGAACTGAGATTTATACTGAGGTATAATAGCCTTTTTTTCCAGCTACCAAACACTGTCATAATCAATGAAACAATATAGTATGGCAAGGCATGGCTGGAAGTAATATGACAATATGAGGTCTGTATACAGCGCAAACAAGTTTACAATTTACTGTATTAGAAAGAAAACCATATTTGAAAATAAAAGTGAAGGGTATACCTTCTCTCTCTCATTACCACACACATATGATCCTGTCCTATGCAGAAAACGTTTTATAAATATTACATAAACATCTGAAAACTTACTGCATTACCATATCAATGATTATATGTCTTTGTTAAATATGAAACTATTTTTCATTTGTTTATTATTACATTATGTGAGAATTTAAAATACAAATTGGCCATACAAATCCCTGACCTCGATGTTGCTATAGAAATGATGATGTATTAGAATGAGTGCTTTAATACAAACCTGTCGGTTTCACTTACAGTAGAATCTATTGACATACGCTGCTGTGAAAAAAAAATACTCAATAGGTTCTGAACAAAGAGGATCAAGAATTCATTTGTGGCATTAAACATATTAGTAGATCAGATTGGAAATTATGTCCAATGCAATCCAATACAAACCAAGCATTTAAAACCAGTGCAATTACACAAAATGAGATTGGTGAACCGACATCTGGGAACCAACAGTCACTCACTTTCACCAGCTGTTTTAACCTGAACACTTAAATGTTATTAGAATACATAATGAATGGCAGAGATTGGGGTTTTTTTCTGGTGGAATGTTAAACTTTCTTTCAGCTTCTCCCGTTAGGGGTCGTCACAGCGGACCATCCGCATGTTTGATTTGGCACATGTTTTTACGCTGGATGCCCTTCCTAACGCAACCCTCCCCATTTATCCGGGCTTGGGACCGGCACTAAGGCTTGTGCAACCCTAATGTCTGGGGTCGGTTCCCTGACCGGTGATCGAACCCGGGCCGCAGCGGTGAGAGCGCCGCGTCCTAACCACTAGACCACCATGGAACCTTTTCTGGTGGAATGTTAAGAACAGGAATTCCATTCCATTGCAAAAAAGTTTCAAGTAGAAAGTTGAAAAACAGTCAAGCAGATCATGAGACTTCTCTTTATACTTCAAAGCATTTCGCTTATCCTTATCTGTGATAATGCTATCATCACATTACACCTCACAGACCTCACATGCAACGTTTGAAGAAGATCCAGAATGTAGGAGTGGTATAAAGAAGTGAATTTTTGGGGGGTTTTTTTGGTACATTTATGTCAGTGTAGAAATCATAGCCTTAGTCTACTTTAAAGATATGAATGTGGTTTTGGTGAGCATATCGAATGGCACAAAAAATCCCCTAAACCAGTTGAAACTGTAAGTTTAGTTGTAACATGCACATTCCTACAAAGTGCGACATGCAATGAAATGATTTCTTACTACTTAACAAACTAGTTAAAACACAGATTCAATACATGAAGTGTGATTACATATTTGGCTTTGTATTAGTTTGGAGGGGAGATTCGTTAACAAGCTACGTGTGTGAACCTATAAGGCTCACCAGTGGCAGCAAGAAGGCCGCCTACTTTCTTCCAAGGGAATTCATGTGACAGGATAAAAGAAAACCATGGATAGATGTTTTTATACATTACCAATCATTTTAATTGAGTCACTTTACTATATCATACAATTGAAAAACATTGCATACAAAATTAGCATTCATTTGCAAGAATGTATGAATTGTGGACTCCACAGACAACAGATATTCTTTTCTGAAAATATATCTAAATAAAGCTGCCAGAAAGTGACCAGAACCAAACAAAAACTGTTCCCAATATATATATGCCAGTACAATTTTCTTATATACAGTGGGGCAAATAAGTATTTGATACACTGCCGATTTTTCAAGTTTTCCCACTTACAAAGAATGAAGAATTCTGTAATTTTCATCGTAGGTACACCTCAACTGTGAGAGACAGAATCTAAAAAAAATCCAGAAAATCACATTGTATGATTTTAAAATAATACATTTCCATTTTATTTCATAAAATTAGTATTTGATCACCTACCAACCAGCAAGAATTCTGTCTCTCACAGACCTGTTAGCTTGTCTTCAAGAAGACCTCCTATCCTTTACTCATTACCTTTATTAATTGCACCTGTTTGAACTCGTTACCTGTATAAAAGACACCTGTCCACACTCTCAATCAGACTCCAACCTTTCCACTATGGGCAAGACCAAAGAGCTGTCCAAGGACAATAGGGACAAAATTGTAGATGTGCACAAGGCTGGGATGGGCTACAGTCTCAAAGGTTACCATTAGTAACACACTACACCGTCATAGATTAAAATCCTGCAGTGGGCGCAAGGTCCCCCTGCTCAAGCCAGCACATGTCCAGGCCCATCTGAAGTTTGCCAAAGACCATCTGGATGATCCAGAGGAAGCATGGGAGAAGGTCATGTGGTCAGATGAGACTAAAATAGAACTTTTTGGTATGAACGCCACTCTCCGTGTTTGGAGGAAGAAGAAGGATGAGTACAATCCCAAGAACACCATACCAACCGTGAAGCATGGGGTGGAAACATCATGCTTTGGGGTGCTTTTCTGCAAAGGGGACAGGACGACTGCACCGGATTGAGAGGAGGATGGATGAGGCAATGTATCGTGAGATTTTGGGCAACAACCTTCTTCCTTCAGTAAGAGCATTGAAGATGGGCCGTGGCTGGATCTTCAGCATGACAATGACCCCAAACATACAGCCAGGGCAAATAAGGAGTGGCTCCTTAAGAAGCATTTCAAGGTCCTGGAGTGGCCTAGCCAGTCCAGACCTGAACCCAATAGAAAATCTATGGAGGGAGCTAAAACTCCGTGTTGCCCAGCGACAGACCCAAAACCTGAAAGATTTAGAGAAAACCTGTATGGAGGAGTGGGCCATAATCCCTGCTACAGTGTGTGCAAACCTGGTCAAGAACTTCAGGAAACTTCTGACCTCTGTAATTGTTAACAAAGGTTTCTGGACCAAATATTAAGTTTTATTTTTCAGTTGTATCAAATACTTATTTCATGCAATAAAATGGAATTAAATTATTTAAAAATCATACAATATATTTTTCTGATTATTTTTTTTTTTTTTTTTTTTTTTTTTTTTTTTTTTTTTTTTTTTTTTTAGATTCTGTCTCTTACAGTTGATGTGTACATTCGATGAAAAATACAGCTCTTTGTAAGCGGGAAAACTTGAAAAATCGTCAGTGTATCAAATACATATTTGCCCCACTGTGTGTGTATGTATATATGTATGTGTGTGTGTATATATATATATATATATATATATATAT
>JAAIIK010000089.1:698201-712487 GCA_014706435.1 Silurus glanis | reverse complement strand
TATATATATATATATATATATATATATATATATATATATATATATATATATATATATATATATATTAGAATAAGCATTTTTATTTTCTGTTTTGTATTAGCTTTGAAGGGAGATTTGTTAAGCAAGCTAAATGTATGTAAATGTAATCTCTTATGCTCACCAGTGGCACTAAGAAGGTCAACTACGTTCTTCGAAGAGGATATACATTTTTTTAGGAAAAGAGGAAACTATATACTTGCAGATGTTCATATATTTTTAAACATAAAGAATCATCTATGTCAATAGTTTTGATTTATTTAAAAAATATATATATATTTTTTTGCAACTGGATAAAACTGGGACACCATAGAGAGCAGATATTCTTTTTTTGAACAGATTTTTTAAAAAGCTGCAAAAATGTGACAATTTTCCACAAAGTTTAAGCCACACAATTATATACGATACCTTTCGATGCAGTAGCAGTCAATTTTCCCTTCACTTAAACTAGGAGACCCAAACTTGTTCCTGCAAGCAAGCTTATTTACAGTTATGGGATTTAGCAGACGCCTTTATCCAGAGCAACTTACAACTGAGCAGTTGAGGGTTAAGGGCCTTGCTCAAGGGCCCAGCATTGGCAGATTGGTGGCGCTGGGATTTAAACTTGTGACCTTCTTAACAAGAGGTGAATTACTTCTAAGCTACCCCCTCCCTACCAGCTACCAGCTCCTTAAAGAAAGAGCACAAAAAGCACATACGAATCTTATGGTCAGGTGTCCACAAACTTTTGCCCATATAAACTGATTTGCCAAAATGTACATATTATAATTTTTTACATTGTGCATATTGACATGCAATTTTTCCTGTTTTAACCTATGAATTAGCTACAACCCAGGTGAAAGACCGTACTTAAAAAATGCCCCGCTTCTCAAATACATAATACTTTTAGAGCTTCTTGCTTCGTGTCTCCTTTCTTCCTTTTCTTGATTTCCTTTGCTTGCTTCTCAAATTCCTCCTTCCATGAAGGCTTGGAAAAAAACAAATGTAATTGTCAGACGTTTTTGCTCACTGAACCATCATTTTAACCCAATTTGCTCATTTGAATTAAGCCGTGTAACATATCTGTATCTGATTTAGCTTTAGAAAAAATACATTATGCACTTGTTCATGCTTAAATGTGAACGTTTTATCCTACACATTTTATCCCACATGAATTTCCGTGTCCTTTTTTAAGCAATATTTGAAATCCAAGTATTTAACCTGTTTATTTTGTCTGTTGCGTCTATTTATTTGTACCGATTTCTGTTACTTATTATTGTCATAGAAAAAAAATAATAATAATTGGTGGTGGGGGCACATCTAATTTCATGTACGTGCACATACAGGTGCAGCTCAAAAAATGAAAATATCATAAAAAGTTTATTTATATTAGTAATTCAATACAAAAAGTGAAACGTGTATATAATAGAGATTTATCACACACAGGCTGATATATTTCAAGTGTTTATTTCTTTTCATTTTGATGATTTTGGCTCACATTTAACAAAAACCCACCAATTCATCTGAAAAAATTAGAATACTTCATAAGACCAATCAAAAAATTCATTTTTAGTGAATTGTTGGTCTTCTGGAGAGTATGTTCATTTACTGTATATATACTCAATACTTTGTAGAGGCTCCTTTTGCTTTAATTACTGCCTCACTTCGGTGTGGCATGGAGGTGATCAGTCTGTGGCACTGCTGAGGTGGTATGGAAGCCCAGGTTTATTTGACAGTGGCCTTCAGCTTATTTGCATTTTTTGGTCTCTTGTTTCTCATTTTCCTTTTGACAATACACCAGAGATTCTCTATGGGGTTCAGGTCTGGTGAATTTGCTGGCCCCTCAAGCACACCAACACTATGGTCATTTAACCAACTTTTGGTGCTTTTGGCAGTGTGGGCAGGTGCCAAATCCTGCTGGAAAATGAAATCAGCATCTCTATAACGCTGGTCAGCAGAGGAAAGCATGAAGTGTTTTAAAACTTCCTGGTAGACGGCTGTGCTGACCTTGTACTTCATAAAACACAGTGGACCAACACCAGCAGATGACGTGACTCCCCACACCACCACTGACTGTGCAAACTTTACACTGAACCTCAAGCAACTTGGATTCTGTGCCTCTCCTCTCTTCCTCCAGACTCTGGGACCTTGATTTCCAAATGAAATGTACTTTCCTTACATCTGAAAAGACGACTTTGGCTCACTGAGCAACAGTCCAGTCCTTTTTGTTCCTTGCCCAGGTAAGACACCTCTGACGTTGTCTCTGGTTCAGGAGTGGCTCGACACAAGGAATTCGTCAGTTGTAGCCCATGGATACGTCTGTGCGTGGAGGCTCTTGAAGCACTGACACCAGCTGCAGTTCACTCTTTCTAAATCTCCCCCAAATTCTTGAATGGGCTTCGTTTCACCTTTTTTTACCACATTATTTCCTTCCATTCAACTTTCCATGAATGTGCTTGAATACAGCACTCTGAACAGCAGCTTATTTAGCCATGACCTTTTGTGTCTCACCCTCCATGTGCAGGGTGTCAATAATCGTCTTCTGGATAACTGTCGAGTCAGCCGTCTTCCCCCATGATTGTGGAGCCTGAACCGGACTGAGACACCATTTAAAGGCTCAGGAAACCTTTGCAGGTGTTTGGATTTAATGAGCTGATTAGAGTGTGACACCACGAGTCTCCAATATTGAACTCTTTCACAATATTTCAATTTTGGGTTTTCACTGGGCACTGCTGGGCAAAAAATGGCAAAATATTTAATTTAAATCATCTTAACTGCAAATCATCGGTCAGGAAATGAGCAAGATCTAAACAATTAAATATAGTAACTTATTATGAATCCTTGCTCATTTTCTGACTGATCATTTTTTAAGACCATTAAAACCTTCAAATTTTATTATTTTGAGCTTGGCTTATTTTTCATTTGCCTAGGAGTGTCCTTTGCACACTAAAAAAACCTAAACTAAACAAAAAAAAAAATCTCACACTAGAATTCTTCTACCAATAATAAGCCACACAGCCGCCCCCTCACTGATTTATCCATGTGCATTTTAGAAATGAGCACTTTAAGGTTTTTATTGAGGAGGTAGGATTGATAAATGATGGATGGACCTCAACATTGTTTATCTGTAATAAACGGACATTCAGTGCAACCCAGATGAGGATGGGTTCCTCTCAATGTTTCTTCCTTATGCCATCTCAGGGAGTTTTTCCTCCACAGTTGCCACCGGCTTACTCATCAGAGACAAACTTACACTTATAAAAAACATTTTATCCATTTTTATGACCACATTATCTGTGTAAAGCTGCTTTGAGACAATGTCTATTGTTAAAAGCGCTATACAAATAAACATGAATTGAATTGAATTGAATTGAATTGAATTGAATGCAGTAATTAGAGCTTTGAGAAGCATCCTGGGTGTGTAAACCGTGGCGTTGTGTTGGCTGAGGTAAAACACAGACTTTAAAGGGCTCTAAACCTACAAAGTGCCCCATTAAAAGTTGCCTATCTGAAATAAACAGTGCTGTAAATTCCAAACACCAAGGACTCAAAATAATTCTTCTTCTTCTTTCGGCTGCTTCCATTAGGGGGCGCCACAGCGGATCATCCGTCTCCATACCTCTCTGTCCTCTACATCTGCCTCTTTCAACCCAACGACCTGCATGTCTTCCCTCACCACATCCATAAACCTCCTCCTTGTCCTTCCTTGTTTCCTCCTTCCTGGTGGCTCCATCCTCAGCATTCTCCTACCGATATATATCAATTCCCTCCATTGCACATGTCCAAACCATCAATGATAAAAAAATTATTGACTCGCTTTATTTCTTCATCTAGATATCCTAACATTTATAATGTACCCACCTCGTCAAACAGTTTGAGACATCAATACATTTATTATATCGAGGGGTTTGCCAGTTGAAACTTTTCCTGACCTCCAAGTCTACTTACTTACATTAGTGCGTTGGCACTCTTTTTTCTGCACACTGAATGTAAATCTGTAAGATAATGTATGCAGGATGGAGATTGAACGAGTTCCAGCCTGGCGCTGTTTTCACTCACTCCCCAGGAGAGCTCTGATTTCAGGTCAGTTGCATTAACACCCACTGTAATGAAGTCTCTGGGGAGAGCTATGAATTAAACGTGCTGCCGCACTGAACAGCAGTCTGGGGATCGTAATTAATTTCGGTCCGACTAAAACAAAGGCATGGGCAATACGTCTAATTCTTTACGTTTTATTATGAAATCCACTTGAAGCTCTGTTACAAACGCTGAACTGGATATAGATTGAATGATTCGGTGTGAAACACACATAGAAGTAAATACGTTTTGCAGGGATCGAAATATACATACACCTGCCAAGAAAAGCCTGCAGTGCCAGTTTTATTATAGTCTCCAAATTCAATTGTATTTATTTGTTTGTTTGGGTGTTGCTACTGTTTATAGATTTTAATTTTAAAAAAGCATTGTTTAGCTAAAAAGTATGGGATTTAATTTAAATAAATGTGCATGACCTTGTTCTGTTTATCTGACAGAATGAATAACTTTTAATCTAGTGACTATATTTTGAACACAAAGTGTCATGGCATTCAACATTTTGCAGCTTTGGGTGATGGGGCTGAGAGCCGATCTAACTGTATGAAGCCTGTGCCAAAAAAAAACATGTTTGCCTTGCACCTCTGGGGATTTGAATCCTGCCTTGCACAGTGTGTGGAGTACAGTATGCATGTTCACACTGTGTGTTTATGTTTCCTTCCAGATACTCAGATCTTCTCCTATAGTCAAAAGACCTGCCTTGGATGATGCTGATTGGCACTTCCAAATTGTCTGTAGTGTGTGCTTGGGCCTTGTGATTGGATGGCACTGTGCTCTGGATAGGCTCCACACGACCTGTGTAGCATAAGCGATATAGAAAACGAATGGATGGAAGGCAAGGCGTGTCTAAAGCAGAAATGACTTCATCACATCACTGACAGCACAACTCCTGCTGAAGTCCACATCCACTCTACTAAGACATGATTGAATGCCATTTTCTTCATTAATTACTGATTCCAGCAAGACATAGATAAGTTAATATGGTTTTTTTAACCTTTGAAGTGGGTAGTCAATACTATTTGGCTAAAAAGGAGATAAGCAGTATTACATGCATTCGTGTAGTGTTTAAAGTGTTTAAAGAAGTTAACACTGTTATCTGCATTGTAGCCATTAGTAATTGGTTGAAAGCAAAGCGGTCTTACAGGAAACACAGCATCTTGTCTTTCATTGTCAAGAATCTGCTCAAATGATTCTACTTACATATTTAAGGATTTTTACATACTTACTTACTTACCTACTTTTTGACTTACTTAGATGCGTACATATTTTCCTATTGGCCTAATTCTTGACTTACTAAAGTTACTTACTTACTTACTTCTTTTCTTACTCACATATTTAATTAATTACTTATTTACTTGACTTAGTTATTTTCTTATTAACTTACCTTAATTAAGAATTTAGTTATTCAGTCTCTTAATTACTCAATTACCTACTTACTAACCTTGTTACTTTCCTGTTTACATACTTACCTAACTCCTTACTTAATTAATTACTTAAGTGCTTATCTACTCTATCTGCTTATTTTCTAATTCACTATGCTACTCCCGTATTTAGTTAATCCGCTACTTGATTATTTATTTGCATACTTCCTTATTTACCTACTTACTTTATTATTCACTTACTTATGTACTCACTTACTAATTTACTATCCTACTCACTTATCAACTTATATACCTTCTTACGTACTTACTCACTTACTTGAATGAATACTTAATTACAGTACTTACTCACCTACTTACTTACATTTACGCCATTTGGCAGACACTCTTTTCCAGAGCGACTTACAACTGAGCAGGGGAGGGTTAAGGGCCTTGCTCAAGGGCCCGGCAGTGGCAGCTTGGTGGTTGTGAGATTTTAACTTGTGGCCTTCCAATCCAAAGTTCAATGCGTTAGCTTCCACCTCCTTTTGCTTACTTGCTTACTTCATAACTTACTCACGCACTTGATTTCTCACTTACTAACCTACTTTTTTACTTGTTTATTTACTCACTTGTCTACTTACATATTTACTTTTGCTTATTTTCATATTGAAAGTTGTGATGATATTTTAGTGCAGTGTCTTAAGTAAAGAATGTATGAACACCCCATAATGTCTCTCATCATTCAAACAGACAGAACTTCAGGCATCACAGCTTTGATGACATGATTCATTGTCTGAAATATATCTTACCACAAAAAGAAAGAATTTGTGTCTTTTTATTTTGTTTTAGTTTAGAAGGTGGCATTTATTCACAATTTCAACGGGCAGATAAACTCATCTGATTCCCATCTGATATGTAAAATTGATGTATTTCATTTAATTGTAGGGGAAAGAGTAGTTGGGTTTATGTGGTCAGTCATGAGGAATAGAACCCAAAGGGCAAGTTGTTATAGGAACGTTCTGAATGAGGGGATGACAGCTTAACGCACAATTATTTGTAGTTTAAAAACACGTTGTTGTAGTTAATCAACACGTTGATTCTTCATGAACCGCAGCAATTTGACAGCAATAACATTTTTTGGTTTTTAGGCTGCATGTGGTTTGTCATACAGCATACCTTGGTGTCTGGCACACTAAGCTTCTTACTTTCATTCCGGTCTTTTATTCTAATGGTAATTATTTGCTGGCAATGATATTCAGGTTAAACTTAACTGATCTCTATGTCTTTCCCACGTGTGATAAGTGACGTGCCATTGAGAGCAAGTTTGACTGCGTGTTTTCGTCATCAGCAAATCTGCTGCAGTAAATTATTGCTATATTTCAATACAACATGCAGTTAAAGTAAATTCTACACACATGCTATAAAACTGTTCATAGGTAGAACTTTGACATTTCAGGTCAATCTGTCGTAAAAAGTCTGTATAAGACCTTTTAGTAAAGTGTGCGGCTGTTTTGTCTGTACAGTCGGCTGCGGTATGTTGATCCAACGGCATGCCTTTGACTCTGACATATGCCTGAAAACATCCTGAGCAGTCAGGGGAGTTTGACAAGTGCGTTCAAAGATATTCTCGCTCTTGCTTGCTATTCGTTTTTTTTTTTTTTCCGGTGCCACGCGTCCAAGTGATATGAGAAAAGTGTGTGTACGACATTGTGTGAAAAGATTCTGTAGGTTGTGCACCGAGACAGCTGAGACAGTATGACCTGGACAAGAAGTCTGGCTTCCGTCTGGGCCTTCTGGACTTCTGGGCGAGAAAATGAAGATGGCAACTCAAGGACACTAGTATCCAACCTGCTTTATGAGGACCAGAAGCCTAAAGATCATCCCAACAGGACGTATGCGGGAAATGGTGTCAAGACCACAAAATACCACATCTGGTCCTTTATCCCTTTGAACCTGTGGGAACAATTCTTACGTGTTGCTAATTTTTATTTCGTGGGCTTGGCGGCACTAAACTTTGTCCCAGCGGTGAATGCTTTCCAGCCACAGGTGGCCATCATTCCCATTTGTGTCATTCTGGCTTTGACGGCCATCAAGGACGCTTGGGAAGATTTCAGACGCTACCAGAGCGATCGTCAGCTCAACAGCATGCCCTGCCACGTCTATAGCAGGTACAAAACGCCTCTCTGGTACATCTAATAGCTCATCGACACCTGCTTTTTTAAACTCCCCGCTGCACTTATCCTCTGCACGAGTTTCATTTAATGTGGGTTTCACGAGTTTCATTTAATGTGGGTTTCTCCGATAAACATACGCAGGCTTTTAATAACCTTTTAAAGTGTGCGCCATCTCTGTCTCTCCAGCTCTATTTCAGTTTTCGTTCCATCTCACAGCCTGTATGTGTGTGACTGTGTGAGTGCTTCACTTCATCTGTGTGTTTCGAAACCCTATGGGAATTTTTGACCTAGAAATAAATTTTGTGTGGGAGGGTTTTTTTTTTTTTTTTCTCTTTTGACGAGGACAATGTCTTCGCATCCAACGTGTTCATGGTGCGAGTTCCAGTGAAATCCTCATGACAGTGTTGCATCAGAGCTAAGACAGGGAATGCTGTTTAGATCTATTTTTAAAAGCCTGAATAGCCAGTGAAAATTAGGGAGTAATTCAGAATATATCAAAACCAGATGAAAGGGAAAGAGTGGATGAGAAGGAGAAAAGGAAAGAGAGAATGATAGAGAAAGTGAAAATGAAAAAAAATGTGTGCTACATGCTTGTTTTTTTTAAAGGTACCTCCCCTGATATAGTTTTTCTATTTTTTAAAAGTCTCTCCAAATATATTGCTACATCCATTTTGGTGGTTTGGAGTATTTTCTGAGACTGTGCTCTATTTCCATATGGTCGATCCCAGGTGTGTCACACAAACACGGCCAGACAAACTGGCCTAAGCCAGCATGGAGCCGCATACTGACGTCCTGTTCTGACATGGTAGGTCTGTCTCGGGGGGGGGCGTTAAAAAAGGTGTTATTTGGTAGGAGAAATGCTGTTTTTAGTCTTTTCCGGATCCTGGAACATTTTCTCTCGTTTCCAGCTGTGATTAGACCCTGTGCCGGGCTTTAGATCACTAATCACTGTGCTTTGTGAGCCAGTTCCATTTCTAGAGTGTTCAGCATCTTAAAAACACCTTTTCTCAGTACAGTGAAGGCTATTGAGTCCACAATCTTTTACTGCCTTTACACATAGTCTTATAATTACATTTATCCGATTAGGGGTTTTGGAGCTCAACAGTGACAGCTTGGTGCCACTGTGACCTCTCAATCAATAGCCCATAAACTTAACCACTAAACCATTACTGCCCCTAGGGGCAATGCAGGTAGTAAAGATTTGTCATACATCCTTTAGGAGTGATGTATTATCAGACAGAGGCAAAATAAATGCACAAAACACCTAGATAAAAAAAATAATAATAATAATAAATAAATAAATAAATAAATAAATAAATAAATAAATAAATAAATAAATAAATAAATAAATAAATAAATAAATAAATAAAGGCAACTCAGACAAAAGAGGGTTGGATTTGAATATCAGATCTCAATACCTCACTAATGAGCTTTGCTATTTATCTAGAAGTGTGTAATAATTATTAAAAAAAAAACTCTTACAAATTATTATATACTGATATGAATCCACATTTTGTAGTGTTACAATTGAGGACGGGGGATTTATATAGTTTAGATATACAGTAGTATAGATTATTAAGGCAAACTGGTTGGACCGGAAATTCTAAAAGGATTTCATAGCAGCTGTTGTAAACACATCCAATAGCAATATTGACATTTTTAATTCGTATACAGTATATAATCATTTTCTGTATATCGCACTATTTTGTGTGGATCCATTATTGATTCCATGTGGAAGACTGCAACACGCAGAAAAGTTCTTATTCCCTGTCATCATTATAATAATCTTAAGGCAGAGTATTTTAACCATATCATTTAAACCATGAATTGAATAATATCTAATAACATTACAATTTCCAATAGTCTAGACTCTAGTCTAACCCCTGTAAAAGCTGCTAAGCAAAACACAATGTAAGTGTTTACATGACAGACATAATTACTTTCTTTTGTTGTATATATAAATACATACAATATATATAAAATATTCAACAAAAGAAAGAAATTATGTCTGTCATGTAAATAAATTATATATATATATATGTGTGTGTGTGTGTGTGAGTGTGTGTGTGTGTGTGTGTGTGTGTGTGTGTGTGTGTATATATATATATATATATGTGGTATTGGTATGAGGTAGTGTAGAGACAAGTAGAGACTATCTCAGTGCAAAATATATGTATATATATACAATTTATGTATTTTTTATTTTCTTTTTTTCCACTTTTCATTTTTTTTTTACTAAAGTATGGGATATTAATATATCAAATGATAGAAACCATTTCACAGATGAGTCCAAAGTGTTAGTGGAGGTATAAAAATCCTAAGTGGATCTTAAAATTAAATGTACCATAATAATTGTACAGCAGGAGATTATAAGGTCTGTGTCTTCAAGCCTCAGCTTCAGCATATTTCCCCTGCACCTCAGTAACTACTGTCATATCGTGGTTTATTTTTACATACTAAACCACCGAGTCATGAACTCCAGGCGTAGTATTGACGCCACTTTGCTTCTGGTGTGAACCCCTAGCTGCAGTTTTGTATTTTCTTTATTTGGCATTGGCATTTTGCCACCATTTGTAATACCCATGATGTTGTTCACCATCTGGCTCTTAAGTGAATTGTCATATCTGCATCTGTGCTAGCATAGTGTATAATTTTCCCAAAATGTACCCTTACTCCAAAATTAAATTCCAACTCACAGTATAATATCAGAGCTGGAAAGAAAGACACTGCTAAGCCCACTCTAAGGCTTTGTGTATGTGTACTTGAAAACAGGTATTTCGTAAATTCTAAGAATTTTTCTTTACGTTTGACTCATTTTGACATAAAGGCACCTTTTTTTACATTACGCAAAGCTTTTAAAAAAGTCCCATCAAAAAAGAGACGTTTTAAAAAACTCCTAAAATTCCCGACGGCTTTGAAAAGTCTGATATGATAACGGGAACCTGTGCATGCCCGTTGCCCTATTGCTTATTCTGAAACTCCAAGAACTCCTTTTTTATTACGGGTGTTTATTTTGTAATCTGTAATTTTCTTTTTAAAGTTCAGTTGCTTTTTAGAAGCTTTGAGAATTTTGATTTCGAGGGTAACCTTAGCACAAGTTTTACTTCATCTTCAGTCCACGCATATGAATACTCACCCTCTCTGACATACTCTATCTAATGCTAATGTAAATACACTCTTGTACATACTGTATAATACTGGTGCCAATGCTCACGCTCTTTGTCCAGTGCTAATGTGAATACTTACGATCTCTGACATACTATATCCAAAAATAGTGTAAATACTCACTCTCCTTAACATACAAAATGTCAAACTTCTTTGAATTCTCATGATCTCTGACATCCTGTATCTAAACTGGTATGTTTATGTGAACATGCATCAAGTTATTTGGAAAACATAATTTGTGTGGAAAAAAAGTATTATTTTTATACATCTGAATGAGGTCTGAGACTCAAAATGATCTCAAATGTTGTGCTATTTTATGAGTTGCTCAGTAGCTCCTGGTTCCATAACCTCAAATGACTGTATAAGACTGTAGAAAGGACATTACTCATTATCACACACACCGGTGCTCATGTTAGTTCTCACTTTCCAGTGTTTTGTATTGCTTTAAAGATTTATAATCACACACTTGATGTCAACCAAATGAGGATGGGTTCCCCTTTTGAGTCTGGTTCCTCTCAAGGTTTCTTCCTCATAACATCTAAGAGAGTTTTTCCTTGCCACAGTCGCCATGGCTGCTCATCAGGGATAAATACACATCGTTCACCTTCACTCTTAAAATTCTGTAAAGCTGCTTTGAGACAATGTCTGTTGTGAAAAGCGCTATAGAAATAAACTTGACTTGACTTGACTTGACTTGACTAGACTGAGACATATACCCAAACCCAATCCAAATCTCAAGTGTTAACATATTTACACTATATGGAGAAAAGTTTGTGGAAACCTGTTCATAAGATTCCAGTGATCTTTGTACATTCTATTTCATATTTAGTCTGTGTTTGCTATTATATAACCTCCACCCTTCTTGGAAGATGTTCCACTAGATTTTGGAGTGTGCTCGAAGAGATTTGTGCTCATTCAGTGACGGTGGTGTTAGTAAAGTCAAGTAGTGATGTAAAGTGAGGAGACCTGGTGTGCAGTCAGCGTTCCAATTCATCCCACCGGTGATCAGTAGAGGTGAGATCAGAGCTCTATAGCAGGCCCGCTCAAGATCTGCCAATCCAACCCATGTAAGGCACAGTTTCATGGAGCTGGCTTTGTGCACAGGGACATTGTCATGCTAGAACAGGTTTTGGTTCTCTTAGTTTAAATGAAGGGAATATATAATGCTACCAGAGACATACAACTGTGTGCCTCCAACTGTATGGTAAATGTTTGGGGAAGAACCACAAATGGCTGGAAATGTTAGATGTTCCAGGCCTTTTGTGCATTTATAGTGTACATCAAGTTAATGAATGGGTTTTACCTGAGAACCATTAGGACACACTATGTAATAGCTTAGTTGTTGTTCCTTAAGGTTAAGTTAATTTCCTATAGTAAAATGTATTTATTAACACGTCCAAGTTATTGCAAAAATCTCTGCAAAAACTTTAACTTTCTTGCCTTACTGATGCCTCATGACATGCACTTTTTTATGAATTGACTTCTTGTCTGCTGTAGTTGATTCTCTGAAAGCTCTGACTCACGCTGATGTACATTTTATTTCAGTGTGTGTTATTTACTTAGCATTTACCCAACCCTGATCTGTTTTTTCAGTGTTAAACTCGTATCCAAATGCACATTTTGAAGCCGATCATCAAGGTTCGCATTATACGTAAAAAATTTTTTTTTTACAAATCTCAGATCTCTCATAGGCTACAGGAAAGAATTATTTTTTAAACATTTTTCAGAAATAACTGGATTTTCACCAGAGTTTGGTATAATTGTATACATCTACAGTATTAACACGAACATGAGCAATATTTGCGAGTGTGTTCGCTGTTATAATGATCTTTAGGCCTCTGAGTGCAGCTGTGCAGTTAAACACAATGTGAGAGGTGCTGCCTCACGACTCGAGCCAGCGACGGAAATTATTATTACTTTTTCTCACTTCTTATCTACTTATAGCCGAGTGCCTGAAATGGACAGCTGAGTCATCACAAACTGCAATTGCTTGTCATCATCTTTTGAAGGAATTCTTATCACAGCCATAATCACATACACGCACGAACACGCACATACACACACATGCACGCTAACAAGAAAAGTGTTTCTAAACATTCACACCGGAGCTACCTCAGCTTTTTTTTCAATTTAAAATGCCATATCTGTTTTTTTTAGTGTACTGGTTGTAAGAGAAATGTTCAAGCAGCAAGTTGTAAGCTTCTAGAGATTGGATTGATAGTGTCACAACACTGTGAGAAAATTAATTAATCACAATTAACTTGACTTAAGTGTTTACACCAACATAATCTAATAAAGATTGCGTAAAAACGATAGTAGAGATCTCACCACAGCTGGAGTTTCAAACAGATCTGGACAGATGAAAGGAGATTGACCATTTCCTAGTCATTATCACATGCTATCCGAGGTGGTAACATTCCTAAATCCGGTCATGCGGATAAACGAAAACCTGCGATAAACGGTTAAATTTATGATACACTGTACATTATTTTAGGTATATATTTTACTTCATTTTATAATTAATAATTATATTTTAATTTATAAATGTCATTATTTCAACATAAAACTCCATTAAAACAATTTCCTATAAGTTTATTCTATCTGCTATCTGTGAGAGACCGGGAAAATCAGCCAAACTAATTATTTATGTGGCAAATGCAATTCCACGATAAACACGGGGGCACGAGATTCAAACCGCGGTAAAGCGGGGGATTACTGTAAGTGCTTAATTGTGGCTCCAGTGCCACACCATAATACATCGACCATGACCATGGGACTAGCAACCATGTAAAGGAAAATGAATTTAAAGAATATATGATTTATTTCATTCATTGAATTCTTACTGACTTTTTTTTCAACATCTACAATTAGGGTTAAGGGTTAGCAGAAAATCATCATGATTTCATAACGATTTTATAATTTACCCATAATTCAGTTCAGACACTTATTCTTTATATTATTTCTACCTACAAACTGGAGCGAATGAGCGCTTTAGTCTTTTAATCCGTCCATCTTTCACCTCTCTTCATCTCTACACTTTGCTCAAACAGATCAGCATCAAAATATTCAGCTTTTCCTGACAATACCATCGTCAACACCACTGTGCTCATCCTCTAGCACATAACTGCATCATATAGCTGCATTGCATTGCATCCAGTAATTGCTGTTTTAATTATATAATGTTAGCAAGTGAATATAGAAGAAATTTCTGTATTTTTTAGCAGATAAAAACTGCAATCTAATTGCTGTACCACATGTTAAAGATTGTTAAGATTAAACACCGTTGTAAATCTGCTAGCAATAACAATCTCCCACTATCCCATCAAAACGGCAAAAACACAAAACCGAACAACTAATTAGCACCGGAATCATGAAACATTTCGAACTCTTTACAAATTTGAATATGAAAATATTTTATGTGTTTCAGGATAGAGGTTTAATATATATATATATATATATATATATATATATATATATAT
>JAAIIK010000089.1:673456-698101 GCA_014706435.1 Silurus glanis | reverse complement strand
TATTTATATATATATATTTTTTTTTTTTTTTTTTTTTTTTTTTAAATGCATTTTTTTCATGGCCAACAAGTAATATAGCCTTTATTCTAAAGTTTAAGTTGTGCAATAATGTGTTTGGGTGTGTGTATCTATTTAGGCTAAATGAACACCCAGAAAGTATTGTGTCATGGCTGTTTGCACATTTTTGCAATACTTTAGTTATTATACACCCCACCCTGGTTTGTTTTTAGAGCATACCAGTCAGCATTTCTGGATGTTTCTCTCTTCGCCAAGTTTAAACCCCATGGAATGCAGTGGAGTCAGTAAACCCAAAAGAGCAATTAAACATAATGTAAGATTTCTGACTGGTAATATGTGAAAGCCTATATACATTATTACTATATATATTACTATATATACATAGTGTTAGTATTCATTGAAAAAGCCAGAAAACCCTCTTCAAGTCAAGTCAAGCCATATAGATCACATTATTCATTTCTTAAGGATTGTAAAATGAAATGAAATTCACTGGTACAGAACACATGAAACAACTTTCCTCTAGAAACAAGGTGCTACATTGAACAACATAGACCTAGCAAAGACATAAGACCTACACAGAGGACTACATAAAATGCATGTGTGTTAACAACACAACACAACACAACATGATAAGAACAATAGCACAGTGGATATGATAAAAAATGCAATGCCATTGTCCATATAATAATACATACTGTATCTGATACTTTAGGTTTAAATCTAATCCAATACAGATAGAGATATTTGGATTACTAAATATATAGATATAGGCAGTATCATTTTCACAGCTATATGTGTTTAGAATTGTATTTTCACATTGCTGATTGTGTAGTGCCAAAAATAAAAAAAGACAGCTGAACCATCACAACCTGCAACTGCTCGTCTTCCTCCGGTGGAGTTCTTATCGCAAAAATAATCGCTTGCACCTAATCATGGAGTTGTGTTCAGTGTGTAAGAGAGGCGTCGAAGCAGCAGGTTTTCGTCTTAGGAGATCCGATTGATAGTGTCATCACACTGTGACAACAATAATTATTCTTCTTGACCTAAGTGCTGCTTCTGACACTATTGACGGTGTAATAAAGCGCATGGAAAATTACAGTAGACATTCAGGTACAGCTCTAAATTGGTTCCGTGATAACAACCTGCTGATGGGCAGGAAGTATAAGCAGAGAAACGGCCCAAACAACAACACATCACAGGGGTTACGTGAAGGTAAATCCAATCTGTAGGTGTTCTGCGTATGGTTGTTTGAACTGTGATGATAATGATTTCAGATTGCACAGCAAAACCTGTTTTAGCTACCACGGTTGTTAACTTATTTGATGGAATATTCTTGGCACAGGTGGGAAGTAATGAAGTACAAATACTTCGTTACTGTACTTAAGTAGATTTTTTTGGTATCAGTTCTTTACTTCACTATTTATTTTTCGGACAACTTTTTACTTTTACTCATTACATTTGTACACAAATATCTGTACTTTCTACTTCTTACATTTTCAAAACAGACTCATGACTTTAGTTTTAATCCAATTAGTGACGATCAATATTTTTTCTTTTCACTGCGAGTTTTCCGCCCATCAACCTATTTCTTGTCATTGTGTAGCTTTTTCAATGTGCTACTGGTGAATCATTTCCTGGCTCTCACACACCACAGACGTAGACTAGTTTACAAAGCAAACAATGAGCAACACAGAAGGCAACAAGAAGTTTGGGGTACACATGGATGAGACAGAGGGACCCAGTGATGTAAACATGACTGGGAGCAGATACATTCCTGATCACCTGATCATCATCATCATCTTTTCTCTGCTTGTGTTCTATATGGTGAATGTTCAGCCTGGACACCTCCTATTTCATATTTAGTCTGTGTTTGCTATTATATAACCTCCACCCTTCTTGGAAGATGTTCCACTAGATTTTGGAGTGAGCTTGAAGAGATTTGTGCTCATTCAGAGATGAGAGTGTTACTAAAGTCAAGTAGTGATGTGAAGTGAGGAGACCTGGTGTGCAGTCAGCGTTTCAATTCATTCCACAGGTGATCAATAGAGTTGAGATCAGAGCTCTATAGCAGGCCCGCTCAAGATCTTCCACTCCAACCCATGTAAGGCACAGCTTCATGGAGCTGGCTTTGTGCACAGGGACATTGTCATGCTAGAACAGGTTTTGGTTCTCTTAGTTTGAATGAAGGGAATATATAATGCTACCAGAGACATACAACTGTGTGCCTCCAATTGTATGGTAAGAGTTTGGGGAAGAACCACAAATGGCTGGGAAAGTTAGATGTTCCAGGCCTTTTGTGCATTTATAGTGTACATCAAGTTAATGAATGGATTTTACCTGAGAACCATTAGGACACACTGTGTAATAGCTTAGTTGTTGTTCCTTAAAGTTAAGTTAATTTCCTATAGTAAAATGTATTTATTAACACGTCCATATTTATTGCAAAAATCTCTGCAAAAACTTTAACTTTCTTGCCTTATTGATGCCTCATGACATGCACTTTTTTATGAATTGACTTCTTGTCTGCTGTAGGTGATTCTCTGAAAGCTCTGACTCACGCTGATGTACATTTTATTTCAGTGTGTGTTATTTACTTAGCATTTACCCAACCCTGATCTGTTTTTTCAGTGTTAAACTCGTATCCAAATGCACATTTTAAAGCCGATCTATATGGTGAATGTTCAGCCTGGACACATTCATTAGGTAACATTTTTTTTTGTTGTATTAATATATATATTAGGGCTGCCAAAATTCAAACGCAAATTCCTTTTTAACTGCACAAAATTTTATTAACGCGCTAGCAAGGTAAACGGGCCTTTCTGTTTGATTATTTTCATCGAAAATATAAATACATAAATAAATAAGTAAATATAAAAGAGGCGAAATTAAAACCTTCACCTTAACATACATTTATTTATGACGTCCTTTCTTTACTCAGATATAAACTAAATAAAAAAACTCCAGCAAAAAATATTGTTAATCGGTAAACATTTGTTTAATTGCTGCGCCAAGTCTCAAATCAAAACCAAAATGCGCCATGATGCACACAATTTACCCTCTGGGGACGGCAAACGCGCCGGGGCGTTTTGTGGCATTTTTCATCATTACGCAGAAACGAACATAAATGACTGTCTTTTTTGATCGTACATCTAACAGCAATACATAATTAGAATCTGTAAAATATCTACTTTTATTTGTACACACATAATAACAACAAAATGCTGTGCTTTATTCAAATAAAGCAAACAGACAGGGGCCGCTTTCTGCCGTCTGTGTCGTCTCCCTTCACAGACACACAAATAAAACAACCTGAATCTCAATAAATACTTGCCTCACAGACATAATAAATATACGTATAGGAAGTCTACTTTTAAATAAAACAAATGACATCAAATACAAATATTCTCTGATTATATAATCGGTATGAAAGTTAGAAAAGGTACAGTTGCTCCGGTATCACCTCATTAACAGTCCGTGTGGAAACATAGCAAAAGTTCTGTTTGGTGTCCTAATGATTTATGTCATTTAAAACACCATAATAACTTTAAAATGTTTACAATATTATTTTGTTTCCATGCTCTATGTTGAGTTTGGTTTTACTAATAATAAACATTTGCATAAAGCATCAATATTTGTCCATGTCCATGTTGATTAGAGTGTTAAAAACATGAAGTATTAATATATGGTACATTTAGAACAGATAGAAATGTGCAATTAATTTACGGTTATATTTTTTTTAATCAATTGACAGCCCTAATATTAATATGACGTGACGTCCAGTTACCAGCGTGACACTAAAACAGGTGACTACTTTTTACTTAAGTACATGTCAGAGTCCAAACTTCTTTACTTTCACTTGAGTAAAAAAGTATAGTCAGTACTTCAACTTTTACCAAACTCTTTTAAAACATGAGTATCTGTACTTCTACTTAAGTGAAGGCTGTGTGTATGTTTGCCACCTCTGATTCTGGGCAACTAGTGACACATTTTACATCAAATATTTTTAAAGATTTTCTCTGCTCTTTATTGATGTTTTTTTTATTTTTATGGTTTAAAACACATTCATTTATCTGAAATGTTCTACTGTGTTATATATACTTGATTTACCTGGTGGAAAATATAACAGCAAAGAATATAACACTTTACTTGGTCATATCTTTAAAATGCATGGCATCACTTTCTAAAATTATTCGGAAGATTCGAAAATTGGTATTCGGCTTGTCAATCTCCGCAGATAATCAGCATAGTCTTGAACCTTAAAAAAAAAATGTCTAGCCTGTATTAGTGTCTGGCTTGTATTGTTACAATCAAAGATGTCTAAATGATTATTCTGCTTTTGTGTAAAGGAGAATCGGAGCATTGTCGCTTTGCCTTTTGTGATTTTAATGTTTTGTTATTTTTTTTTACAGTATTGTATTGTATTTATTTATTTATTTATTTATTTATTACTTAAACCCTTTTTATGGTGTGTTTTATATTGTATTTTTATATAGATTTTTACTTCTTTCCTGTCATTTGTACTGTATAGTCCAAATCCTTTACTCATATATTAAATGTTGAATGTTAAGCAAAATATATAAAAACCCTCAATTATCCATGCATACACACTGATGAGAAAGACGATGATAACGATTATTATTATTATTTTATTAGACATATTTGTTTAGTAGTAGTTTTTGTTTAGTTTTTCAGCTTTTCATATTTAATTTTTTTATCATAATGAATATTATTTCTTTAATGTCATCTACTATCTTATTGTATGTTGTCCTGCAATTCATTTTTTTTAATTATTTAATTACAAGGCATACATTGTATTTATACACTTGAGTGCCATTTTAATAGGAATACCTGAGCTTGTAAGATGTAAGAGCAGCACTTTAAATGTAAGTACAGGTCAAGAGCTCCAGTTAATGTTCACATCAAACATCAGAATCTGTAAAATATGTGTTCTCGGTGTTGATTTACACTGTGAGATGGTTGTTGGTGACAGTCTGGTTTGAATATTTCAGAGACAGCTCATCTTCTGGAAGCCCTTTAGCAGTGTCTAGAGTTCACTCAGAATGGTGTGTAAAACAAAAAACATCCAGTGAGCAGCAGATTTATGGGTGGAAAGCAGAAAATTAAGAGGAGAAAGGTGAGTATTTTGACCTGCCTTGAGGCTATTATGAGCCTGATTATAAGCTACAACTACAGAAGACCGCATCAGGTTCTCCTTTCAACCAAAATAAAAGCTTCAACCCCCCCTGGCGACCCCCAATTGTTCTGGTTTACCTGAACCTGCCCCTACTGTAGCCTCAGACCCATCTCCTACATTTTCTAAACGTTACCTAGAGCTCTTGATCTATACAGAATGACGCTACTGCCACGCTGATTGGATCATTTCTGATTAAAAAAGAACAAAAATTGTTAAAAGCAACAGTACAGGTGTTCCTATTAAAGTGGTGGGCGATTGTATATCCAAATTCTACAACTTTTACAAAAAAATAATAATAATTGTAAGTGAATTTGAGACACAGTTTAATTAGTTAGTACTATTTTTTAAATATTGTTAATTTCTTTGTTTTACATTTTAGGAAGTAGAACTGCTTCGCAACTCAGGTACAATTATGATAAACTGAATTAAGTCTGAAACAAAATGTGGAAAGAAGACAAAAATAGAAGCTAATTACAACATATTAAGATAAGGATTACGGGCGAATTCAATTAAGAACGCCAGCAGTTAGGCAGACTTGGCAGAAAAAATGGACATCTTCGTTAGATTTTGCAGATTCCTCTGTCCGTCTTCAAAGCTTGAAGCGTTTTTTTGGGCGGTGAAATTTGTGAATCTTATATGGACTGAGCCACTTGGATTACATAACTAATCAGCTGCTTATCGCTGACTGTGCTTTAAATCATTTCGAAGGTATTTGTTTTGAAAACAGGTAATCTGTCTATTGATCAGCAATATACCTGCAGGCTGAGAGTTTACATGCCGCAATACTTAATTTACAAAACAGGGATTTCTTTTGGACATAACCGGTATGCCAAATATGAGGAAGCTGTTGTCTGGCAGGCTTTTTGTTTTAGGAGAGGCTGCTGTGGCATGCATGTAGGTGTCTCCCTCCTCGTCCTACGTGTCGGGCTGCATGCCTGATGAAACCTACCATCATCCAGGGTTTTGTGTCTTGCCTCTAAATATAGTGCATAGTTTTGTTAAGGAGACTTACTGTCACACCGTCTCATCACACTCTGGAAAGGGGGAAATGGGGGATTGAGGTGATTGTTTTTCTTCTAACTAGATTAGAGAGGATAAGTCAGGTCAGGTAATATGGTAAAGATGATCTTTTATTTATTTGTTTTTATTTCATTTTATTGTTTCATTTAATGTCGATTGAAACACAATCAGGGATCTGACCATGATCAAACTTTTATAGAGATCACTTGCTGACTGTGTTGGTAAGGGAATTCAATTTACCTGCTGATTTCTAAATTATGTAACATTATACTGTGACAACAATAAGATATTTCATGATGAACCTTATCATGCCTGTAAATAAATGGATAGCGTACTTTCTTGATCTTTGAGGGACTTTTTTGGTCACAGCAGCAGACCTTTAAACTGTGATGATCACAAATGTTGAGCTCAGTAGCTCCTAGTTTTATAACCATAAAAACTGTATTACTGTAGAAAGAACATTACTTATAATCTTATACTCCAGTACTCATGTTAGTTCTCACTCTCCAGTGTTCTGTATTGTTGAAAGATTTATGATCAAACTCTTGATGTCACCCAAATGAGGATGGGTTCCCCTTTTGAGTCTGGTTTCTCTCAAGGTTTCTTCCTCATAACATCTAAGGGAGTTTTTCCTTGCCACTGTCGCCACGGCTGCTCCTCAGGGATAAATGAACACCATTCACCTTGACTGTTGATTTCTGTAAAGCTGCTTTGAGACAATGTCTGTTGTGAAAAGCGCTATAGAAATAAACTTGACTTGACTTGACTTGACTTGACCTTTACAGAAATTACACATAATATTACAGGCTCCTAATGGGAGAAGCCGAAAGAAAGTTATTACAGGCTCCAAACATTAAAAAGACAACCTTATTTGTAAGCAAATATGTTACCTGTAAGTGTAAGGGGTAGGATTACACAAAACTAAATGAGCATTATTTTGGTTGCTATTAAATTACTGTGGGTTACACTAGTAACTTACTAGTAGATTTCCCTTTGATTTCTTTAATGTCTTGTGGGTACCTGCAGACATCTTCTCACCCAATGAAGTATCGATCAGTGTTGATCGATTCAATGTTGAGGAGCTTCAAAACAGAAAACAGTTAATGAATAAGTGAATAAATTGAGTGACGTTAAATTTCACATCAAATATTTTAATTACTATGATTTTAACTTTGGATACAATTAGACTGCATACAGTTGCAATCAATCAAATGGTGGCACAGGAGTGCATTTTGTTTAATTCTTGCTCATTGCCTGACTAATAATTTGTTGTTAAAACTGTTAAAAGCTTCAAATTTGACATTTTGCTCTTGACCCATTTTTTCCCAGGACTTTCTATCAAAATTTGTAGCATAGTGTCTCATGAGACAAGACAAGATAAGATAAGAGAGCTAAATGTAATTTGGTGATTAAGTCTATGTGTAAACTTTGCTCTCTTCAGCGGCTCTGTATACATACAGTATATACACACATACACATATAAAATGTGTGATTTAAAGACCTGCTAAAGAACAGATGATATTTATTATGTCCTGGCACATAAAACCACAACATAAAAATGGTGTCTCAAAGGCTGATTTGCATATACATAATGATGACACTATTTTTATTCTATTTTTTCTTCCTGAGGCAATATCAGATCTGAAAAAAAAAAAGATTTAGCAAATGCCAAAATATTTTTTTTTTCAAAAATTCATTATGCGTAAAATAATAGTCTTGATATTGGTATCATCCAATCATTTGAATCATTTGCAGTTCTGCTTATTTCTTTTACATTTCATTTGGCCACAGATTTGGCCCAAACTATTGCAAAAGACTTGCTGTGCTGCCATCTTCTACTTGAAAAAGAGATTTGTATCATGAATAAGGGTAAAAAAAAAAAAAAAAACACACGTGCATAAACAAATGTGATGTTTCTGTTATCTTAACAAATTTTAGGTACAAAAATGAATTTTCAACATTGAGCTGTCAACAAGATCAACTTTATGGTTCAATGAAAACATATTTATTTTTAATATAAGCTCTAAATCAATCCAGGCACACAGTTTAATCCAGAGCAGATTTTTGCACGATGGGGCTTCCAGGTCACTAGCTGAGTGTCTGTCTGTCTTTTTCCAGGATCCAGCGAAGCTTTGTGGAGAAAAGATGGAAGGATGTACGGGTGGGGGATTTTGTCCGAGTGCTCTCCAATGAGATCATCCCAGCAGACATCTTGCTCCTTCACACGTCCAACCCTAATGGTGTGTGCCACATGGAGACGGCCAATCTGGATGGCGAGACCAATCTCAAGCAGAGGAAAGTGGTGCCTGGTTTCGCCAAACCGGTGAGGGTCTTTGTAAAAAAAACATAGATTGTGTGCTTGCAAAATGGCTTCAATAGTCAAACGCTTATATGTTACCCGAAACTAAGATGCCCTTTTAATAGAGAATTTTCATGATCAAAAAGTATAGGCTCAAGCTGATTTTTGGGGGAATATATATGCTGTTCATTAAAATGTTTTGCTGTTAAACTCTTTTATTACAGACTAATTATTCATTTATTTAAATACTATACATTATCAAGTAATGACAGGTCTTCATTTAGGGTAAAATATTTAAGCCTAGGCCTGGACATGCTCCTGTGGGTTTAAGGGATTCATTAAAAACATCTTATTCTGAAAGCCTGCAGGTAAATGACTAATATTTAACTACATCCTTTGTATGCTGTAGCATTGCACTTTCCCTTCACTGGAACTGAGACCCAAACCTGTTCCATACACCACAATGCCCCTATATAGAAAGCTAGCTTCATGAGATATGGTTTGCCAAGTTTGGAGGTAAGAACTGAAGTGTCCTACAGAGAGCACTGACCTCAACCCCACTTAAAACATTTGGGATGACCTTGATTATTGATTGTACCCCAGATCTCCTCTTTCAACATCAGTACCTGGCCTCATTAATGTTCATGTGGTTACAACGATCAGATGATCAGAATCATTCCAGGATATAAAACATTACCCAAAATAACATCTTTGCATAGTTTACTATGATAATTATGAAACATTTAAACTGCACAGATTTTGATCAGGATCAGCTTTTGGTGTTCCTTCTTTTTTTACTAATAGGAGCTCAGGATGCTTGCGAAGTTCCTAATTTTAACTCCTCCTTGTAGTTTGCATTCTGTGCATACAACCTGTGCATACAACCTGTGCAAAGCAACGTGCTGTACATATTACTGAACCTACATCTATTACAGGTTGGCTGATGATGCACTTTGCACAAGAAAGAGTGGACTTTTTCGTCTTTTTTTTTTTTTTTTCAAGTTTTCAGAAAATCAGACATTAAAAATTACACACATTGGCCAAATTATTAATTGTAGTACCTTATAATAAAGCCCTCTCAAATATAGTTAAAGATAGCTAAAAAAAATATCCCAGGTTGAGTTCATTCAGAAACCCATCACTGGGTCCAATATGGATTAACTCAGCATGGGTTGTTTTAAACCAGTATGTTGGCTGTTTGCTGACTGGCTGGAAAATATAATTAAAAATAATGACATTCCCAAGCTATAGACACCAGCCCATAACTAGGTAACTGTTTAAATGTAGATCATTTAATCTAATCTTTCAAATTTTCTATGTAAACTTTTGTTACCAGAAGGTAAAAAAAGCATCAGCTAGAATAGTTTTTTTTTTTTTTTTGTCAGTGGTTTATGTTGACAATCGATACCAGAATTTTTCCAGCATCAAGTGGTTCTTCCCCACACTGATGTCACCAAGTTCGAAACACACAGTTGTATATGATGTCTTTGGATGTTGTAACATTCATTTAGCAGCATCTTCCTAAAAAAAAGTGGAGATTATTATAACAGAAATTAGGGCTAAATACTGCATGGGATGTTCAGAAAGAACATAGAAATTGTTGTTTAGGTGTCCACAAGCTTTTGTTTCTATAATATACGGTATGTCTGGTTAAAACTGACATAAGATTTCTGTTTTGATAAACTGGTACCTTGAGTTGAATGTACATGAAAACGTTTCTTTTTTTTTTTTTTTTTTTTTTACTTCAGGCATGTTCTGGTTGTTTCCACAGGCACTGAAGACAATTTTAGAAAATAAGCCTTGATTTCCAGTCCAGCAGCATTTCCGATTATCAGACAAATTTACGTCACATTGACCCAGCAACATAACCAAGCATTTTGATTGCACTTCTTGACTATTTGTTTGAATTAAACCTACAATGTAGGCTATTATGTAGGTCTAGGTCTTTTGATACAGTTTGTCAGCCTGCCATTGGATCCAGTAAAAAGCATTATGGCCACCCAAAGAGAGGACCAATCCAGGAGTGGTATTTACATGGTAGTGGCATCTTACTAGTTGTAACATTATTTGGTAACACATGAGTGCTGCGATTTTTGATATTGACACTGAGGATCTGTCAGTACAAATATCCAGTACTGGAGTATGGAGTATGACCATGGTACAAGGTGCATCAAGAAAACAGGCATACTTAATACAAATGTTCACTGAGTGTAGGATGATTTCTATTTATTCACATTTTTAGTTTGCTGCTTCTGTGTTTCAGAATTCTCCATTTGAGCCGCTAAACTTCAACAGCACTGTGGTTTGCGAAAAGCCCAACATCGACCTGAACAATTTCAATGGCTTTCTGTAAGTATCCTAGAGACCCCTCTACAGTCAATTTCATGCATGATCAACCGCATCAGGCTTCCACTTCCTCTCTCAATTTGCCTGATCCATACCAATGAATGCTGTAAGAAATATTCAGTCTGTCTTTTCCGGACCACCCCATTTTCCCTAAAAAGAAAGAAGAATATCGGTCATCACAATCACTGTCACATGATCCAGGAATGAACATACAGGTATGTCCATAGATCTGAGGCAAGAAAAGTTTATATGTGTTGGTCAAACTCAGTTCCTGAAAGACTGATTTTGCTTTTTCTTTTAAATGAACATTTTACTTTTGCTTAGATTGGAAATATTTTCTTTACTGTGACTAATACTGGGGGGAAAAAAAACAGGTAATTCAGAAACTAATCACAATAAACACATACACAGTGTTGTAAGTAATACTGGAACAAATGGGTATAGGAACAATACTGAAACATTAAACACAGATGCAGCATCAAAATTATTTGCAAGGATGAGCCTTCAAATTATATGTACTTACTACAGGGAGGCTCTGATGTGCTTTGAGAGCATTTGGAATCCACTCGTCACTGCATATCCATACATACGTTTTTCCGACTGGTCAGCTTTTTTCAGTTCTGGCCTTATGAGTGTGGCCCAGTTCAGATTCATTCCACAACTATCCACAGGGTATGAGGTAAATAGTTTAACAAGGTTGGACATTCTGAATAATATTTGCATTAGACTTTGCAGTCACCAGACCTCAAACCAAATTAAACATCTATGGGACATTCTGAAGCTATTCATTAGACATATACATGTTACTATCATTAACTAGGAAAACAACTTATGAAAGACTGGCATTCTTCTGTCCAGTAGCTACAGAACTGAACTGAACTCACACACACACTCACTCAAATGTGTGTTACTGATCTGCTACAAACCTGAACTTAAACACACACTCAATACTCATTTAAATTCATACACATCCATGTCTTCAGCACCAACCATATTATATTATAACTATATTAAAACAGTTTGCTTGCTGTTTTGCACATCTACTCCATTGCTGCTGTTGCTGTTTTTCACATTTTGTGTTCCTGTTTACAAGTATAAAAGACAGGAGGTGGAGCTGGAGGTAGCAGAGCTGAAGATGTTGAGGTTTTCGTTGGGAGTGACGACGATGGACAGGATTAGAAACGAGTTTATTAGAGGGACAGCGCATGTAGGACGTTTTGGGGACAAAGTGAGTGAGGAGCAGGAGCAGGAGAATGCTGAGGATGGAGCTGCCAGGAAGGAGGAAAAGAGGAAGACCAAGGAGGAGGTTTATGGAGGTGGTGAGGGAAGACATGCAGGTAGTTGGGTTGAAAGAGGCAGATGTAGAGGACAGGGGGATATGGAGAAGGATGATCCGCTGTGGCGCCCCCTAATGGGAGCAGCCGAAAGAAGAAGAAGTGTTCATGTTTACAAGTATGTTTACTGGTCGGTGCTATTTTGTGTTTTGCGTATCTGTCTTGTATTGTCTTTGTCTTTTGTCTGCACTTACTTTAATCCTCAGCTCTGTGTTCTATATGTAGCTCTATCTTGTTTTATGCAGCACCAGGTTTCTGGAGAAGCGTTGTCTCTTTTCACTGTGTACTGCGTCAGCAATATATGGTTGATATGACAATAAAAGCTTCTTGACTCTTAAATTAAATGTCAAGGAGAATCTGGTACATGTATGGACATTTTGAGATCTAATCAGATACAGATAATTGCATTGAGGAACACCACTATGGGTAGAAGATTAGATGATTGGTAGATGGAGACATTACTTTTCTTGATGCCTTTTTGAAAATTCCTGAACAAAATTTTTAGCATTTCTAAAATCAGAGCTGGTGCTACTTCCACCCGTGTAGTCTATAATAACACAAAGTCCTTCTTTAAGTCTGGTTCATCTCAAGGTTTCTTCCTCATGTTGTCTCAGGAAAATTCTCCTTGTCAGCACTGCCCTTGGCTTACTCAGTAGTGTTAGATTTATAAATGTAAAATTGATATCTGTATTTTCATATTAAAAGTGTTATTCAAATACAATTGAATTGAATTGAATAAAAACTAGGTTCTCTCATTCAGTAGTTTGTCAGCACTTCAGCTTAAGATGTCAGCATTTATATTAAGAGCTGATTTAGTCAAGTCAAGTCAAGAGGCTTTTATTGCCATTTCTACTATACACAGTGGTACACAGTACACAGTAAAAACGAGACAACGTTCCTCCGGAACCCTGGTGCTACACTAAACAACAACATAGAGCTACAACACAACAACAAGCTACATAAAGTGCATCGAGTGCAACCTGGTGCAAACAGTGCAGACGAAAAACAGTACAGACAGACAACACAAGACAAGACAAAAAAACCTGAGATAGCGCCGACCAGTAAACCCACTGTATACTCTGAATATACAGTACTGTGCGAGGAGAACTGTAAAAACTATACCCGGGAGTGAATATAAACAGACACAGTGTAGTGCAAATTTTATCCGTTTTTTTATCAGTGATTTATCAGTTGAACTGTAGGTAGTAAACCGGGGTCTTGCATGGACCTCACCTTTTTACTCAGAACACCTTTCGTTTTCATTATCTGGTTTTTGGTCATCATCAAAACATGTGCTTATGTAAGCAGTCACAAATGAATTGCGATGATGAGTCTTGATCATTTGGCCCTTGTGGCAGTTTAGCTGTCAGTTTGAATCACAGTCAACTCTTTGTATACGATTTCACCAACTGAGGGCCAGACACTGATTTAATTTGTTTTAGTGGTGCTACTTACAAACTGGACGTGACTGTTTTAAAGTTGGTCATAATCCTTTCACCCAGCAGCAAAGTGTTGTTTTTTTTTTCAGCATTCATCTTTTAATGTCGACAGCTTGAACTACATTAACATTATAAGTCATTAGGTTCTGTATATAAACACTGCTTGCTCTTATAACCTGTACTCTTCTGAGAACGCTTTCCACTAGATTTCGGAGCGTAGACTGTGGGGATTTGTGCTCAATCAGCCACAAGAGCATAAGTGAGGTTGAGCAGTGATGTTGCTTGAGGAGGTCTGGTATGGCACTCAGTCAGCATTCCAAATCAATATGAACGTGTTTTATGATGTTGAGGTCAAAGCTCTGTGCAGGCCACCTGAGTCTTTCCACTCCATTATCAAACTAAAAGTTTGAGTAGAAGTGCCTAATGTGTTCTGTCCTTTAAAGCAACTTTAAAAGAAAGTCCAGGGTTTTAATCAGTAAAAAAGAAACTTATTATAAATATTTAAACCATGAGCCTTGTATTTAAACAACTGGATTACGCTTATGAAGAAATGTCTTAGGTTTGACTCCTCCTAGTAGTCTGCATTCTCTGCACACGATTCGGATCACTGAGATGCAAAGCAGCATGCTTTACATATTATTGAACCGACATCTATTACAGGTCGTCTGATGTTGCATTTTGCATGAGGAACAGCTCGCAGCTGCTAGATGTGTGTCGTTTCACTCTCTCAATTCGTCACATTTTTTTTTTTTTTAAATCCAATTTCTTTTTGTCTCTGAAAATTTAAGAAGCCCTGGTATACACTCTTTGTGTATACAAATCAGCGATCGCAGGTTCTGTATGTGTCAGCTAATCTGTTACTCCTGCAGTAAATTTCAGTTTTATCCAATGCCTGTATATACGTATGTGTTTGCTCTAACAGAGGAAAAGACGAGAAGACAGGTTTTGACATTGAGAACTTATTACTACGTGGATGCACTGTCAGAAATACAGCTCATGCATCAGGGATAGTGGTGTATGCAGGTATAGTCATGTTATTGTACACTCATCTGCTGTATCATCCATCTTTTTGTCAAATCAGTAAAAGTCAAATCATTGTTAAAACAATAGTAGAAATACATACTCTTATTGTGTCATTTTTGTCAGAATTTATTGATGCCACGTTCGGTATTCTTCATATTATTATTAGTATCGGTATTGATTTAGAAAATAATTTCATTGATGTATTTCTAGCTAATGAAATAGGAAAAAGGAAAAACCTGTGCATGTTATACAAATTAGACACGGTTCTTCAGTGGCACAGGCTTCGTCATTTTATTCAGTGTTAATAAAAGTTTTCCCCATTGTAGGCCATGAGACAAAATCCATGTTAAACAATGACAAGCCGAGGTACAAACATAGTAAGCTGGAGAGAAAGATGAACATGGACGTGCTCCTGTGTCTGCTTCTGCTCTTCTGTATGTGTCTCATAGGAGCCACAGGTAAGTGGGAAGAAGGAGGTCATATGCTTAAACATGCCATGCGCACACACACACACACACACACACACACACACACACACACACACGTGAGTACACCCTTCACATTTCAGCGATCCTTTTATTATATGTTCTCAAGGGACAATACTTTAGAAAAAAACTTCGACATATTTTATAGTAGTCAATGTGCTGCTTCTATAGCGGTACAGATTACCAGTACCAGCAGCACTCATGCAGCCCCAGACCATGATGCTACCACCACCATGCTTGACTGTAGGCAAGACACAATTTGCTTGGTTCTTCTCACCAGGGTGTGGCCACACATCTCATCAGACCACAGGACAGGGTTCCAGTAATTCATGTTCTTGGACTGTTTGTGGGTTTTCTTGTGAACATCTTCAGAATCTTCTGGGACGATGGAGATGCAAACCGACTTGTTGCAGTGTGCGGTGTACGGTCTGAGCACTGACACGCGGACCTTCCGCTTCTGCAACCTCTAAAGCAATGCTGCAGCACTCATGTGTCTGTTTTTTGAAGCAGCTTCTGCATCTGACACACAAGACGAGGACTCGACTTCTTTGATGAACCCTTGCGAGGGCTGTTCCGAGTGGAACCCGTGTTGGAAAACCTCTGTATGACCCTGACCACTGCACTGTAACCCAAGTTACAGATCTTTTTATAGCCTTGGCATCTTTGTGGAGAGCAACAATTTTACTTCTCAAATCCTCACAGAGACTTTGCCATGAGGTGCCATGTTGAACATCCAGTGATCAGTATGAGAGAATTGTACTTAAAGCACCACATTTGAACTGCTCGAATACAAGATACACAAATTTGTATGGTTCTGTCAAGCAAACCAAAACATGAACATGATGAATAGGACGTGTGACTTTGCACAGTTACACAAAGTACAGATGTTATCACTGAGGGTGTACTCACTTTTGTTGCCAGCTATTTAGACAATAATTGCTGTATGTTGAGTTATTTTTAGAGGACAGTAAATCTGCTATACAAACTGCACATTGACTCTAAAATATATCCACGTTCCATTTCTATAGTATTGTCCCATGAGAAGATGCTAAAATGGTTGCTGAAATGTGAGGGATGTACTCACTTTTGTAAGATACTATACACACTATATTTTTTTAAATAAGTAAAGTAAAATAACATTCCTTCCCTCTAACTGTAAAAAAAAACGTGGTACGTAAAGAAGCGTGAATTTTGTGTAACGTTACACCACGAATATACATAACTAGTGCACATGGATGGCGTGTGGCTGACTGAAATGTAAAAAAAAAATAATGATAAAAAAAATACACAAAAAATTCACTCAATCCAGACCTTACAAAGAGGTTCTGTGTTGATACACAAAGGAAGCCACGGTCGATGTTATATTTCAATCTTGCCTGAGCTTTCACAGCATGACAGATGATCCCACAGCAGATGTAGACAGAAAGAGCTGTTATGACCTTGTGAAGAATCTGCTTCTCCTCCTCCTTATATAAGGCAGAACTTTGAGAAAAGTATTCGGAATAAACTCATTTATAAAAGTATCTTAAGAAAGTACAAAATTAATATCTCTAAATTTCTAATTTTCTCTTTTGTTCTCATAGGTCATATCTATTGGTTGGAGTCTTTCCCTAGTGTCCCAATCTACTTTATCCCTGAAAGTGATGGGAGTTTCATCCAACCGTTGCAGGCAGGGATCTACATGTTTCTTACCATGATTATCCTACTGCAGGTAAAAGATCCAATATTGCATGGCTTTTATAATTCTCAAAACGATATATGACACACACACACACACACACACACACACACACACACACACACACACACACACTGTCTGTTCAACTTTTAACTGTCTCATTCAAATGATACATGGGAGCAAATGGCCTGAACCCATTTGTGTCAACAGTGACAAACAAAATTACTGCAGTAAAAAAGTACAGATATTGTTTTAAATAGTTTCAATGTAAAAAAAAAAAAGTGACTCGCTCTCCAGGGTCTCCAGACTGTCATTTTTCACTGCGGACAGTTGCCACTATGGCATCACTAAACTCTGAATGTTGAGAAAAAAAGGTTGGCATGCTATCAATCAAAAGCATTTTTTTGTACACATTCATATCTATTTATACTTCGATGCACCTACAATGCACAAAATCCATCAATTGTTACAGCAGCAATGGGCTAGGCGGTCACGAAGCAAATTATAAGAATTACCTCTCTGTCCAGGTGATGATTCCAATTTCACTCTACCTGTCCATCGAGCTGGTGAAGATCGGTCAGGTGTTCTTCATCACTCAAGACTTAGACCTGTACGATGAGGAGCAAGACTCCCGCGTTCAGTGCCGTGCTCTTAATATCACAGAGGACCTCGGGCAGATCCAATATGTCTTCTCAGACAAGACAGGGACTCTGACTGAGAACAAAATGGTGTTCCGCCGCTGCACTATAATGGGAACGGAATTCCCTCATGAGGATAATGGTGAGTTTAGGGCAACTGCACTAGTTCTGGGATGGTTTCCCCCAAAAATACACAAACACATACTATTTTATTCTATAACCGCCTGGTCCTGCTGATGACATGGTTCTTTTTTTGCAGCAACCCGATTGGCTGTTCTGGCAGGAGTAACTGATCAAGATGAAGAGGTTATTTACGAGCAGATTAGACAGTCTCCTCTTTTTTCTCTGGAGGAGATCCAGGAATACCCAACAGGAGACAGAGTGAACTCTAGCACTTCTGCCAGGAGCAGATTTCAAAGGCCAAGGGGCATAACTCCTGGAATTCTTGCATTCAGCAGCCCACTGGTGAGATATTTTGGCAGTACTTCTTAATTTGCATTGGACTGCTCTTTTTTCTCAGACACTATGATACAGATTTGGCATAGACACCTGAAAACCTGAAAACTTGTCATAGTCAAGCACCTGTATTTGTTCACCTAAAGTCCTACCTGGAAAGAAAGTAAGTTCTTAATAGGTTATGTGGTACTGCCACCATTTTCTAGATGCTAATGCTGCAATGTTGCAATGAAAATATGAATCAATTTATCTTTCACTTCATTAGAACTAATAACAACAAGGTCAAATGCAAAGTACAGCGGAAAGAAACATAAAGGGTGATTATTAAGGTGTTTTGGATCTTGGGTCATAGTGATGTCAGGCTAGGTATGTTTCAATAGTGGCAACAGTACTAGGCTAATCGGGCAATGCTATCATCTGGCATCGCTATTATAAAAGATTTCAGCAAAGACATTTTCATCTAGTATTATTCCACAAATGATGCTTGTCTAGTCACTATTTGTAGGTTCATCCATATGTCCCCCGTAGGTTGACGTTCCTGTCGTCAAGGTCCGGTTTTGTACCTTTTTATTTTTAAACATCATATTCACATTCCCATATAACTAAAATTGAAGCTGTCGTTTTTTTTGACTCCTGTAACACAACATAAAGACTATTTTAACATTGTCTTCCATTTCAAAACTATTAAAACGTTGTAAATTATTATTATTATTATTATTATTATTATTATTATTATTTATTAATTTTTTTTAAAGTTTATTTCGCTTCTAAACCCTTCTAAAAAAGCTGACATAATGTCTCACAATGTAGACAATGGCCAAACAATTCATTTATGTTCTGAAATAAATACAATAAAAATAAATCAAATAAAAAGGGACACTTACAAATCCATACAGGTGACTATACAAATTTTTGTGTTGCCTGAAAAGCAAAATAATAAACATGTCTGCTCGGTGGTCAGATCTTTCCCCAGTGAGGCGTGGCAGGGGACTGAATCAATAACACTATTTTTTCAGCAGATTAAGTAGGGGTACCCTGTGGAGAGGATCTGCAGTGAACTGTAGTTATATTAGAGTTAGTGGCAGGTGCAGATGAGATGAGGTGAGATGGCATCAAACAGGAGCGAACAGACCGCCAATGTCTCGTCCCCGTAAGTGGACAGATCCAGCATGCAGATGGCCGGCCAGCTTGGTGTGAGAAAGAAACAGAGAAATGCTGGCTCCACTGCTCTTGATGTCTGTGCACTGACATATGGGCCTGCTGAGGTGCATTAAACATGGCCTACTGCTTTCCCATAGCCCACCACTCTTTCCCACCGCTTCCCCCTATCCCAACACACCTTCCTCTCATTCCATTTTACGATGTCCACCATGGGGATGCGTATGATATCATGCTTTGGGTGGGTAATTGTCAGCATGTGCGTGTGTTGTGCCATGGTTTACCACTAAGGATTTTGGCTTGTTGTTTTGGTTAACAGGAAACCGAGGTGGTTCCAGACCAGACATTGCTTCAGCTAGTAGAAGATGCTGAGTGTGGAAGGAAGAATGCACACTACCTGGAGTTCTTCCTGGCTTTAGCCATCTGCAACACTGTCGTGGTTTCAACAAAAGCAGCCCAGAGACAAAGGGTAGGAGAAGTGGTCATGTTAACCTTGCCTCTCCTGCAAAGGACAGTATTCTGCTTTCATGAACTGAGTCACAGCACAAAAACAGCCTTGATGTCAAAATAATAGCACTAATAGTGCACCATGCAGAGTGACTCCTCCTGGAAGCAGAGTATATGTGTCTCCAACCCTGATGCCTCCTAGATATTATTATGGCTTGTATGACTAATCCTACTCTATCTACTTTAAAACAGTCCAGTGCTGTTGTGAAAAATGAGGACATTTATGTGCATACAAGCTGCAATAGATCTGTACTGGTTGTAGGCTATTAGAACTTTTGCTTCTTAGGCCAAAGGTCATTCCTTGCTTGCAGTCTCAGTCTTTAGCTGTGTGAACATAATAGAATGGTTTTAGAAAGCTGATTCGTCATCTTATTCTCAATCGATCATCAGAAACCAACAACAAAACATTTTGTCAAAGGAGTCAATGTTTGTCCTTGGTCCTTACTACGAGTCAAAGAAACCAATCAACTCAATATGGTTAGCAATGGTACAAAAAGAGGTTTGTATTGGGGGGGCAGAAAAGCTATATTTTAACATCAATGACAGGAGTAATGTGTAAAAAAAAAAAAACAACTTGTCACCAATTAAATATTATTTGGTTCCCAATTGGTAATATTTAGAACTCCACTGATGGAGCTTATCTAATGAAAATAATTGAGTGACTTATGCATTGGAAAAGAGATTATTAGACTATGGTCACTAGTAAATTGCATGAGTTAATAAGATTTTTTCAGATGTTTTCCTTTCTTTTATTTTTTAGAATTGTTACAGTGAACTGATTTCATATCAAAGAACAGCGGATCAGACTGCTTTACAGGATAAATTATGATTTTTAAATCGTAGGATAAAATTTATGATTACTTTTGATTTATATATTACAGTTACATCAAAAAAATTTGTTTTAGTTGAATGATCATTCAACATTTACAGCATTTGGTAAGCGAGACTTATACAACTGAGCAATTGAGGGTTAAGGGCTTTGCTCAAGGACCCAGCACTGGTAGCTTGGCAGTGGTGGGACATGAACACACTACTGTATGATGCAATACCTGAACCAATGAGTTACTACCTTCTAAAAAATTTGAATATTATGTCCAATGATGAAAACAAAAACGTGTATCGTCAACAAACAGCTTTTTTTTTACTTAGTTGTTGCCATATCATTACTTAGTATACTTAATAGGTATTGGCGTCACCAATTGGGCTTTGAAGAAATCAATATCGAATTTAATTACATTCACGGCATTTGGCAGAAGCCCTTATCCAGAGCAATTTATAATTGTCCCATTAATACAACTTAGCAGTTCAGCGTTGCTCAAGGGCCCAGCAATGGCAGCTTAGTGGTGGTGGGATTTGAACCTTCTGATCAGAAATCCAACATCTTAATCTGTGAGCTACCCCCTAAGTTACTTCCTTAATATTTTTCCCCCAATTTTTGCATTTTAATTTCATTATTCCCAGATCATTTCATGTCAACATAAACCTACTTTTCTTCCTTTCAGGCAAAAAGTCGACATAGATCTACTAGCTCCAGAAGTTCACTTGACTTTATGGAGGGCCTGATAAGTCAAGTAACATCTCTTGGAAAGGTGATCACACGCAAGAGAAGAGCGTTCTCTGAGCCAATGGACCTCATGGAAACTCCTGAACAGGATCTCCCTGGTTTTTATGGGTCTATGGAGAGCCTTAATGAAGGAGGGAGCAGTTTCGCCAGGCCAGGGGCTGGAAGCAACCTGTCCGTAATAGATGATGTTTGCTATGAGGCCCAGAGTCCAGATGAAGCAGCTCTGGTCCATGCAGCTAAGGCTTACGGCTTCACCTTAAAGGAACGGACACCTGACCGTGTAACCGTACAGCTGCCTCAAGGAAAGATACTGACGTTTGCCGTGTTGGATGTTTTGGCTTTTGACTCAACCCGAAGGAGGATGTCCATAATAGTGCGTCATCCTGAAAACAATGAGATTGTAATGTATACTAAAGGAGCAGACTCTGGCATCATGGAGCGACTGCAGAATTCCTTCGAAGGTAGAATCCAAAAGCGAACAATGTTTAGCAAGCCATTTTTAATCAGTATATATGGCACTAGGAAACCAAATCAACACATTTATTCTTGCTTGAATTCCCCTAGCCAAATCACACCTGAAAAGCGAGAGTAGAAAAAATGCATCTAAGACTCAGGCGGACCTTGATATGTACGCCAGAGACGGTTTGCGGACTTTGTGTTTCACAAGAAAGGTACATTTTGCCGTTATTCCATTTGTATTGGAGACTGCATTGAGTTGTTAGGGTGGTAGTCATGGTGTATCATTTTCAACATACAGTTTACAATGATGTATTACTGTTTAATCATTTTGTACCCAATCTAATTGCCAACCCCAGAGTTTCTCATTACATTTATTTGTCCCAAATAAGATATCATATCTCAAACCTTTCCAACCGTGAGTGATTTCTGACAAGATATTCAAAATGTGCATTGTCTCTCCTTTCAATATTATTCATTTTCTCTCCATTCTCACTTTCTACTCTTTAAGGTTGTAAGTGACCATGACTATAAAAGCTGGTTAACTATGAGAAAGGAAGCCATGTCAGCCATAGAGAATAAAGAAGAACTACTGAGGGAGACTGCGGCATACATGGAAAATAACCTCACTCTGCTGGGTAAAATGAAACTAAGTATAAAAATTAAAAAACGAATCATTACTAACTTTTGATATATAATAGTGAACATTGAATATAATAGCAATAAAAAAAATGTTTTGCGTCAACTTTGTTGACAATATGATTCATTCATCCATCGATCCATAATTTATGGATTGGCTACAAATAAAAAGTTAATTTGTAAAAGACATTCGCATTTGCACATTTCAAGAATGTTTATCATGAAAAACATATGCAAACAGGAGCCACTGGAATTGAGGACCGCCTTCAGGAAAATGTTCCAGAAACAATACAGGCCTTGAGAGAGGCAGGAATCAAAGTATGGGTCCTGACTGGGGACAAACTCGAGACGGCCGTCAACATTGCCTACTCCTGCAAGCTGCTAGACCATAATGACCTGGTGTTCACTTTTAAAATGACGAACAAGGTATTAAACTCAGTGTCCCTTTGATCCCAAGTTTTGTGTGTATTGATTAGCCATCGTTGCATGTTCAGATGCTCAATGTAGTCATATTTTAAGTAATGTAAAAGTGTCTCTAGCCTAAAAGTACTCCATCATCCTGTTAGTTTGTATGCCAGGGTACATCACTGCCACAGAGAGAAGCATAGACAAAAACACTTGTGTGTGCTGAAAGTGTAACTCATGAATGAGGGGTTGAATTGAATTTCTAAGTGGGGCAGGTGACACTTTTCGTCACTCTCAGCCCTCAGGGCTTGAGCTCCATGAAATCCACCGTCAAACATTTACAACATCGCTTCAAACAAGCAGTGATTTGACAGGCATGCAGCTTCTTTATGCATTTGTCTCTGTCCCCAAGCCCTAGTTTGAGACAGTAGGTCGGAAGTAAATTTTCAAATGTGGAAAGCTTGTTTGACTGCGTCGTAATCTCATTTCTACAGTGCCGAGGAGGAGAGGAGAGCGCTTCCCTTTGCACAAAATCTTATTCTGCCCTTGTTATATTTGTTTAGTGGGGTGCTGCAGCTAGGCTTTGAGCAAGCAATAAACAAGAAAAGAAATAACATAGCTGACACAGTATCTAATGAATTTAATGTTTTACTGGATAACTATTGCTTGAAATGGCAAAGACTAAAAACCACTATGAGTTTGGCTAAGAATATATGAGCATGAAATTCATGATAAGTTGCATCATCTGCATACCTTTCCAAATGTCACTGTGTTTAGGCTACTATAATTGAACCAAAGACATCTTTTATTATTTAAAAAAAATTATAGAAAAATAATATAATACACTATATAAATAAACTAAAATACAATAATAATAATGTTTTTCATTAGGTCCCCTGATGGTCTAGTGGTTAGGATGCGGCGCTCTCACCGCTGCGGCCTGGGTTCGATCCCCGGTCAGGGATTGTGCCGGTCCCAAGCCCGGATAAATGGGGAGGGTTGCGTTAGGAAGGGAATCCAGCATAAAAAACATGTGCCAAATCAAACATGCGGAGGATCCGCTGTGGCGACCCCTAACGGGAGAAGCCGAAAGAAAGTATAATAATGTTTTTCATTAACAAAGCCCAACTAACCCCAAAGTTTCACTGTGCCAAAATATTCCACATAGTTATATAATCATATATTATTTTAATCTAAAGTTTATTAACATCTTAGCTTAGCTTGACATTTTTTCTAATTGTTTGTTACAATTTTGTGCAAATCCAGTAGATTAGCAATTAATTAGCAATGCACCATACCTATAAAACTGAAATAAAGACTATAACAAATGGTAAATTGTAAAGCCTCTGAAATTACATAAACCTCATTGTATTTATATCTTTTGGCTGTGAATCATTATATAGTGGCCTCAATGACATTAATTTGTTGCCATCCAAATACAGTCTATTTACTTCTTGGTTTCCATCTTTGTGGCCGCAGTTTGAGGTGTCTATGGGTGTGATAGAAGACTGTCCGCATACGTTTTGGCCATAGTGCATTTGCTATGTGCGAACAAGGAATTTTCTTATTTGGGCTGCGAGGTTCATTATACGTTTTTCTAATCCTAAATCCTCAGCAATTTTGGTTTATGTAAACGGTAAAGCAAAGCCACGTTCCGTTGCTATAATTTGATAGAAAATGATAACACAGTATAATGGGGATAATAATGATGATGAAGTATGGTTTCCCACTGCTTTATGGAGAAACAACATTTTTATGTTTTAATTAACTATTTTATAATGAATCATTAGATCAAAATGTGTTTTCATTTGCTATCATGTAGAAGGGTGAGTCAAATGTAAAGCCTAGAAGTGAAACATGAATTAGAGAATCAGTACATTACATTTGAAGTTAAAATCAAAGAGAAAAAAAATGTTAATGTACAAGGTAATGTGCTCAGAAGCTGTTCTCAATAGCTGTTCTCAATAGCTGTTCTCAAAAGCTCTT
>JAAIIK010000089.1:646035-658207 GCA_014706435.1 Silurus glanis | reverse complement strand
ACACACACACACACACACACACACACACACACACACACACACTTATTTTATTGGGAACACCTATACATCTGCACATTAATGCAATCATTCTTTCAGCCAATCATGAAACAGCAGCGCAATCCATACGCAATTCCATATTTCAAGGCTACAGAGTCTTATAAATCTTATAAACATTCCGTACAAGTAAATAATACATACCTGAACGCTGCTTTTATGGTTGGTGAGCTTCTTCACTTCATTTAAGATGGCTGCTTCTTTTGTCTGTATCTTTTTCATTTCGGTTTTTAGAGAGGCCTGAAAAATTGGGGGGAAAAGCCAATGATTTTATAAATATAATGCAAAAAGCTAAAGGAAAGGAAAAGTAATGAAAGTGCTAAAAAAAAATAGTTGTTGAAAAGAGTAGAAAATTAAAGACTGGGTAATTATATTACATTAAATAATAATGGGTTGTTACATGACATTATTTAAGTAATGGAGAGTGTGTTAGAGAAGTGAAGAAAAGAGTGCAGGCAGGGTGGAGTGGGTGGAGAAGAGTGATAGCAGGAGTGATTTGTGATAGAAGAGTATGTGTGAGAGTGAAAGGGAACGTTTATAGGACTGTGGTGAGACCTGCGATGTTGTATGGATTAGAGACAGTGGCATTGAGTAAAAGGCAGGAGGTGGAGCTGGAGGTAGCAGAGCTGAAGATGTTGAGGTTTGAGTTGGGAGTGACGAGGATGGACAAGATTAGAAATGAGTTTATTAGAGGGACAGCACATGTAGGATGTTTTGGAGACAAGGTGAGGGAGGCGAGATTGAGATGGTTTGGACATGTGCAGAGGAGGGACATGGGGTCTATCAGTAGGAGAATGCTGAGGATGGAGCCACCAGGAAGGAGGAAAAGAGGAAGACCAAGGAGGAGGTTTATGGATGTGGTGATGGAAGACATGCAGGTAGTTGGTGTGAAAGAGGCAGATGTAGAGGACAGGGGGGGTATGGAGACGGATGATCTGCTGTGGCGCCCCCTAATTGGAGCAGCCGAAAGAAGAAGATCTACAGATTTACACATATTTCTATGCTCTTGGTCTCCACATGGTAAATGCATTTTTGTTTATTGTAGAGAAATGTTAAAATGACTTTCTCTATTTTTATGTCATTAAATAAGTAGTCTACATTTTTTGATTAAATAATGTTTATTTCCTTTCACATGGTTTCATTGTTGAGCAGAGACACCAGATCGTGAAACGTTGCCGAATGCATGCACACAATGTCACATTACATGTCTCTCAATGTCACCAGATTCTGTATGAGTGAAAAAGAATTTGTGCATCTTGTCTTCTCGATCACGCAATATGTACGCTCTCAACGTGACCCTTGAGGAACGTCGTAATATCTTACGCCATTTCTCCACCTACATGTTTTAAATTGGATGTAAATAATTTTAAACAAATGTAATACTTATAAATGAATGGCTTTAGATTAGAAAACTTCAGCTTTTACTCAGCTGTGCATTTCCAGTTTATGTTTTAGTCGTACTCACTCTGAGCTCTTTCTCAGCCTCCTTGATGCTGATGCAGGTATGATCTTTGTGTGAGCCAATCACAGTGCAAACGGTGCACACGCACACCCCGCAAGGACGACAGTAGATGCGGTTCATCTCCTGATGTTCTTGGCACCTCCACTGAGACACGTCATCTACAGCAGGCACAAGCGGGTGGCTCTGGAACACTGGTGACTCCAAGTGAACCCGGAGATGCTCTGAGCACATGGAGGCACCACACACCAGGCAGGTCTTCACAGCCATCCTCTGCTCATGACTGGAGCAGTAATGGCAGATGATGAAGCCAGCAGGCCTTTCACTAGATTCCTGAGCTTTCTTATTTGGACTTTTTGTCTGTTCTTCATTGCTGTTGGATTTCTGTGGGGACTCCTTGGATTTAGTGTTGGCTGGTGATTGTGGTGGTGGTGGTTCTTGTGTCTGTGTTCCACTACAGGATGCTTCGCCACAATTTCTGCTTCTGTGACTCTCCTCTGAACATGATTTACCGCTTGAAGCCATGGATGCTTGGACTGTGTCCTGCACATGAGGGATTTTTTGTCGTTCCGACGCTCTCTTTTTTGCCGGTATCTCATTGTCTGACGAGTCATTAACGGTGGCTTTGTGATTCTCAGATGAACCTGTGCCTAATCTACATCCTCCAATGTTCTGTCTCAATGAAGAGGAGCCAAACTTCCTTTTCCCTAGTAAATTTAAGGATGAGTAGCGCTCAGAAAAGTGCTTTCCAAGATTGAAGTCTGTAAAGAAAACAGAAAAACACAATAAAAAAAAAAATTGCATTTTTTCAATCAAACTGAAATCCTTTCTGCAGTACAGCGTGGCCTAAAGTAAGTAGCTATAATCTAATACCTAATATAATATAATACCTAATAAAATGTATTAGGTACACCTTGGATTTATCTACTTCACTGTTTAAGCATCATCAGCACACCTATCAGACGCATTACTGTGCAGGCAATATGTTTCGTTTATCTCCTGTATTAATACAATATATACTTGTATTATTGTATTTTATATTGTATGGTCTGTCAAACAAATACTAACAGGTACTGGATGCTATGAGCCTGTGAGCATCATGCCAGTTCAATCGCTTTCTAAAATATAGAGTGCACCTACATGTTCATTATTAAAACAAAAAAACAGCCCAGTTTGAGACTAATTGAGTTACTAATTGAGAATGTCTTGTCATCTCATACCAGGCTGGTTATACTCAACTAATCTCTACAACATGAAACCCTCTACAGACCGAATGCTTTTTTTTTTGCGCACCACTTTTACTACACACACTTGTTTTTGTGATATTTAGACCATCTGGCACAAACAATTGGTGGGCGGTCAGGGGCAGCAAAGTCTTCTCTGAAGACTCAGAATCAGAAGCACTGACCCACATTTACGACCTAAATTCTAATATTTGTTCCATGAAATTGTATTAATTTATTCCCAACAGTTTATTCTCTTTATTTCATAACGTTTCTCTTGGCTGCACTGCTTCCAGTACGTGTATGTGGATGTTAGATTTTTTGTCCAATCAGATTTCAGCCTCTCTGTGCTGCCATGTCAGTCTAATCTTCCCACGGCCTTCAACGTCAGTACTGCTGGCCTTTTTACCTTAAAGAATATTATCAATGGGTCTGTTTCTTTAACCAATCAGACTTCATATTCGCCTTACATTTTTTATTTTATTATTTTTTTTTTTTTTCCGTCCTCTGATTGGTTGGTCAGAGGGAAACTGTTAGAGTCAAGTTCGACTGTAGCGCTCTGCATCTGAGTTAGACTTTTTTTATGCCTAGGGAGGAAAGGAAATTGATTTGGTCTCAGACATACTTAAAAATACATTTTGAGGAAAAGCTAGACATCGTAAGGAGGTCGGCCAACCCCGAAGCTAGCTAGCTTGTCTCAGCCCAGGAAAGGGTTTGTTCACCACTTCCAGACCAGTGAATACGAGCGGTACCACTGGATTACAGCCTCTGAGGAGCGCTGCACATTATGAATCTGCATCACTGGTGAGTAGGTTGTATTATATTAACATTTTTATGTTTTTGTCATGTTATTAGACAAATATTGATTCTGAACTGCTCCAGATGATGTAGGTGCACAGTTGCGGTTGTAGTTTCTATAATTGCGATGCGATAGTGGTGGTATTAAGAGGTGGATTCAATCGGGTACGTCCCCACTGAAGGCACAGGTACCAAATACACGGCCCGCCACTGACAACCATGATAAGGTTATAGAAATCACACTTTATTTTCATTCATATGTTTGATGCGAACCTTAAATGCAAATCTCTTGACCCATACCTGCGTGATGTGCTGCCGCCGCATGGTTGGAGGACCACAGTGAATGCAATTCATTTCGGTTTTATTTGCAACAAACCACAGCAGATTTAACAACGGACATTTTCCCAAAGCAGCTTTATTGAGCTAAATGAGAGTTGTGTTGTGTTTCTGCACTTATTTTATTGGATTTTCGAACCAGTCACATATATTAAACTAATAACTAATTCCCAACCTTATAACTAAACATCTGGATCCTTTCCAGGTTTCTTCATGTTCTGTCAAGAAGGTTTTTTTATTTTTATTATTGATATTGTCCCCTATGGCTTAGTCACCCAGGACCTGAAATGTATACATTTCTGTAAAATGACTTTTAAAATATTAATGATCATAAAAAAGTGCCCCCTCTTTAAAAAAAAAAAATAAAAAAAAAATTTTTTTTTTTTTTTTTTACACAGACATCAAACGATTGACTTAGTAACAAAGTAACGTTTATAGTAACCCGAAATCGAGCTTAGTTTGCAAGTCGTTCATAAAAAAAATAAATAAACACGCAGGATCAATAAATGTTGCGCGTGGATTCAAATGCATCCTGAGACGTGACAGATACAGTTATGTGTATGTAAATATGAGTAACCGAGTGGGAAGTGGGAATAGTGCCAGGTTTTAATACCCCAGCGCCTCCCACGGAGGGGCAAAACATGGCGCGCGTGAGAGCAGGAAAGAAAAAGCACGACGCGTAGGAACGAGTTGAGAAGCTTAACCAGTACTTGTGCGTGTTCCTGTAGATGTTGAAGCTCCGTCTGTTTCTCCGAGGAGGTCCGACAGCTTCCTGATTTCATGGTTACACTCGAGGCAGTAGTACGGGCCCGTGGATGCGCCACTCCACAGCTCTTTTACGCATTTCCTACAAAACCCGTGTCCACATTCCAGTGTGATCAGATCCCAGTTCTCGCAGTGACACAACGGACAAACCTCATGGTGGTCAGCTAGCTTGTCCAGAGAAGATCCCATGTTCCAGATCGGCTCAGTAAAGCAGCGCGGGAACGCGGGTTCGAAATAAAACGAAACGAAAAAAAAAGGGGGCGGAGCCTGTTTTCTTTTGAAGATCTAAAGCTGGACCGGAAATAGAAGAAACAAGTCAACCTCGCTACTATCTTGGAGGTGTCAGCTCTCCATGGGTCATCGCAAGTCAATTGTGTCTACAGCATATTTGACAACAGGAGTTGACCCAACATCTGGATGGCATTTGGTGCCACCCAGATGTTGATGGGTTCTGCTCTGAATCTCAAGGTTTCTTCCTCATATAAGCTTCTGATTTTGGACATGATGAACTTTAATGCCAAGCACAGCCTTTTTGTTTAGCATGTGCCTTCCAGAAAAGAAAAGGAATGATCATACAATTGGCTTCCAAATACAAATACATACAAATACCAGCAAAACAAATATGATGAATATGAATGAATTGATTAATGAAAAACAGGAATATTAGGATAAATTTGAGAAGTATCAAATATTAATTTGTAAACACCTGAAAGATTTCTTTGTATACGTTTAATGTTTTTCGCCTCTCTCCTGATCGAAACTTGTGCTACAATGTTAACGCTTTGAACAAAATACTAAAGAAATAGCACTTGTTTTTCTGTCCAATCAGAATCATTCTATAGAATGTGTTTGGTTCATCGTGGACAGAGGCTCAGTAATAAAAGAAGGGCATATTTGTGCGCCCAGATTATTGTTTTTTTGTTGTTGTTATTTTCACAAAGAAATGTTTTTCACGTATTGTTTGTAGGTTGTAATTTCATATGTCACAAAGCAACCCACCCAAAGCAACCCACCGGAGACCAGCTTTAAATGGTGTTATGGTTCATAGTCTACATTAGAGTTTAATTTACTGACAGCACCAAAGTTTGTCCAGAAGTGGATAAGTGATGGTGCAGATAACCTAAAAATACAAGTGGTAATGAGACAACAAACTGGAAAAAAATAAAAATAAAAAATAAATAAATATATATATATATATATATATATATATATATAAAATACCTATACCTCACAATTTCAAAATGTAAAAAGATTATTGTATTAGTACTAAGTGAAAGAAGTTTAGTTTTATGTATTTGTTTGTTTGTTCTTTTTCTAAAGTCTAACAGCACCGGCTGAAGAAATGGAGCTGAGAAACAGATGCGCGAACTGCACAGAAAAGACTCATTTACATATTGAGCAATAGCGCCCTCTTACGTCACAAAATCCATCGATATCCTTGGAGTCGCCATTTCAGACTGCACAAAAGAGACAGTTTGTGTCTGATATCGATGGTTACATTTGCGTGCTGTTAGAAGATAATACAGCATTTGATACACTGCCAGATGCTGTGACCATTTTGTGACTTAAGAGGGCGCTATTGCTCAAATATGTAAATGAGTCTTTGACGTGCAGTTCAATGAGCGCATCTGTTTCTCAGCACCACGACAGCAAACTGCTATATTAACTATATATATATATATATATATACACACACACACACACACACACACTACATATATATATATATATATATATGCGTGCAAACACCATGTGATAGTAGGCACAGCACCAACCAGTACAGCCTGATCCAATAAGTGTACAGTACCGTGATTCACCCAGCAGAGAAGGTCTGCCACTGCACTACAGTAAATATAATTATTCTACATGTGAAAACTGTTAATTTAGCAACAGTTATTTGTGAAAAAAAGTGTGTTGGTCAGGAGGGTAAAGAGTGGGAGTAAGTACGAAATGAGGCTAGAAATCTGATCTAGCTGAATGGTGGTGTTTGGAAATAAACAAAGATGCAACAGTCTCTGAACAGACATTTAAGAGTAGGATGGATGGAAAAACAGGCTCCTGCTCTTGTGCACCTCTTTTCATGTCCCCTTCCCGGCCCTCTGCATGGAGGAATGGTCCTCGAAACAAGCCGCAGATCATTGTGTAGGACGTTTTGTGGACTATTTTGTATAACAATAGTGTCAGGCAATGGAACACACAAACACTAGTTGCTCAGATTTTCATTTGATGTGTAAAACAGGCTACAACATAAAGATAGGACTATTGTGGAATCTGGAGTGGCATCTGCAAGCTTCTGCCACGCCGCTGTTTTGGTAACGATATAGTTTCCAAGATAGCAAAGATATTTGCTTCATGGGCGACATATAATGGGCGACCCTGTACTCGTTTCCTAGTTTTCTTACAAACTAGGGAGTGCAAAGAAATGAATACGACTATATGTAACCCTCGGCTTAGAATGCTTGAGAAACCCAACTACGCCACCTAGTTTCTGTTACCACCCAGGACAATAAAACAAAACCCCACGAAAAGTTGTTAAGCGATAAGGTTACAACAATGTAAAGGACCCTGCTGGTTCGACTTACATTTACATTACAATTGCGGCATTTAGCAGACGCCCTTATCCACAGCGACGTACAAAAGTGCTTTTAGTCTCTAGTAATGAATAAATCTACACTGGTATGCCAGATTACAAACTTATAAATATAACCCTAGAATTCTACAAACTTGGAAAGTGGTAATTTAAGTGTTCAGGAAGAGGTAGGTCTTCAGTCGTCGCTTGAAGATAGTCAGGGACTCTGCTGTACGGACATCTAGGGGAAGTTCATTCCACCACCTTGGTGCCAGAACAGAGAAGAGCTGTTGACTTCACCAATGGAGTGGGTATAGAGGGAGAAAAGGAGGGGACCAAGTACCGAGCCTTGTGGATCCCCTCCATGTTACCTGGTATGAACGACCTTCCAGGTACTTGATTAAAGACAGAAATTACTTTTACAACATTCTAAAAACAAACATAGGACAGTGAACCAATTTAATAAACACAGTTAATAATAATAAAAAGAAAAAACGAAATACACTCGTCCCTGCTGTTAAGCTTCAGTATCTCCAATCGTCCCGCCTTTCACATAAAAATAGATACAAACACAATTAAAACAAAATGACGATTTTTTTTTTTATATAAAAAAAAAGGTCTGGACTTCTTCGAAGAACCAGAGTACCACAGCGTTAGTTTAATACAATAACACAAACAGACATATCCGATACTCCTATCCAATTCCCAATGGATCACACTGATTAACAAAGCAGGTTCATTTCAAAATACTCAGCAGTGCAGTACAGCGGCATCCACCGGTGTCTGAAACACCAGGCCACGTCTCCGAGGTGAAACTTCTACACTACAGCAGACTCCCTAGAGAAAAGCAAAAGGAGTTAGAAGGCGACAAAGACTATTAGTGCCCACGGCACAAAAACACATGTCGAAAGAATCACAACGTAATGTTTAGACATGCATTCCCCCGGGAAATATCCACAAACATCGCGAGCACCATTCAAAGTACTGAACCTGTCACATATACATGTATTTATACAACAAAGTTTTCTTATTCTTTTTCCAAATCCATCTACCAGTAACCTCAGTGTCATTTTTTAAATAAAACCTAAACCTGCTTTTATTCCGAAGCTTTTGGGAATAGTTGGATAAAACACGGACTGGATAAAACATTTGTGTGTCAGTGTGTTTGTATTTTACATTTTATGCATTTGGAGACTCACAGTTCTGCTGGATGTGAACTTGCTGTCTTCTGTAATGCCCTGAGCTGGACCAATAGACAGCCCTGTATCCAAAATCGTTCACCAGTGAAGGGTCAGTACACAATTAGGTATAAGATGAGCCAAAGAAGATTTGCCAAAGGGCCTACACTTATTTAATGCAATCAAGGCATGAGAATCTCTGCAACTATCACACTAGCAATTATATACTAAATATAATGAGCTTATATGCCATAAGATGTGGAGTGAGCAAAACGTTCAGGTTTAGAGGTTGCACCAGAATGCAGGACAGCGTGATATTTGCTTGTGGGAAAGAAGAATCATTTCAAATGATGCACACGTCCTTATTACAACCAAATATCACCCCCAGAATAACCCGTCATCCCCATTCCCAAAGCTGACAGCTCACCCGCTGACCATGCCACCCATGATTAGTGCTCATACATCATTACACAATACGATTAACATTGAATTTATGTGAACAAATGTATCTGGATGCCGTCCAGATGCCATCCAACCTACACTGATAGATGAATAGAAATAATGCTTTTTTTTTATCCCATAGAAAAAAAATTGTAATGGCATGTGTCATTCTTTCCAAAGTTTTGGGCACAAAACTTTATATTACTGAAATTAAGAGGTCCGAACTAAGAGGTCCAAACATTCAGAAGTCAGGTGTGTTAGAGAAGTATGTGAGGGTGGTGCAGGACATGTATGAGGACAGTGAGACAGCAGTGAAGTGTGCAGTAGGAACGACAGACTGGTTCAAGGTGAAGGTTGGACTGCATCAAGGATCGGCCCTGAGCCATTTCCTGTTTGCAGTGGTGATGGACAGGTTGACGGACGAGGTCAGACAGGAGTCTCCCTGGACTATGATGTTTGCGGATGATATTGTGATTTGTGGTGAGAGTAGTGAGCAGGTTGAGAAGAGCCTGGAGAGGTGGAGGTACGCGCTGGAGAGAAGGGGAATGAAAGTCAGTAGGAGTAAGACAGAGTACATGTGCGTAAATGAGAGGGAGGGCAGTGGAGTGGTGCGGTTGCAGGGAGAAGAGGTGGAGAAGGTGGAGGAGTTCAGGTACCTGGGGTCAACAGTGCAAAGTAATGGAGAGTGTGTTAGGGAAGTAAAGAAAAGAGTGCAGGCAGGGTGGAGTGGGTGGAGAAGAGTGATAGCAGGAGTGATTTGTGATAGTAGAGTATCTGCAAGAATTAAAGGGAAAGTTTATAGGACTCTGGTGAGACCTGCGATGTTGTAGGTTTAGAGACAGTGGCATTGAGTAAAAGACAGGAGGCAGAGCTGGAGGTAGCAGAGCTGAAGATGTTAAGGTTTTCGTTGGGAGTGACGAGGATGGACAAGATTAGAAATGAGTTTATTAGAGGGACAGCGCATGTAGGACATTTTGGTGACAAGGTGAGGGAGGCGAGATTGAGATGGTTTGGACATGTGCAGAGGGGGGACATGAGTTATTTTGGTAGGAGAATGCTGAGGATGGAGCCACCAGGTAGGAGGAAAAGAGGAAGGCCAAGGAGGAGGTTCATGGATGTGGTGAGAGAAGACATGCAGTTGGTGTGAAAGAGGCAGATGTAGAGGACGGGGTGGTATGGAGATGGATGATCCGCTGTGGCGACCCCTAATGGGAGCAGCCGAAAGAAAAAGAAGAAGAAGAACTGAGGTCCAAACATGCTCCAGCATCACAATGCTCGTATGGTTTGTCAAGTTTGATTGACGTGTCCTGCACAAAGTCCTGACCTCAAACCCATTGTACACCTTTGTATGAACTGATACTATTGTAGCTGAATGATCAAAATTCCCCACACTCCAAAATATAGTGGAAAGTTTTCCCAGAGATCATAACAGCAAAAATGGGATTGAACTTGGAATGGGTATTTAAAAATGGGTGTGTAAATGCACTTTTTTTTAGCCACAGTGAAGGTTTCACAAAGGTGTATCAGGTAGCAGAATGGTAAATGGCTTAGGAGTGCATTATGTAAAAAAACATCTGTAAAAAAAAAAAAAATGAACGTACTGCGTCCTTAATTGAGTTATTTTCACTACTGCGCACTCCCTGCGCACTCTGCGGCGCAGTGTTGATCTTCTCGAACGCACTGTAACGTGGAGGAGGGCGCCCGTACTTTCGGTTCTAACCTAAACAGCTATGTGTCCACTACCTAACTGCACTACTCTCGTGCAGAAACTCGGGTTGTTTGTTCACTATGTAGTGCACTAGGTTTTAATTAGGAAAGTAATTTGGGATTGAGCCGTAATCTGGTTCTACGTGCAGGACAGCTCACAATTTTTTCACGTTAATTCTCTCAGATGGGTCAGACCGAGTGTGGGAACACAGGCTCCCCGGAAGGAGAGCTTTTTTTTTACTTTATTTATTTTTTAATGATTAAATGTTTGAGTGTTTATCCAGAGCTGGAGTCGCTTCATGAGGAGGACTCCTGAAAATTGTCTCACTATCGAGCCAGGAGTCTGACGGCTGCTGTTAGCTACTGCCTCCGTGGATAAACTCCTATTATACAGGTAATAATAATACATTAATAAATAAACACTTTTTATTGTTTTATGTGAGCTGTAAAGCTTTAAATAACATTAGTCTGGGGATCAGGGGAACCATGGTGTCCATAGATACCGAGTCTTAATGGGAGTCTAGTGGACTTGTTTAGCTTCATAACTTTAATTAGTTTCATATTTTATTCGATTTTATTATTAGTTTTTGTGATGTTTTGGATTATTGGATATGTTGTTTACTTTCTTATCCTACACACACACACACACACACACACACACACTCACACACACACACTGTTTCTGTACCTGTCATAGCTACTACCCATATTTTCAATATTAAATATTAAAATTTCTAAAACAAATAAATAGTCATAAAAATCTTGTATTATATGACTCTGACATTTTTCTGCCCAGAAAGCATCAATATTGTACACTTTTAAAATCTCTACTTTCTTCTCACTGCTTGTTCTTCATCTCCATCCACTTATTACTATTATTATTATTATTATTATTATTATTATTACTATTATTATTATTACTATAATTATTATTACTATTATTATTATTCTTATTACTATTATTATTATTATTGATATTATTATTATTATATCAATTATAATTATTATGTTAATTATTATTATTCTTGTTATTCTTATTTAAATTTTTATTGTTACTATTATTATTGTTATAATTATTATTTTTATTATTTGTATTGTTGTTATTATTATTGTAATTATTATTATTGTTATTATTATTGTTATTATAATTATTATTATTGTTATTATTGTTGTTGTTGTTGTTGTTGTTATTATTATTCAGGGTAGTTATGCTTCACTTTTAATTTCCACAGTTTTATAAATGTGTATAATGTGGACTGAGTTAAACCAGTAGAAAAAACACCTTTTTTTTTTTCTTTTTTTTTTTTTTTTTTATGTAATCTGCCTTTTATAGGATTCTTTTATTCGTCTTTTTAAGAATCATCTTCATCATGCTGTTTTCGAATGCAGTTTTTACGTCTGAAAGCTCGATTAACACGTATAATAGTGTAGTCATGTGTACGGTTGTAAGTCGAAATATATAATAATATAATAATCCCCCCAAAATATATATATATATAATATAAATTATTATTATTATATATATTATTATTATTATATATATATATATAATATAAATAACTGTATGTAATAATTTATGTTATACATAATTTATATGCTTATACATAGTAATACATAAATATATATATATATATATATATAT
>JAAIIK010000089.1:611208-638100 GCA_014706435.1 Silurus glanis | reverse complement strand
ATATATATATATATATATATATATATATAATAATAATGTTCAGTTCAATTCATTTTTATTTGTCATCGTCTCAAAGCAGCTTTACACAGATAACGCGGTGATAAAGAATGTATAAGTTTGTTCTTTATAATTGTAAACTGTGGCAAAGGCACATAAGGAGGCATGAGCAAGAAACCAGACTCAAGAGGGAACCCCCTCAGGGTGCCACCGAACGTCCATTTATTACAGATAAACGATGTCGAGGTGTGCAGTGATGGTGATCGAATGCAAACTGTAGTCTTGAGCCATTGTAGCAGACTGTTGACATAAAGTACAGTCCAAATCCATCCTCCTGTGTCGCTCCGTAATCTCATGGAACCCCAGGCCGTTGATGCGAAACCATCCCCTCCACATTTAAACAATATTGTGGTCTTAATGAAACATTAAAAGCACCTTGCTGTATGTTGCTTTCCTTCCAGATGGAGAAGGTCTTTCCTCATCAGCCTGGTGTTTTGTGTGCCTGTTATGGGCATGATGATGTACATGATGGTAGTGGACCACCAGATTGAGACCACACACCATCACAACGCCACACCGGAGGACAGACAGATGTATCACTCCAACATGTTCCTGGAAAGACAGCTCCTTTCTGGTCTGTCCATCATGAACCTGCTCTCCTTCCTCTTCTGTCTGCCTGTGCAGGTAACAAGCAGCTACTCAGGGAGTAATAATCCATGTTAGGGCCTTTCTTTTCTGTAGAAACGACATTTCAGTTTATTTTCGTTCGGATTTGAATCTTGGACATTAACGCCATTAATGCCACGGTTACCAAAGACGCCTTCAAAGGTGTATTAGATGAAACTCTGATAAAAGAACGGCTCAAGTACCTAATGCGCCGATATAAAAGGAAGTTGCCCACGTGATATGTATTCTGTTAAATATAACAACCCTGTAGATAAGAGTTAAAGTTTTCTCCGTCCTCCAGAGAGAAAATGACAAGTCTAATTGCCCTCTGATCATTTCCGTCTGATCCACTTTTGGATCAGCTTGGACACCGTTTTCTTGTAAATTGCACGTGAAGTACAAATATATAGGGCTTTTTGAAAGAAGTCTTTTTTTATTCAACACGTCTTCCATTTGCTCACCCTTTCTCATCTCATGTCAGTATTTCTCGCATGCTGCCGATCTTGTGACCCATCTTGTGATTAGTCAGGGTATAAAATGCTGGGAGTTACTTTACCCTTTTCTGGGAAGTGGAACTTTTCAAAATATTTGTTTTCGGGTAGATTTTCAGAAATAATGATCTAAATGGTTAACCCTCGCTTTATTTTTGTTCCTTGCAGTTTATAGGAGGCCGTTACTTCTACACGCAAGCATACAAAGCGCTGAAGCACCGGACTGCCAATATGGATGTGCTAATAGTCCTGGCTACTTCTATAGCCTTCACCTACTCTGTGGTCATTCTAATGGTTGCCATGATCGAGAAGGCAAAGCGCAACCCCATCACCTTCTTTGATACACCACCAATGCTCTTTGTGTTCATCTCACTGGGGAGGTGGCTGGAACAAATAGCCAAGGTACAACCAGTGAAGCCTGTGTATATCATGGTCGCTAATAGGATATCATCATCATCATCATCATCATTAACATAAACGTGTGATTGGACCGAAATTTTAACCCTTTTCTGTATAAATAAACAACACCAGCCTTTGAGTATTATTTCTGTATTTGTACACTTGAACTCAGAATTCTGGGAGATGTTTTATTTATTTATTTGTATCCGAATCGAGTTACTCTTCAGCTAAGGGTTCTGGTTTTCGCTTAAGGGTTGTAAGTCTGGATATCATCAACTCATTCTATCTTTAGAAAGTTTTTTTTTTTAATGAAGATTAATCCAATAGAGTGCACGCTGAACACAGAAAATATGGTTATAGAACTCTTCCTGTGTACACATTTGGACTTTGATAAGGAAGTTATCCAAAAAAAAGAAGCTAAATTGAATAGCAAATATCTTTTCTGAGTGGTTATGGTTTTTTTTTTTTGCTTCATCGCAGAGTAAAACGTCCGAGGCTCTGTCCAAGCTGATGTCCTTACAGGCAACAGAGGCCACTGTCGTCTCTCTAAACGAGGATACAATGACTATTCTGAGGTAACTACGGTTCTGCTCTTTTTTTTCTGTTGACACATAACTCACTATCATTTTAAAATTTCTTACTGTTTACCCTTGATCCTAATATCACACTGAGCCACTATTGTTAACTTAATGCTGAGATATACAGGCAGATATTTATACATCATGCAGTACCATCAGGGAGGAATCTGATTGGCCCAGAATTTATTCTGCTGCAGGATAATGACCCCAAACATACAGGCGATGTCATTAAGAACTATCTTTTACCATAGAAATGAACTAGGAGGTCCTGGAAGTGATCCTGAGGTTAATACCGAGTTATTATTGTTACCTTAAACTGTTACAGCCTATTAAAACCGCAGATAAACTGAAATGATTAATATGGGGGTCATTTTTATAAGTATTGATGCAATCTTTGAAAGATACACACTTTTTTTTTCTTTCTGTCTGCGCTCTCAGTGAAGAGCAGGTGGATATGGAGCTGGTGCAGAGGGGTGATATAGTGAAAGTGGTGCCCGGTGGAAAGTTCCCAGTAGACGGGAGAGTCGTTGAAGGGACCTCTATGGCGGACGAGTCACTTATCACAGGTTAGGCACGGGTCAATCTTCCTCATTACCCTTGTTAATCACGTATTCATGTTTTAATATGCAATGAAGAAATCAAGAGCTTGTATTATATCAATGTGTGTAAATAATAAAACATTCTAAACCCTGCTGCAGGTGAAGCCATGCCAGTGACGAAGAAGCCAGGAAGCACAGTGATCGCCGGCTCCATCAACCAGAACGGCTCACTGCTCATCCGAGCCACGCATGTGGGCGCGGACACCACGCTTTCCCAGATTGTCAAACTGGTGGAGGAGGCACAGACCTCAAAGGTGCATCTAAATCAACGTTTATATGACTTTAGCACGAATTATGATTTTGAAGTGAATGCGTTTTACACACTCGGATTCGGTTTTTTTATCAGAAACGCAATTTTTCCGATCGAAAACAGATTTTTCTTTGTTTCGGTCATTCGAATGTTTTCCAAAACTAAAACTCAGCACTACTCTTCCATTCCTAACCCACTTCTCTCTCGTAATCCCCTCAGGCCCCCATTCAGCAGTTTGCTGATAAGATCAGCGGCTACTTCGTCCCCTTTATTGTAGGTGTCTCCGTGCTCACCCTCGTTGCCTGGACTGTGATTGGCTTCGTAGACTTCTCTTTGGTGAAGACATACTTTCCGGTAAGCGTTTTTCTGCTCCTCTGATGCTGCAGAAATGGGCACATCTCTGTGCTTGTAGGTTTTTTTTTTTTTTCAGCTCTTACTGATTTGATTGTGTTTTTATTGTTGAAAATGTAGTTTGAATAAAACATTATACATACACATTTGGACATAAGAGAACATAGTGAGTGAAGTCGTCTCAGTCCAGTTCCAAATGAACTCCAGTGTGGTTTGAATCAGTTCAAGTGATAGAGGTGTAGAAAAATAGCTTTCCAATCAACCATACCATATGCTATAACCCTAGGATTTTGCATAACAAATGTGACTTTATTGTGAAGCTTGTGTGTAATATATAGGATTTTATTTATTTATTTTCTACAGGATTACGATAGGAGTGTGTCTGAAGCAGAGGCGATCATCCGTTTTGCCTTTCAAGCCTCTATTACTGTGCTTTGCATTGCCTGCCCTTGCTCGCTTGGACTGGCGACCCCCACAGCAGTGATGGTAGGCACAGGAGTTGGGGCACAGAATGGCATCCTCATCAAAGGTGGAGAACCTCTCGAGATGGCACACAAGGTGAACGAGAAAGAAAAGGGCACTTTTTTTGTGTGTGTGTGTTTGTCAACACAATTTAATTGATTTCAGGCTTTTTATTTAAACAGATTTTAAAGCTAAAATAATGGCGATCTTTGTTTCAGATTCAGTCAGTCATTTTTGACAAAACGGGAACCATTACCTACGGAACCCCCAGAGTGATGCAGGTAAAGATACTGGTTGAGGGGAACAGAATGGCTCGCTCCAAACTATTAGCCGTCATCGGCACAGCAGAAAACAACAGCGAGCATCCGCTTGGAGCCGCAATCACCCGCTTCTGTAAACAGGTCTGCTCATTGACACATTTTCTTTCAAGCTGAGAAAAGTCTGTCTGATCTTGCGAAATTAAAGTGCATCATGTGATCTCATTCTGAGCTTGTATTGTTGTTCAGGAGCTGGGCACAGAGACACTGGGAACTTGTACTGATTTCCAAGCAGTGCCAGGTTGCGGGATCAGGTGTCAGGTTAGCAACATAGAGTGCCTGCTGAAGACGGAGGACCGCGACGGAGAGGAGAACGAGCGCAACGCCATCCTCGTGCAGATCAGTGACCCCAGAGCCACCTCCGACTATCATCCTCTCATCATGGACCCAGAGCCACCGAGTGAGTCCTCTCATCATTTTGGGGGATAAATAATAATAATAATAATAATAATAATAATAAGTTCTACAGGTACATTTTAAAACTATTATATTTAAGTTCAAAACTAGTTCATGGTTTCATGCCTATGAAAAAACAAAAACATAAATCACGGTCACTTATGATTAATGATGTTGCACACACAATTTATAATCATTCATACTGTTTTTTGCCACCCGTCTGTGCATTATTTATATGGTATTTTAATGTTTGCAATTTTTTTGTATCTGTAAAATAAATTTTTTTTCCCAGTAAGATCAAAGAAAAAAAAAATGTACTGCACCCCATATAGTGTTTTGGGATGTGATCAATAAAATTTTAATATGAGCAATTTAATACATTTTAAACTTGAATTCTCATTCTCATAGTAACTAAAGAAGAAATGAACAGCAATTAAAAACGCTCTCTGTTTTTTAATTTTTTTTTAATTTTTTAAAAGCGCCACCTACAAGCAGACGAAACAAACGCATGCGATTTTAGCCGCAGTAGAAAATCAGCCATTTATTCCTCTGACAGTCACCATGTCAATTTAGAAGCAATTTTTTTACGATACAAAAAAAAAATGTTATGCGAAGTCTCTCTCGTAACTGATACTCGTTCTATTCATTCTTTTGTTTATTTTATTTATTCATAGATCACTTTTAAAATCTCTTCGTTGGTTTCTTCCCCGGTTTTAGCTCGGGCGCAGTCGGCCAAGTACACAGTTCTGATCGGGAACAGGGAGTGGATGAGGCGCAGCGCCCTGCACATACGGCCTGAAGTGGACGAAGGCATGATGGAACATGAGAGCAGGGGGCGGACCGCTGTACTGGTGGCTGTGGACGGTTAGGAACATAATTCAGTCTCACTCACTCACTCTAATGTATTTATTTAATCAATCTGAAGCAGTGATTCATCTGGAATTCATTTGTATTCGATGAACATCTTTTATACTCTGTTTTGCCCTTGTTTTCTCTCAACACTTGTACCTGTGTTCAGGTGTGCTGTGTGCCATGGTTGCAATAGCAGACATGGTGAAGCCTGAAGCTGAGCTGGCTGTACACACCCTCACCTCTATGGGCCTGGAGGTAATACTGATGACTGGCGACAACAGCAAGACCGCACGAGCCATTGCAGCGCAGGTACACACAACACACAACTCTCTTTTCAAACAGAAATTCAGGCCAGAAACTCGGATTGCAATCTTTCGTTCAACCCATTTCTCTGTGTTTCGCCTTCGAGGAGTAAAAGTGTGAAACTCGACCCTGCTGCCCTTTTTTTTCTTTTCTTTCTAAATGAAATCTGTGTGAGAGAACCGGTTTTGGCTGTTTGGACACGTCTGAAGCTTCATGTGCAGCAGCACAACCGAGTTGTTGTGCAGCATTTATTTAACGAATACATTTACCGTATTTTCCGGACTATAAGCCGCTACTTTTTTCTCACGTTTTGAACCCCGCGGCTTAAACAACGAAGCGGCTAATTTATGGATTTTTCCTGGGTTTTTCCCGGTTTCACAAACTTCAAGCCAAAAAACTGAGCGACATAACATTAGACCAATGAAATTTCCGAACGGAAACAAAAAAAACACACTTCACCTGTGTTCTGAGCTGCACGGCCTCGGGAGAAAAACTTCCATCGGTGGTGGTTTTTAAACGCACGACGATGCCAAAAGAAAAACTCCCGAGAGAAATTGTTGTGAAAGGAAGGAGGAAGACAGTGAACAATGACTTTCTTGGTAGGCTACTGTTTAGATACAAGCCGTTGTAACGCGTTGAGTCTGGGTGAAGGGAGAGCTCGCTAACTCCAGTTGCAACAGAAATCATATAAGCACAGACAGGTTTCCAAAACTCGTGCTTTTTTATTATTCTTGGCAACAGCGTTACGGGTTAGTCAAAGAAACTTAGAAATGAGCATCAGAAAATAATAAGGACATATTCCTCGGTCTTGCACACATACAGTTATACCGGGAAAATGCAGCGGCAGGCTATTCCCAAAATGCCGCTCTGCTCTTAAAGGAGCCACAACATATTTCACCCGTTACACCGTGTAACAGACACTGTCTTTCGTTAAAGCCTGTGTAAAGTTCATTAGTTTCAGTGTAGACACCTGCGGCTTATAGACAGGTGCGGCTTATTTGTTTAAAATTTAAATATTTGTCAAATTCAGTGGGTGCGGCTTATATATGGGTGCGCTTAATAGTCCGGAAATTACGGTAAGTAGTAAAGTTTTTTTTTTTGACCACTGATAAGATGAAGATGGGCAGATGGATGGTTTGATAAATGTAAAGGATGGATATATAAAGAAAACTAATATATAAATACTAAGGGGGATGGATGCTAAAGTGGATTGATGGGCATATAAATTAGATGGATGGATAGATAGATAAATCAGGTAGATGAATTGACAGGATAGATGGATAAAATACATAGATGGGATGGATGGATTGGAAAATCGAACGGATGGATGGACCTACTGTGTATACACTATATAAACGGACTGGTGCCTCTTGACCACGTTTGTAGGTTGGCATCCGAAAGGTGTTTGCTGAGGTGCTGCCCTCTCACAAGGTGGCGAAGGTGGAGCAGCTGCAGCTGGCCGGGAAGTGCGTAGCCATGGTGGGGGACGGCGTGAACGACTCGCCAGCTCTGGCCAAGGCAGACGTGGGCATCGCGATCGGCACGGGAACCGACGTGGCTATTGAAGCAGCAGATGTGGTGCTCATCAGGGTGAGAGCTTCCATCCACTACATTACAGATATGATTTTATGTTCTCCAAGTGCAGCACGGTGTGGTATTAACATTCGTAGGGTGTTCTTCTGATAATGCTTTCTAAACACTTCCCGTCTTTCTTTTGCAGAACGATCTTCTGGATGTTGTCGGGAGCATCGACTTGTCCAAGAAGACGGTCAAAAGGATTCGTATTAACTTTGTCTTTGCACTAGTCTACAATGTTGTAGGAATTCCTATTGCAGCTGGTGAGCATATACGTGACATAATGTATAAAAAGATCAAATCGTCCTAAATAACAATTCGGGTATGTTAAAGAATGGTTTTCGGTTTGTAGGTGTGTTCATGCCTATTGGACTGGTGCTACAGCCATGGATGGGTTCTGCTGCTATGGCTGCTTCTTCTGTGTCTGTGGTCCTCTCCTCCCTTTTCCTCAAATGGTGAGCCTAGTGGTCTGCAAAACACTTTATATGGTCCATGCTTTTTGGTTTCGAGGTTAATTTCTAATATCTCTCAGCAATCCAACAGATCATTAGATCAGCATATATAGTTTTATACATTGACTAGAATATATCCAAGTTTCATGCCTATAGTTTTGTCCCTTGAGAAGATAGTCGAATGGTTGCTGAAATGTGAAGGGTGAGATACTGTACACATATTCCTGTGGCATCATCGATTTCTTCTTGCACCAATTTATCAGAATTTTGGAGATTCCGTTTTACAGTCCCTCTGATGCTGGTATTCTAGCGCCATCTAGAGGTAGCAACCTTGCTTTTTTTTTTTTTTTCTTTTTTTTCACCTTTTCTTTGTCAAATTTTGATGTTAAAACTGTTTGTGTGGTGAAAAAAACAGTGTGTTTGTTTATTCTAGTGGAATCGGGACACATAGACATACTACACAGTTTTGTGCTTAAAATTTGTAGGAACATTTTGAGGAAAAAAAACGCTGGTGTGATGGTCATATAGTGTGTTTTCTGTAGTTTTTATCATACATCTGTCTCTTCCACAGTATCCACTTAAAGTGGAAAGCACAGTAGCTTAAATTATCGTGCATATTTTTATGGTCTGATCTTTATTTTTGATCAAAACACTGCAGTGCCCTTGATGATTGTATTCTAGCACCACCTAGAGGTAGCCCAGTCAATTACTGTTTTTGTTTTGTTGTTTTTTTTTTTTTTTTTCTTCCAGAGGAGGCTAAATATTCCGTGAAAAAAAGATAAAAAAAAGTACAGAAAATACACTGTATGGTCAAAACGACTATCACACCCATATGTGGTTCTTCCCAAATCTATTCCCACAAAGTTAAAGCATAAAATTGTGTAGAATGTCTATGTACACCGTATAATTACAATTTACTTTCATTGGAACTAAGAGGCCCAAAACCTGTTCTAGCATAACAGTCTTTCTGTGTGCAAAGCGAGCTCCATTAAGACATAGTTCTACATCTCCTGATCTCACTAAGGCTCTTGTGGCTGAATGGACACACATCATCAAGCCACAAACCAGGGACAGGCTGGTTGGAGCACATGGTCTTATTTGGAGGATGAATAAGACTGAGATAATACTAGTTTAAAAAAACAGCACAAGTCATGCAAAAATCGACAACAATGAAAACAAAAAATAAAGTAAAAGGGATGTAAGAAAAATAACAGCCAGGTCATATAAATTGTAAAAAATTCCATCTACAGTGATTACGGGTATCCGTGAAGCAGGGATCTGGGTTAATGTGATGAATTAATAACATACCTGCTTTAGAAAGCACATGCCATCTGCTAGATTAGCATATATACATATAATGCGTTTCCCATCATGACCAATGTCTGGTTTCTTCATTCCTAACAGTTACACTAAGCCCACCGCTGAGAAGCTGGAGCAACAGATATGCGGGCAGCGCAAACCGGGCAGCCTTTCAGACATCAGCGTTCACATCGGCATGGGCGAACTGCGCCGTCCCTCTCCCAGACTCAGCTTACTCGACCGAATCGTCAACTACAGCCGAGCCTCTATCAACTCCCTGCGCTCGGAGAAGCATTCGCTCAACAGCATGGTCTTAAGTGAGCCTGACAAACACTCGCTCCTCATCTCCGGAGCTCACTGCGACGAGGAGATCGTCTGACCCGGGGCGATGCCAAGAGCGACGTGATTCCTAAAGACACCACAGTGCCTGTAGCCTGTAGGGGAGGAACTAAAGTGTGATCTCATCCACATACACACACACACACACACACACACACACACACACACACAAACTGCAGGAGTTTGTGGAGTCAGTCTCCATCTCTACGCCACCCTGTGTGTAACCGGTGTGAGCTCGCAGATAAATTATAAGGAAAAAGTAGGAACGCTGACAGATATGACGATCACGTGATTAGTTTTTTTTGTTTGTTGTTGTTTTTTTTTTTGACTGAAGCTGACAATCTGCATAACAACCCAAAGAATTTTTGGACATGTCAGTTTTTTTTGTTTAGTTTTTTTGTCGTATTTTTTTTTTTTATTGAGTTTTAGGACTTTATATTTATAATGCCATTTATATTTATAATGTAGGAAGTGTAACGAAAGAAAGTTATTCTATTTTATTTATCCAAAAACGTTCCACTGACAATTTTGCCTCCCGATTCTCAAATGTACATTTACCGTGCTCAGTGTTCACATACGTGTAGGAACATGATCTACTTCTTGATTTAGGGGCTTCAACATCGATATATGATCAGATATCTATCACATTCCAAAGAACCCGTTTCTTCGCCTCTTGACTGAAAATGTTATTTGAATATCTGTTAATCATCGCAAAAAAAAAAACAACACAGTCGGAAACACTGTTTCAGGCCCCTGCTGAAATAACTGTAGGAAAAAAGAATATCATAGTTGTTTTCTATTTGCTCAGGTGTCCTCGATATCTGATATTAAGTCACTCCGAATATTCTTAGTATTTCTGTCGTGATTCTGCTTTCCCTTATTGGTCAGATTTCCGTCACTTCAGATATGAAAGATCTCGTTGATTTTCTCCCAGAATCAAACTTTTTTTTTTTTTTTTTCTCTCTCAGCGGTCACACGTAACTCATTGGAAAGAAGCTGTTTAGGACTTCACGCTTTAGTTTAATTGAATCTTTTGAATTAGGATTCTGTTGTTGGACATAATAAACTGACAGTCAGGTGATCGTGTTGAGGGAAAACAGAACACACCTCTGATTAAGGATATTACTCGATCAAGAGAACGAGTCGTTAGCATGGGTAGAAAATCAGGGAAGAGGTTTACAGCGTTTGGAAGACGCACTTTATCCAGAGCGATTTACGGTTTTATCGTTTATACAACTGACCAGTTGAGAGGGGGGGGGTTAAGGGCCTTGCTTGAGGGTCCTGCAGTCGGCAGCTCGGTGGTGCAGGGATCTGAACTCGATACCTTCCAAAACAGGAGTTCAATATCTTAACCACTGAGCTACAGCTTCCTATTTAGTTTTTTTTTTACGTTATGTGTCAGACGCCCTTATCCAGAGCAACTCATAAATATTCATTATATAACTTATAAGAGTTAAGAGCCTCGCTTAAGTCTCTCCAGCAGCTTGGTGGTGCAGGGATTTGAACTCATGACCTACCATCAGCAGCCTTTTGATTGAGCACTTGTTATACAGTGCATTATTTCATTTTTATAATTTTTACAAATGATATTTTCTACACCGCAGTGTGACGGATGAGAAATCACTTGTTTTCGAGCTGCTATTAATGCATTATGTTAAGCCTATTTTATATATATATATACTTCTTTTTTTTTTTTTTTACCTCCACTCAGTGAAGGATGTTTGTGATTTTAAAATTACACAAAGTTACAGTAAATATTGGCCGTGTGGGGGGTTAAATTTTAAATAAATATTAATATTATTATTTATATGGTGCAATGAAATTACGTTTCAAGCCCTTAAAGTGACAGATACTTTAACACTTAAAATAGGGTCAATCGAGAAAACAAAGGCAAAAGTGGGTAAAAAAAAAAGTTCTGGTTGAATTGCATAATGTGGAGTTTTGTGACAATTAAATTCCTAATTACTGTAAATGAATTAAAAAGGAGAAGAAATGGGATTTGAAATCTGAGTGTACTTTAGATTGTGTAATGTTTTAGATGGTTCATTTCTTCCATTCCATTCATTTAAATTATTTTCGGCGAAACAACACGCATTAAACCCAGACTTTCAGTATCTACAACACCTTCTCAGACTATTGTAGGAGTTTAGTCTGGGCTGTGTGCCTTTTTCCTGAACAATGAACTTTTGAACTTTGTCCAGCCCTGAAAGTTCTGTGGTGAGGGAACGTTAGACGTTGTGTTACCGTGCCTTTTTATACAATCTCTATTTTGAAGGATTTTCATGACCCCAGTGGAGCGAACAAAAATATAGGACTGATGTTTATAGGTTTATTAGTCCAAGCTGTTTTCAGCTACAGTAAGCTGCTGTATTTATTGCTCCTCTTGCCAGGTGTTCTGTAGGTCTGTTTAAAACTGTGAGTGAATATAATGAATCATACACGGACTTTGGCTTGTTTTATGGTCGTTACGCAACACGGTATATCAATAAACTACAGCTTATGAGCTCCGTTTTATGTGTAGTAAAGGAGTTCAATTTGTGCATTTCCTAAAAAATAAAACTGAACAAATACACAAAGATTTGTTTCATTCGATTATTTGGGTGTGCAAATAAACAGTTTGGGGATTTTAATATGGTTGCCAGATTTTCAATATTATTTATTTATATCTCCTCTGTTTATGAGAATTATATCTTAGGATGGCACCTGTAGAGAAATTTTTGAGGATATTAATATACGGATGCTTTGTTTTAAGAAATCTGTATATCAGTTTGGTTTATGGAATGCATACAAAGTTTTATTTACAATATTGCCAAACGTATCACAGAAAAACATGGAGTATGTGGAGGGGGGAAAAAAGCTGGTCCCGAATTAACACATCTGCTGATAGACAAATGAATCTATATTTTGAAACAGAATAGAAATTGATATTAATTAAAAATAATGATCAGAGTAATTGTTTCCTAAATCATTCCTTGATTTAGAATTGTTTCTAGATTTGGTGCATTTGTTTTAATACGACAAATATATATATATATTATTATTTTTTTTTTTTTACTTTTCGTGCATTTTACTGAAACTGTTATGCAACACTATTCTGTGCACGCGCATTCCTGAGCCATAGTCAGTGCGCGCTCACGAGGTCGGGGTACTCTGAAAGTGAGAGGACAGGAAGTAAGAGATTTGTGCTGAGAAGATCCTAGAGATAAAGAAGGAGGGAACGCTGGTTAGTTTTTTTTTTTTTTTTCTTCTACTAAATAAAAAAATTGTCTTATTCAAGGATTAAAGATTGTATGAAACTATATGACGATAATAGTGATGATGATGATGATGATGAAGATATTGATGATGATGGCACTGACACCATCACCATCATGATTCGTTATGTATATATAATTTCCTTTTACCTTAAATATTAGTCCAGAATTATAACATGTGCAAAATATTTTAATAAGAAATCCTGACTTTGCAAGTTTACTGTCCTTTTTTTTTTTTTTTTTCCCAGAAGTGTAAATTTGTTACTCGTTAATCTTTTCTGCAGTTAGTTTTGTAGTTTATTCTGCAACAATAAAACAAAGGGACGATCAATCAGTCGGGAGCGCGCATTCTCAGAGCGCTATTCATCTCAATGCGCGCTCACGCGGTCGGGGGGTACTGTGCCAGGAAACAAGTTGTGGAGAACCGGAAGCAGCAGGTTGTTGGAGAAAACATCCCGAAGATAAAAGGAAATAGAGGAAGGAATAAAGGCTTTGATCTTACCCATGGATCAAGTCGAAATGAACATGACGCAGGAGTCGGTTTTGGCGTTTCTAAAGGCGCGCTCCGGGAAAGTCAGGAACGCGGAGCTCCTGAGCGCGTTCACGGCGCACATCAGCTGCAGCGAGCACGAGCAAAGAAAACACAACCGGGATCTGTTCAAGAGTTTCATCAACAACGTGGCCGTCGTGAGACGGGTCGACGGTGTGAAATACGTCGTGCTGAAGAAGAAATACCAAGAGATGATTAATGAAGGACAGCCGTCCATAGCATCCTCCTCATCATCATCATCATCATCATCATCATCATGCACTACACATCAGAGCTGCTTTTCCAAATGCGAGTTTCTCCCTATAACCAGTGCAGATGTTGTAAATAACAATTCATGGTTTCACACCAATCTAAATGGCTCCAATAAACCAACAAACCAGCGTCAATTGAAATCAGATGAATCTGAAGCTCCGGTCACTTCACCCAACCAGGAGCAATCATGGAACGCTCAGGTACTTAAAGTACCGAATAATACCAGAAACCACGAAATGGGGTCTGTTTTCGCTGTCGTGACAATAAAATCGCCTCCTTGTTCGCGGTCCGAGGAGATAAAATACGACCACGGAATCCGTGCACGTCCTCAGAGATTCAAGATTCCACCACGTGAGGAGGTAAAAACCATCCTCCGAGTGGAGGAGAGTTCACCTTACCCAACTCATGAACCTGATCTGAACAAATCGCCAGGAATCGAAAGGAGACCGATGGCGGGACGTAGTAGAGCAGCGCCAGAGCGAGGAAACAAAGTAGATCCACCAGGTTTTGGTGGTAAGGTCTTGCCTGTGTTTGGTCTGGAGCCACAAGAACATGAGTGGCTTGTAAAGTCAGCAACAGGATGCTGGAGTCAAGTCTACAGCCTCCTGCTGCAGGACATCCACCTGGCGGAGAAAAGGAGCTTCGTCTCTGGATTTACGGCACTTCACTGGGCCGCTAAACACGGAAACAGCAAAACGGTGCGCCGGATCCTTGACGTCGGGGAAAAGGTTGACGTGAACGTCAAGAGCTACGATGGTTACACGCCTTTGCATCTTGCCGCCATTCACAGCCACGAATCGGTCTTGAACGTCCTGGTGCGTGAATATGGCGCAAACGTCAACATACGTGACAACAGTGGCAAAAAGGCCCATCAGTACCTGAGCAAAGACCTCCCTGCTGAGGTGAGAGCGCTGCTCGGAGACCCTTCTGCCTCCGGTCCAGTCACGGGCGATCAACACCTTCCAGAGTGGTCTACAAACCCTAACACATTCACTAAACTCTTTCACGGCAGCCTGGGACGCAGGAAGAAATCCAAACATCGATTAAGCTTCCGCTTCCTCGGTGATGACCAGGAGAACAGGAAAGACTGGACGTCCAACCACTAACTCGAGGAGTTTTGGAGTTTGAATGCACTTGAATAGATATTTACCAGATTCTCTCCACCACATCTGTCTATGACTCACTCTTGATGCATGTCATGATGCCTCGGTCACACGTCTTACCTCCATCCGCTACCCTCTTATGTCCCTGGTATGTCCCTGGTTCATGCCCAGTGTTCTATGGATAAACCACAGATCCACCACCATCCTGAGCACTTCTGTAGTGATGTTTAGATTTTCATAATGCTGAGAGTAGAAAAAAGACTTTATATTAATCTGCACTGATGTGAAGGAACTTCCCAGTAAAGCCAATGCACTTGATTAGTCTTAGACTAATATACACATCGTAGCCTATATTTTAAAAATGTATTGATATTTATTCATTTTTCGTAGCAAAGATAATATTTTGTTTAGATGTTTAGGTTGTAAAAAAAAACGTGTCACTTTTCAAAAATCCACCACTTACAGGTTTGATTTGATGAGCTTTAATCATTAGCGTTTAATAATATGCTTGAGTTCTGGGTAATGCCATTTTTTTTACGAGTCCCCCCCCTACACACGTGATGTTCCAGATATGCGCATGGTGCGGTACATTTTATTCACTGACTTAAGAATCATACTTCAGTTTAATTTGAAAAAGAAATGAAAGGGTATTTCAGTATAGATATTACACACTAATCTTGTTTACATTACATGTCATTGTACAAAATGTGAATAATTATACAAATAATTGCTCTGGAAAAGTGCGATTTGTTTCACACCTGTCTTCGTCCCTGATTGTGATTGTAGTGATTGTGTTTGCAAATTACAAATGTGTGTGTTTTTATTTTTGTGCGTGTTTGTAGCGCAAAAATGATGGCGGGTTTCCTTTTTTTGTTGTTTTCGTTCACTTGATCTCGTCCTTGAGCAATTTAATGTTTTAGTCTTCATGGCTAAACTAGTGCCTGAGTGAGAGTCAGCCCAGTGTTGGGCCCAAGATCTTAAACCTTTTAACAACTATTTAGATATAGAATTATAATGTATTCTGGACTGCAATAGATGAATAGATTTGAAGTTTATAAAAGGTATATTTTACATAATTGCTTTTATAACACTTGATTTTTGTAACTGGTCATGAATTCAAGACTAGACATTAATTCTTTTTTATTGTTTGCTTTATAGTTTTTAAATAAGGCAAATTATTTAGTTTATTATCTTTGCAATTGGAGTAGAAATCCTGTGGATAGTTTCTTCATGATGAATGACTACTTGCTCGTTTGTATCTTGAGGGACTGTGTGTGTGGGGTGTGCTGATTGTATTGGAATAAAAGAACAAGTCAGTGTGTGTGGGTTTTCGGAATGTGGTCTGTGAATTAATTACATTTTGCTTTGCATCTATGAGTGAACTTCCTAAACTTTATTTTGCACAATATTTTGCTTTGAAATCATTATACTGAACACATAACATTTTATTCTATTGCCATATCAAACCCAACATTAGACCTCAGAGTAACTGTTAACATATATATATATATATATATATATATTATATCAACAAGCTATTATTTCACTTGTTTATTTATAGTCTTTATAAGCTTTGAACACTATACAACAATCAGCTATAATATTATAGAGATAATAAGAGTAGATCAGTGGTTCAGACATCAGAAGGTTTTGAGTTTAAATACTAGCTCCACTACTTAGGGCCCTTGATCAAGGCCCTTATGATAAAATCATATAATTGTAAGTGAAATGCGGTAAATGTAAACAATATAACCGTCGACAGGTGAAGTGAATGACACTGATAAGCTCTTTACAGTGGCATTTGTCGTATGATATAGAAAGTAGCAAGTGAACAGTCTTGGTGTTGGTAGCAGGAAAATGGGCAAGAGTAAGGATCTGAGAAAGTCTGACCGGAGCTGAAGATGGCTACATATGATGGCTAGATTATTAGATAAGAGCTTTTTGCAAACTGTGTAAACTGTGATGAAATGGCTGGTTGTATAAATCAAATCCCTGATCAGACACGCTAATCATTTTCTCAGAGCAGGTATTTTATTGCGAGCTCAGTTTGTGATATAAAGAAGTTTTAAATGGTGGGTTTCATTTAACAGTAGATATTTTGTTGTCTTTCATTATATACAATTTTTCTTATTATAAAAAAAAAATAAAGAAAAAATTGTGTATGTATATATATATATATATATATATATATATATATATATATACACGTTTATTTATATGTATAGACGTCACATGTGAATAGTCACATGATCCATACTCAATTTTCACGTCTTTTTTTTTTCTTTTTACTTATCGTGTTTTTTTTTTTTTTTTTCAACACGTTTCATTCGTAGACTTCTTGTGTTTTTCCAAATAAATGTTTTCACGTGATTTTCACGCGACGTTAATATTTCATTTTATTTGATGATTTCTTTTTTATTTAACACTTAGTGCACGTGTTTGCTTTCACGTGATGTTTTGTAAGGTATTAGGTTTTGAGTATAAATTCAATATGTTAATTTCCCTCATGTTGAACATTTGTTAATCAGTCTATTCTTTATGATGTTTCATGCGTTCATCTGTTCATTACATGTGCAATTTAATTGCATAACACAATCCTAATAACATTTTTTTTAACTGAAAATACAGTTGTTTGTTAATCAAAACAACAACAACAACAACAATAATAATAATAATAATAATAATAATAATAATAATAATAATAATAATAATAATAAATCAAGACCAGTGCACTGATGAATGCAGTGATTTTGTGTGTTGTTTTAAAAGGAACTGCCTCCTGAGTCCACGTGCTGAAGACACGTCACTCGCGCGCACCCAGTTTGAGATGATTACACACACGTGTGAAGTGCGGTACACGACCGGAAGTGTGTGTGTGTGTGTGTGTGTGTGGCCCGGTGTAAGTCCGCGAGTGCATGTGTAAGTTTTATTGATCATGGTTCAAGGCAGTTGCGCAGTTTTCTACCTGAAGGCGCTGATGCTGGCGCTGATTCTGGTGCTGATTCTGGTGCTGATGTGCGCCGGAGGGTCGAGCCGCGGTTCTGGAGGTCAACAAGCCGAGCACTTACTGCATCACGGCAACATCTTAAGCCCCTTACTGAAAGCCTTGTCGGAGCACGAGCCTTGGGGGATTCATTTCCCGAGAACTAGACCCGATTCCAGATACGTGCGATTCATGAAAAGGCTTTACAAACTCTCAGCAAAGCACGAGAGGAGCCACGAGATGTCCCACCTTTACAACACGGTGCGCCTCATCACAGCACGACAGGAGTGTCTGGACCGCTGTGGAGGTACAAACACAACAACCACAACCCACACATCTGTTCACTTAGTGACTAAAGTCTACCATGTTGAGCCATCTCTGAACTCATTCTTAGCACAGAGGATACTGACGTGTGTGTGTTTTGGTGGAACTGGTACTGCATGAGTGGATAAGGCACAAGATCTTTGCAGGAACCTTCACCCCACTTGGAGCACAGGTTAGAATCTGTGTGCAAAAGTAGTGGGTTGAACCTCAAACTAGGTTCAGTGGTAAAGCTGTGGGTCAGTGGCTCATATCCCATCCACAGTACAGCCAAGCTGCCACTGTTGGGGCCCTTGAGCAAGGCCCTTACCATTTTTGTGACAACAACAAAAGTTAAAAATTCAATAACAGTTAAAATGCCAAGCAAATGAAAGAAACTATGTTCAGAATACAAGGTTGTGATAGCAAAGAGAAAATGACTTTATTCAGCAGAAATGAAGCAAGAAGCACATAATATAACGTGTATAGTTTTCTTTTAACGACCTTGTATTTACTTTTTTTGTTGTTTTTTTTTTTTAACATTTTTTTAACCAGGAGTCGCCTTGTCCTCAACCTGCTAACATAGTAACCACACTAATCCCTAACACATTCATTTATTAAAAAAAAAAACATATATGGAACATATAACAGGTGAGTCATTTTTTTTCTGAATGTACCAATTTGTTCGAGTACCGCAAAGAGATGCGTAAAAATTTTGAGGTAAGCGTATCACAGGGTAAAAAAAAAACAACAGTATCTTATCTACTCTAAAACTCACCTCTCACTTTTTCACAAGTTCTGATGTCTGAAGAAAGTGTTGATGTCCCCATACCTGAAATTCCTACTTGTCCACTTGGAATAGTCTTTGCCCTTATTGTTTTTAAAGAACGACTAAATCGTCCTGCTCACAGTATCCGATGTAAAACACCAAAGCTTTACCTATCGATGAGTTTTACTGTGTGTACAAGTTTGTGCTTTTGTTGTCGATGTACAGACACGAGCATGTGAAATGTACAATGCTGGCGACACATTTGACTGCTTGAACAGGAAAAAAACATCTCGCATCTTAAAATACACTCCTCACAGTTACTTTAGCTGGTTAGGTTGTTGCTAAGAAAATAAAAAGATGAAGATGCACGAGTTTTTTATTTATTTATATTCTTTTTCATCATCTCCCACCTCGTAAGTTGAAAATGCTAATAGATGACAATTTCCACTTACAAGACGAGTTGATTGTAGCGTTAGTGTTTGGACACAGTGTCCAGGCAATGGAATTGGATCACAAGTGTATTGAGGGTATTTTGGGGTTATATTGGTAGAAGAATGCTGAGGATGGAGCCACCAGGAAGGAGGAAAAGAGGAAGGCCAAGGAGGAGGTTCATGGATGTGCAGGTAGTTGGTGTGAAAGAGGCAGATGTAGAGGACAGGGGGGTATGGAGACGGATGATCCGCTGTGGTGACCCCTAATGGGAGCAGACGAAAGAAGAAGAAGAAGATAATGAAATATTTAGTTCAGAAGGAACCCTTGACGGATGTATAGAAAGTTCTCACAGACTCCATTTAAACAACTAAATAATAAAAAATAATGAGAGAAACTCTTCGTTTAAGGAACCCAGAAAAAATGAATGTTTTGCTTGCACACAGTCAGTCAGGGATGATACGCGTTAAACAAGGCGTATATTTACGGCCCAAATAAAAGCGTATGTCAAATTTTCCACTGGTATTGCTAGCTAGCATGTATAAAAGGTAGAAGACGCTATTTCACCTCGCGAGCCTATGATTATAAATAAGCATTTCATTCGACCAGGAAACCCGGTCACCTCTTCCAGAATGTTTGCAGTTTGGTTGACGATCATCACCGTAGCTTGCGTCGTTTCTTTTTTTTTTCCGTTTATTGGAAATATAAAATTGTTCGGATTAACGATTTATTTAGTTTTTGTTCTTTTTAAACGCCTTAATTGTTTTTAGAACCTTTCGGAACATAAATCTGGTGGAATTATAACATTCCAGAGATATTATCTAAAGATATTCAGAATCAAAGAGAATGATGTAGCAATGCTTTAGCCTGTCTAGCTCTCCTTTTATAGCTTCCACTTTCGAGCTCAACAACACCACTGTTAACCCCTCGTTATCTTGCGCTTCACTAACAAGCTGACCTAAGGATCTGCCGTTGGATTGGACGGTAGCGATATGGAACGTTGATGGTTATATTGAGCATAGCACGTGACCGTAGAACCAATATGAAACTGTTAAGTGAGAACAGTAACTGGAGAATAACAGCAAAATGTGATGGTGTTTTATGATTGATATGACTGACATTAACTATTTAACACCATTCAGACTGTGCTAGCAAAAATATACACACAATTAATTGAAACGCAGCATCTACCAAACAATAGAGCACCAGAATCACCAAATTAATCAAATGTTCCTGTATAAATGTGTGTTTAAATGGTGAGGATTTTCTGGAAGACTGGCGAATTTGGATCTTACAAATGCAGCTTTGTGTGAATATCATATAAATTCCAGTATATTCCAGATTGAACTTCGATTCATGTACCTGTGCATTTTTATTTGTATGAATCAGGCGAGTTTGTTCCTCAAATATGTCTCTTTTTCCTGCAGAACTATTCATGCAGGACATTTCCTACAGTCTGAACCGTGTACGAGCTCAAGAACAGCTCCTCAAATCGGTTCTGCTCTACTCCCTGGACCACAACCATGCGGTTTCGCTCACCTCTCACTGCTACCTGTACATGAAGGAACAGATGCCGTCAGACGAGCACATGTGCCTCAGCTCTCCCAGCTCCCAGCACGCCGTGTCCCTCATCAGTTTCCAGTTTCAACTCAACAGAGCCAGCCACCACAAGTGGGTAGAGGTTGACGTGACCCCCTTCCTCCACCCTCTTATCAAGGATCACAAAAAGGACATCCACCTCCTCATCAACCTTACCTGCTTGGACGATGAACCAGGAAGTCTTCCTTCCAGAAGCCTCGTGGAGCTCACGCACATGGCTCCGTCTCTTTTGCTCTATCTGAACGATACCAGCGAGGTGGCTTATCAGAGAGGCTCCACACACACCCGGCTGGGAGAAATCCGTTCGAACCTTTGGGGTAATAACATGCAAAGCCAGTATTATGGATTTGGTCTTCAGAGGCTGAAGTGGAGAAATCGGAGGAGTGCTCTAAACACAGCTCAGTCCTTAAAGTCTAGCGCTGAGAGAGGACCTCTGGCTGCATTCGAACACCCAGCAGACGACTGTGACCTCTACGACTTCCGCGTTAGCTTCTCCCAGCTTAGGCTGGATCACTGGATCATAGCGCCTTCCAAGTACAACCCCAGATACTGCAAAGGCATCTGTCCTCGTGTGGTGGGCCATATCTACGGCTCACCGGTGCACACAATGGTACAGAACATTATTTACGAGAAGCTGGACTCCTCTGTGCCCAGACCTTCTTGCGTTCCGTCGGAATACGACCCCCTGAGCGTCTTGACCATCGAAAACGACGGCTCGATCGCGTATAAAGAATACGAAGAAATGATTGCTACAAAGTGTACTTGCCGCTAATGGTTTTCATATTTGCCTTGCTCGATCAGGGCAAATTGCTGATGACCTCACTCTTTTGTGCCCATTTTATCCACCTGGAAAGTCGATGATGCCATTGAATGCCATTAAGTTCTGTTTATTCTGTTCTAGGTTTGTGGTATTTTCATTTCTATCCAAAGTTAATTGTATGTAGAAAAAAAAAAAAAATAGCGATTATGCATATGGTTGGATTTCTTTTTTTCTTTTTTTTTTGTTTCTGTTTTGATGATCATGGTTGAAGTTATTTTTTTTGTTATTTATTTTTCGGTGGGTATGTCTCGGTTCTTTAGGTATGATGCAAATGGCAAACGTTTTAAACATTAATCTAATTCTGGACAAATTATGAAAAGTGTGGTCCTATTTTCTTATCGGAACACTTTAACATATGTTTTTAATACCTGGGGATTGCAGACAGTTGTCTTATGGGCAACCTCTCTCTCTTCATGATGTCCAGAAAAAAAAGAAATAATTTGCCCGAACACTTGAGTGAATTAAATGCTCTGGGGCATTTAACCGCTTTGTGATTCATGGTTTAAAGCTGACTGTGTCATGTATCTATTTATGTAATTTATGCCCTGTGTACATTTGGCTCTGATTTCACATGAAATATGCAATGAAAAACATTTTGATATGTTCGAGGGGAAAAAAAAAACTGGAAATAAAAAAAAAAAGTGAGCACCCTGGAGATTGTGTGGAAATATATTGTTCTGGTAGGGAATATGTAAAGAGTTCACTTCGAATATCTCTTTCTTTAGTGGCGCATACCTGGAGTTGTTTTTTTTTTTTTTTTTTACGTGTTTTGTGTCCACTGTAAAATAAAAAGTCATTATAAAGAACTAATTTCATTTATACTGAATTCATTTGAGCTAGCAAGACGCTACGCTATGGTAGCTACTACAACTTTTTAAGCTAGTGTAGCTATTTGTGTAGCTACTAGGTATTTATCACACACGCGTATATCTGTATCTCGGTCTCCGATTTCTTTTGTTTTTGTTTTTAAAGTCGGTGGGCTGTAATTTAAACCGGCCGCCTGTAGCTGACGGTGTCAACATGACGTCTGATTTCTGTTTGACCGCTACGTCGCTCCAGTTCACAATCGGTGGAGAGCTATGCGTAGCACTGCTCACACTTTTATCTTTTTACCCACCAGAGTTTGTCTTTTTGTAAAAGGAAAAATGCTATAATTCCTCCAACAGAGTTTTAGTCAAATGGTATCCTAAGTTTGCATCCTAGCGAATCATTGATGGAGCACTTTTGTGTGTTGCTCTGGATAAACGTGTCTGCTAAACGCTGTAAATGTAAATATTTATCTAATCTCTAATTTATCTAATGTAATATATATCTATTTAAACCACCAATCCTCTGACCAAGCAGTTCCTAGGAATGCTATTGAAAAAAATTCTCCTTTCTGAAAAACATTAGTGCTCCTCGTATCGATACCTGTATTTGTACCTGTCTAGAAACATTCTAAACAAATATTTGTTTTTGGTTGACCTACAAGTTACATCGGAGTGTTTTCAGTGTGACGGTGGAAGGAGTGAACCAGTAAAAGGGATGGTTGATTGAAAAGATGATATCTTGGATGAGCTATTATTTGGAGTCATAAACTGCTAATTCCAGCTGTAAGAAAACTGAAGACTTTGCGAACAGCTAATGCAGACCATCTTCCAGAAAAACGCTGACTGGGCAGATTGTTTGGAGCGGTCACTTGTTTGGTTGTCCGGTATAGAAAGTTGTTCAGGTGATAGATATGGACTACTAAGGAATACTTGGTGAGGGACGATTAGCGAGGGGATTGGACGTGGAGGATAATTACGATACAATAAGCCGGTGCGTTCATCGCCTTGCAATCGCACTCGCAGCGTTACGCTGCAATGCATGCAGGAGATCAGTAGGTGGCAGCACAAAATTCTAAGTCAGAAAGAAAATTATTACATTTTCGCTTCTGCATTTGTTGATAAATTAACTTAAAATAAAATTTATTAATGAATATATGCACCATATTATTAATAGATGACTTTAAAATGCATTAGTCTTTATACTGGTATTTTTTCATGCATTTGACAGCAGTGGTTTTTAAGAACATGATCTATGAAGGTCAGTGAGTCTTAGGCACCCATTACCATGTCATTGCTTGTTCTCTGGTGGTCCTTTCTTTTAGGACCACTTTTAGTAGGTATTAACCACTGCATACTGGGAACACCCCACAAGAACTGTCATTTTAAATGGACGCCCTGACCAATTAGTCTAGCGATCACAATTTGATCCTTGTTGAAGTTGCTCAAATCCTTACACTCGGCCATTTTTTTCCGCTTTCGACACCTCAATTTCCAGAAGGAATAGATCACTTCCTGTCTGATATGCCAAAATTTGAAGGTAATAATTTGAGGAGACAGCATTGTGTCCCACATTTACATGATTTGTGTATTGAATGTAAAAAAAATATCCAAGATGATACTTCAATACAGGTTTAAGCTATTGATTTAAAAAAAAAAAAAAGTGATTCTTTTGAGCAATTTCTTTTTATAGACTATTAGTCATTATAACTTTGCTGAAAGATTTGCTGTTCATTCTTTCTAAAATGTATTAAACTGTTCTTTAAAAATGCACTGGGCAAACACACTTCAGTCATGTCTTGGTTAAATTTTTATTTTCAATAAATGATACAATTTAGTCGCTTTTGGAAAAAAAAAAAAAACCACATACATCTAGCCACATACAGAACAAAAGCTGTGCTAGACAGGAAATGCGGCGAGACGGTCAGGTTTATAAAATTTAGAACGTGGATCTATCTACATTCAGCTTGTAACATGTTCAGCTGTATTACTGCTTGCCATTGCCGTTGATGGGCAGTTTCTTGTAGGCATCGGAGTCCAGGAAAGCCTTGATTTTGGGACGACTGGACATCTTCTGCACAAAGCCATTCAGGGCAGGGAAAGAATCCAGACAGGTGGGGCTCAGCACCTGGTGGTTCAACAGCACCTCAAAGAGACTGTAGTCTGCGAAGGAAAGCTGTGAATGGAGAGCGAATGCATCAGGAGCAAGAACACGTGTATGATTCTGAGATCTTGCGATTAGTTTTGTGATATTTGATAAACGTTCTACAGCGAAGTCTTACCGAGCCACCGACAAGGAATCCGCTTGAGCTCTTCTCCAGAACAGCCTCGAACTTGGAGAGATGGTTCGGTAAGTCCTTGATGTATGCATCTTTGCCGGTGTCCTGGGAAACGGGCAAAATTATGTGCAATTTTAGTTCAGGCTTTTCCCAGATATACATTATTTTCAAAAGTATTGGGTCACCTGGTCATAAATACGGTACGTGATTTTTAATTACGTGTTCCACATTTCCAATTTGCTCTTATGATTCCCTCCACTCTTCTGGGAAGATGTTCCACCAGATTTTGGCATGTGCTTATGGATATTTCTGTTCATCAGCCACAAGGGTGTTATGAAAGTCAGGTACTGATGAAGGTGAAGAGACCTGGGGTGCAGTCAGCGTTCACATTCATCCCAAAGGTGTTCAGTAGGGATGAGATCAGAGCTCAGGCCACTCAAGATCTTCAAGAAGCTCACTTTGTGCACTTGGACTTGCCGGAACAGGTTCTGGATTTCCAAGTTCAAGTGAATGCAAAATTTGATTAGAGCGCATCTAAAGACGATTGAGTGCCTCCAGCTTTGTGGTAACGTTTGGAAAAGAAGCACATATAACAGGAAAGGGCAGGTGTCCCAATACTTTTGGCAATATATAATATTTGAAAATCTTTTTTTGCAATAGCTCAATGATGTCACAAGTATGATGTAAACATTTTAGCATTCCCCCCCCTCCCTCAATGAATGTGGGACATAAAAAAATACAAATCTGCTCAATTGGAGTGGAAACCCAGAGAGGGTTTATAGTATGGGCTAGAAAGAAAGCGGCCCCAGCATTGAATCTTGATACCAGCGTGTTTTGTTTTTTAGGCCAAATTAAGAACATGGTGGTGATCGGTGAATATTTATAACTTCTATCGAGAGTGTTCCTACTTATACTATTTAGAGTGTGTTTTAAACGTCAAAATCTTTTACGATTGTGTACACGTGTATTTTAACTCAGTTCGTCCTCTCGATGAACACAAATACCAAACCTTCTCATGGTCTTGCGTGAAATTCACGATGATCTAATTCCCTGGAACGTTAGCTGCAGAAGCAACTGAAAAAAATAGCCCCTTTCTTTAATAGACTCTTGGGAGATTGTCATTAGGTATCACTTACATATTCCTGGTAGATCATTTTCAAGTATTTCATACGCAGATCTTCGACTCCGTCGTTAAACATGTCGATCAGGGCGGCTTCGTTGTCGTTTTTCCCGTACGCACCTGCACATATAAGCAGAAGGAGCTGTCAGGGTGATGTTTTAATGGGATCCTTTCCAAATCTGACTACAGTTTCTATTTGACAATGAATTGACTAATTTTAAAAGATAAATAAGTATCACATTTTATTCTAGTAACATACCATGTACACATTTGTTGGTGATCCGGATGTTTTTTAATTAGCACTAAATTTGTAATTTTTTAAAATTTTATTAATTAGACAAAAGTTTCTCAGGTCACAGATCTTCTTTTACTTACTTATACTACTTAAATAGTTCATTGAAGTTTTATTCAACCAAATATGCGAACGCTATATAACTGATATGATCAGCATGGATCAGGCGATTCAATCTTTATTAAAATTAACACTTATTTAAACAATACTACTTGTATATATTGTATATGGTATTATTACATTTACACTTTAGTCAGACTTTTTTTTTCCCTGATTGAAATTTATTACAAATAAGTATTTTTTTTATGAAATAACTCATGTATGGTTTTGTTGTATTGGTAATCGTGAGTAATGATGGGAAAATTACCATGTTTGCGGCCCACATGCCTCAAAAAGGTATTCGACTGAAACAAAACCAGGTCACCATCCTGGAGCTTCGGCAACTGTCCGAAAACCTAGAAAGTATGTATATGTATATATATATATATATATATATATATATATATATAAAAAATAAAAAAAGAGACGTATTTATAATGTTGGGATATTTAGTCTAGAATATTTTGCCCATTTTTTTAAGGAAAACTGAAATGTGCACATGTATAACAGCAGCAGCCTTGTGGGAGACACTCACACATGTTTTCTTCAGGTCTCCCTTCAGCCATTCATCAAAGTTCACCACAATTTCCTTCCACTCCTGACCCAAGTCCGACAGCATGATCCGCAGAGCGCCGCATCGTCCTGGCATAACGTTTACACGTCATTACTATTGTAACAGGATTTTCCAGTCCCGTATGCATTAATGCACCATGGACACTTTATGCAAATGAAAACGTACATTTATTTAGTATGAGATTTATTATAACTATTGACTTCGATCTGCTTTGCTTTTATATCTGATCAATGCGAAATAAAACAAGTGTTGAGTGATTCTGCCACTCTTTTTTCTTTTTTGTGGTTCATATGCAAATCAACGTTTGTCCCCAATTTGGGTGACGCCACCACAAAAA
>JAAIIK010000089.1:596302-607222 GCA_014706435.1 Silurus glanis | reverse complement strand
ACAACTTTCATATGTAGTCATCAGTTATATTATAGTAAAAGTTGTAAATTATTTGCTGAGTCATCCAGATTGGGCAGATTTTCTCTAAACAATGGGATGAAATAAAACCACAATTTGTTAGGCATCAAGTTTTTAATAAATGTTTTTTTTTTTTTTATTATTATGCTTCGTTTAACACTAATCAAGTCATAGCAAACTTCTTTTTAAAATGGGTGTAAATGTATTTATATATATATAGTAAACTTATATGTTAAATGTTCAAATTAATTATGTTAAAATAAGTGATGAGGTCAGATTTTTGTGCCACCAAGTAATCCGATATTGTGTAATGCCTGTGCATGTCTACTCCAAGATGTAAAGCTATGGCCAGTCAAACTTCTGCTCATGAAACAACACAGTGTAGAAGATGTATGCATGAGGCATCTGACATCTATTTTTACAGATACTCAAACGTGAATAAGGCTATGCTTAGATGGTGTCAGATGAATGTAAAAAAAAAAAAGTTGCACAGAAATGCTTATGTAATAAAGATGACATTAGTCTCTCACCGGTGGGGGAGAGCGTAACAAGATTTACATAAGTGACATGTGCACATGTGATGCACCGTCTTTCATTTTCACTGTTCATTTTTAATAGGCAGTGGCAATAACGTGACTTGGCTTACAGGGAAAAAAATTGAGCTTCCTCTTTTTTGAATGGGAAACAGCAGCTGCCAAGCCCTGAACAGTCATGAACCAGGCCTAACTAATGGTCTGTGTAGATAGTTTTCTTTGTCATACATTTTTAGAAAAAAATCATAAATGAACAGTTTTTTATTGCAGTAACCTGTAAAAAAAAAAATCTTTAAACCAGTAAAATGCAGAAAGTTTCCCACACTGTCATTGCTCTTTGTGAGTTAATTTGCAAACCCTGTTGCAGAGGGACACGCCCTGTCATAGACAAATATGTGGCAAATGCTGTGGTAGGTTGGACGTCAAACAGCGTGTTGTAGGCGAGGCTCACGAAAAACAAAAACCCTTTAGGTGTGCCTAAAGTCAGAAAGATTGCAAGTTCATGGTGACAGTCGAAAAGCTTAAAAGAATAGAATCAATTAAATGAATCACAGTATGAGAATAGCAGTATAGCGTTCGAGTTTTTGGACTCTTCTTGGGCTAAACATAGGCTTTTATTATGACCTGGCTTTGAAAGGTGGAGTAAAGGTATGACTTAGCAAATCTTGGCTAATGTGTGGCAAGTAAATAAACCACTCTGTCGACTCGAACGGATTAAACATTAAACCAAGATTTTGATTTTGCAAAATGTTCAGATTTGTCTGGTAATTTCTGAAAAACGTTGACAACTATGATGAAATCCAACTTGTAACGGTCATTCTTTATTAAAATCTAATTTTATGTAAACTGTGAGTGAAGACATTATAAGGAAACTTCTTTTTCAAAATAATAAATATCTTATTACTCCAACATCATTAGAGCCGAAGCAGGATAGTGGACAGAGGACTTTTTAATATGAGAAACTGCATTCTTTGTTATATTTTTGTATTTATTTGGTGTTTTAACTTCAATTGAAATATAAATAGAGGCTGGTGAGGGTACGACTGTTTGTAGTTGTACTTGATTACAGGAACTGGTTTTGTTGTCTTTTGTATAAATTGCACCTATAAATGGTTAGAAAATACTGTACGTATGCTGACAAATCCTTATCATAAGAGAAATAAAATGTTTAAAGACGTGCTGTTGAAAATAATCAACCTCAGATTGCTGACAGTAACTATGCTTTTTCCTATGGTATATTTTCTTATAACAGCACAATGTTGTATTCCTTACATGATAAACAAAAGACAACCGATGTTGTACAAAGCAATAGGCAACTAAGTCACTGTTACATACCACTGCATCAACCAAGTGTCAATATCAAACGTTAAAACATTGATGTTTCAGCATTTGAAAACACACGGTTCCAGACCTGTTAAACAGTTTACTTGTGCTTAGAATCTCCTGTCTATCTTAAATGCTTGCTATAGGTTGTTTTTCATTTGTTCTTCTCTCTATGGTGCTTGTTATTCAGCATCTTTTTCCCTGCTGAGTATCACTTCTAAGCATGAGAGACCAGATTCGGTTGTTACCCAAATGTATTCACACAAACAGCACTACTCTTTACTGCATATACAATATTAAAAAACAAAAAAACTCTGCAGAACTCCCAATTGTCTCTCAACATTCATTTCAATGAGCTCACGCAAAGATTTGGTTCCTTCTGCAAATGATCACTACTTTTTATTTAGTCCAGAAGGCTGTTTAATTCAGAAACAGCATATAAAACATATACACCAAATCAAATGTTTCCACATTTACAGGAACACCTCTACCACAACGCATTCGATATTTAAGTAGCCTAAAGTGGTACTCGTTTCATTTCTCTGCGACTTGAGCTTTACTTAAGTTTAAACTTAAAATAGAGTGTAATACAACATATACAGCATAGTAACCCAACAATAATGAGGGGTTTTCTGAATTGAAAATGGCAACCCATGTGATTACTTTAATCTTTTATCTTGTGCTACATTTATATTTATAGCATTTGGCAGATTCCCTTCTTCAAAGTGACTTGCATGTATCTGATTCACACAACTGAGCAGCTATGAGGTTAAGGGCCTTGCTCGGGGGCACAGAGGTGGCAGTTTGGTGCAGTTGGGTTTTGAACTCGTGACTTTCGGGTCCAAAGTCGAATTCCTTAACCAGTAAGCTATCATCTCCCCCTTGAATATATATACTCATATATAACAAAGTGTACAATAAACTTGACACTAAACCAAGTAGCTGCAAAAACTGTTTCTCAAATAGTGAACCAACAAGAAAATGTGCCCAGAATCATTGAAGCACCATTTAAAACATTGCATACTCATAACAGAAGAACATAAAGTATCACTATAATCTATTTTTTTTCAACCTAGTGTTCATTCCCATTCATTTTATTTAAAATAATAATTCTGCCTGGGTACAAGCAAGAATTGACTTTTTTTTTCTCCAATTAGTAAAATAGTGCCAGTCCTAAAATCCATTTAGTAAATAACTTTTTCTATGAATTGTAGGTGGGTGTCATTTCCCAAACCACTTCCTTTGACTTGGATTGACTTTCTATGTACGTCCTGATTACAGCAGGATAAGCATGCATTGTTCAACTCCAGGGGTGATTATTTCTCATGTAAAAGCACAACCGATGCATATGGGCCATGGCGTTTTAGAGCCTGCAGCTGTCTGCTGCCAAGTCAGATTTTTCCAGCAGATAAGAAACAAAAATGAGAAATGCACACTTTTAAACCCCAGTTAGATTGTGTCCTAATATTTCAGCCAAATGTACAGATATAAATCCAAACTGTCAACATTTCAAAACATTCATCTGTTGATTGCAGCATTAGTTGTAGGCAAGTGTGTTTTATTCAGTTCTGCTTAATCTGCAGCCCATATTCAGACTATGGACAGTATTTCAGCAGGGTGAACCAATGAAAACAATACTGCAGGAGATTCAATAAATAAACAAAAAACACCTTCAGATCAGCTTCTAGTATCATTTAGATAGATGAAGCTCCTGATGCAACCCATTAAACCAGACTAAGGATAAAAATAAAAATAACAAAGGCTAGTTTTCACAAACGTCCATACATGGTTCAGTAGGAACTGAGAACATACTGTAGCTTGTGTAAGAAAGGAAATTCAATGACAAAATCACAGGCAATGTTTTTTTTTCCCCTCTATCTGTTTTTAATTCAAAGCTGAAGCAAAAACCTTCTAACTGTCTTGATTGCTATGAACTAATAATGGTTAAGTGTTAAAGATAATTGTTAGCTAATTGTTAAAGATAATTGTTGGGGGGGGGTGTTTAGTTTATTATTATTATTAACATTTATGATCAACATTTGAACAGTTTACATTTTTAAAACAATATACAATAAAAAGAGATATGGTCTACTTAACTGTTCTACTCATTTCAGCAGACTTTAACAAATGTATTCATCACCTTGTGCAGATCTTTTACCAATAGAGAACATTTGTCACATCATTAAACGAAAAAATACGCCAAAGACGACCACAAACTCTTCAGCAGCTGGAAACCGATATCAGGCAAGAATGGGACCAAATTCCAAACTGTGTTAAAAAGAAGAGAAGATGCTACACCATGGTAAACATGCCCCCGTGCCAACTTTTTTTGAGTTCTGTAGCAGACATCAAATTAGAAATTTCTCAGTTTAAACATTTGTTATGTTCTCTATGTTCTATTTTTCAACATTTCTGGAATTCGGGTCGTACAAAAGTTTGTAAAAAAAAGTTCCTTCAGTGTATCTTTGGACAGTTACCGATTCCTTTTAGACTAGAACAAAGCAACCCTCTGTATCTTTTTAAACAAAAAGCCCCAGAGACATTTTTTCATAAATTAATTTTATGTGAAAGGGAAAAAAAAAAAAAATTTGTAACACAGATTACACATTTTGCTATTTATAACTCCAAAGAGTCTCAGATTTTTCATAATACAATGAAAGGTGTATAATATTTTATTGAATTTCTTACTTTTTATTTCCATTTTCATTTGTAAAATTACACAAAATGCATAGCGTAATATTTACCTATTATAACTTACACAAAAAGGTTACCAGACTGTTTGAAAGTATATATATATATATATAATATATAAAAACAATGTCTGGATCGGAATGAGCAAGTGTGTAAGTTAATCTAATGACAGGCTAAAATGTGCATGCTACAGTAAAGCCTGCATATTTTACTTTTTAATAGGTTTGCTATTATGTACACACTTTAACAATAATAATATAAAAAATGTATTAATTTTAATGACGTTTTTAGAATCTTACCATATTACAGAATTATGCAAAATAAAAACACTAAACTGCTATCCTTGAACTGGTCTAACTAGGCATGGATGATCTCCAGAAAGTAGCGTAAATGTTTTTCGCTGTCACACTCGATAGCTCCTGGCTCAACATATACTAAAATAATTATGCACATTTTATAACATGCACTTATTTTAAATAAGTTTTGTCATTTCAGTATATATTTTTCTTGTCTTCTCATATAACTTCACATACATCAACACATATATTATGTACCTGTCTGTTGAGAGAAAGTTAGCAAGTTTGTAAATAATCCACATGATATTTCCTCAAAAAATAACGTTCTGGTGTATAAACCTGTAAATGACCCATTTATGTCTAAATCTGTGTGATGATAAGGATGTGGTTGTCTTGCTCTAGGTTAATGCTTCAGCGGTTTAGCTTTTTTGTGTTGTAGCTCCAGAAGTTTTGCAATGGCAAACGAAGCAAAACATTATTTGAAAGAAAATGTGAAAGTAGAGCTTCTACATTCTATATAGTGCCAGAGTGCAAAAAGGAACAAATCAAATCAGAAAAAAACTACAGTACATTTAAAAAACACATCAACATTGACTTAAAATAAATATCCTTGGATATTACATTTTTGTTGCTGATTGGATATGGCGTATGGCTATTAGAGGTTTATATCTCCACTCTCCATTCTGTTTTCTAGGAAGCTAAGAATAAGGCAACTGAATACAAAACTAATAATATTACTATGGTAAAGAGTGGTTCTTTATTCTGAATAAACCAGCCTTATTTAAGGGGATTTTCATCATTTGTATACTCATAATAATGGCATGCAATGTTGACAGCACATCTATGCAAATATCTTCTAAAAAAAAAGAAATTCCCCCCCCCCCCCCCCATTACATAGACTTGGCTTATTTTTCATCTTTTCCACTCATTTTTTCTTAAATAGCATCAATCTTTCTGTTTTTAATGCAAATTGCCTGCTGTAGCCAGTCAACATTATGCAAAGTCTGACCGCTTTCTGTTTTGGGTTTGTTTTTGCAATTTAGTTTTAGAATTTTGTTGTTTATTTATTTATTTATTTATTTATTTATTTATTTATTTATTTATTTATTTATTCATTTTTCCTCTCATGTTGTTCGATTTTCGGATTGTTTTTCTGATTTACCGTCACGTTTTCTTGTTTCCAGTTCTGGTTTGTTTTTTTTTTTCCGCCTTTCCAGAGCTGCCTTTGTTTTGTTTTGGGTACTTAATGAGTTTTGCACTTACATGTTACAATAACTGTGCAATAAAATGACACAAATTAGGCAAAACCATTTGTTGTGCCCTGGCCTTCTCATTCTCCCAATATCTGATCTAAAGAAGGCAGTGTAGGAAAACAAGTTCTAACAAAAATGTCAGGGAGATCATGTAGATGATTAGCTACCAGGGTCGTCTAAAATGTGTATTCATTGTTTATTATTATTATTATTTCAACTAGAAAAGTGTTCAAATCTGATAAGAAATAACCAAACTTACAGAATATGAATACGAATGATCAGAATATATTTGTTACCTGTAATAATGGCATTGCATTCACAAACCAGGGAGTTCAGTATTAATAAATCGTGTGGTATAAGGTTAACCAAGTACCGAATTAAAACGAATAAAATCCACTTGCACTGTCTGTTATATTTCATGACTAAAAAAAAAAAAACATCCCCAAAGTCTGCAAACATTTCAATTGCAGCATGCGCCTAAATGTCAATACATTTCTGAACTCCAGGCATAAATATTAATATGAATATTTGCTATTCTGCATTAGTCTTTATTTTACTCATTCATAATACAAACATGGAAACATCCATAGATACAAATGTCAGTTATATAGCTATTGTTACCAATGGTGTAAGAATCTGTACGTACGTACATTACGACTGTGAAACCTACTAATTATGTGAGAGGTTGCAGGAGGATTCGCAGAGTAATTCAGAATTTCCCTGTGCTGTCAAAGACTGGTGTTTCCTCTATATATGACATTTTATATCATTAATTTCATAATCATCCTCACCTTGAATGGTGCTATAGATTCTACCAATACTTTCCAGTTTCTTTCTACTCCTGCACTGTAGATTTGGCTGTTTTTCCTGCTTAAACACACCCACGTTGAAACAGGAAGTGCCTGTTAGTGAGCAGATTAAACAGATCTGGTGTGTTAGTGCAAGACAGAATAAAGCAGTGCTGCACACTGAGTGCACTAAACGAACAGAAAGAGGAAGAAACAGACTGTTTTGTGAGTTAGCGTGCAGATTTTAATCTGTGCTTTTGGTATGCTGGTTGTACTTGAATGCGTGAAAAAAACGGCTGTCTAGGTCTGGTAGATTAAATAAGTGACGTAGGGAATGTTTGCAGGTGTCTGGTGTGCTGAAAACCATCAAATCACTGAGAATCTATATTTCACAAAAGAAACCCTAATAAATAAATAAATACATTCATGAACAGATAAATAAATTCAAATACTGTACACATGGGTTATTCTTTTTTTTTTTTACAGTGTTTACACTAATTAAACTAATCTTCCACGAAATGCATTGTCAACTAGATGTTAGCAAAATAACTGTATTTCTTATTTCACTTAAATCAATTTCCTTACTAAGATTTTCTAGCCCTAAAATAATTTCAGTTCCACCAAAGTCCAAGATGTTAAAACCAAAATGTTATTAGAGAGCGTTCAGAAATATGTGAACGTCGGCGTACATGCAAAATTAAATATACTGTATGTCTATTATTACATTTATCAATAAATCACAAAATCAGGGGGTCTCAGGGGGGTCATTTTTTTTCCCTGCACACCCAAACACTGACTTTCTTTCTTTCTTTCTTTCTTTCTTTCTTTCTTTCTTTCTTTCTTTCTTTCTTTCTTTCTTAATAATTATTTATTCATATATTTTCTAGATTTATAATTTAGGATTTCATATTCAATATTAATTCCCATTCAGTATATGTTTTTTGTCTGAACATTCGCTGTTGTGACGGAATAAATGGATGTATATGTCCCGTGTTTATTGCTGAAATCTCACAATCTTCATATGGCTGTGATTTTATAATTAGAGCGATGTTCATATTACACTTTGCAAAAAAAATTCATAATACAAAGTTTTAAATCAGAGAACCCCTGCAATAAATAAACCAGTGGTTTTATTTATCGATGGAAATATTGAAAGATAAATTGATGGGCATAGTGATAGATAGATTTCTAAACTCCATGCTCCATATGTATAGAAGCCAAGGCTAAATCCAGACAATGGTTTTACGTATGTGTGTGTGTGTGTAAGAGAGAACTTTTCAGCAAAATCATGCTGAATCATCACCCTGATGCATTAAAACACCCGGCTTGTTGTGGCAGGTGTCAACAAAAAGTTGATCTACATTCCACTGGCAACTAACCGCAACTGAGCTAATCATCTCATCTAAGGGCGCGATGATCTGCGGCGTCCCGGCTGTTTCGAGAGATTACGAGGGCCCGGGTGAGATTACGAGGGCTGAATTTTTTCACTGAGTTTTTGAATGAGCGTTGAAAGCTCCTCGGTGGCCTGGGATTTGTCCTCCAGCAGCTCGTAGCGCAGACTAGAGATGTCCTGCTTGATCTCTTTCAACTCGCCTAACGTGAACACAAAACACAAACATGAAAAAACAGATGTATACGCACACACAGCCATTTAAATGCACGAACATAAACAAACGGAGGAGAAAAACCAGTTTCGCCTTTTCCTTTGCGTGCATCTGCATGTATTTATAATTCAGTTATTGAGTAGGTACAGTGAAGAAAGAAAGTGTGTAGATATGAGAATTTGCCGTACCTTCATTCACTTCATCATTCTCTTTGTCCACTTGTGCTTTCAGGACATATCGCTTTATCAGACGCTTCATGATTTGCTATGAGAAGATCAACAATATAACTATTAGAAAAGTACAATATTAGGCAATGCTTTTCCATGCTAGAGTCGACTGAAACTCTACTATTAAAACCACTACTTTTAAAAATGAGTAAAGATTCACACATGAATAAATGAAGCATGTCATGAGTTTCACAGTATTTATGGAATGTATTAATGTCAAACATAAACCCGCACGAATGTTCCTTTTGTTTATATGCAGCAAACTAGGGAACTGAACTGCCTTAATTTTCAGCAAACTGTCATCTTATCCATCAACAGTAGGTTTCGGATGAAATACATTCTCTTTATTATTCGGAGTACATGCTAACTCATTATGTAAATGTAGATTAAATGGGAAAAGGAACACTAAACCAACATGGCTACAATTCCATAATTCAACAGCATGCAGTTCTGTCTGGACTGCGGCTAATAGGAACCAATTTCACCATACAAGGAAATGACCCAAAGCTACGTCCAAGCTCTGTAAGCGTTATTTAAAGAGCAAACTGGAGCAGGAGTGTTATCTAACATTGAATGACCTGCCTAGTCTCTGCACCTAAATCCTATTGAACTGCTCTGGGGTGAACTGAATCACAAAGTCAGAAAGAAATCTTTAAACTAGTGAAGAACACTTTTACAAGAGGCCTGGCAAAGTATTACAGCAAAATGTTTGAAAAAAAAAAAACAAACAGTTCAGATGCCGAGAGTGTATAAAGCTGTTATTCATGTTAAGGGAGGATTTTTCAATGAAAATAAAGTGCAACATCTGTGCATTTATATATTTGTTTGGTCAAAATCAATCTTAGTATGTTGCTTTTAAACAAAAGGAACGTGAACGTGTCTCTGGAAAACATAAAAGACTGAGTGAACGTTTTGACAGGTACTGTATTGATCATAAATAGAGTATAAAATTTGATGTTATTGTAAATCTGTTATAACTTCCAACCTAAAAGAAGGACGAAAGAAGAGGTAAAGAGTGCCTAGAAAATACTTATATAATTAAGCAAGAAATGAAACCCTTGTTGGTGAACTGTTGGATGGAAAACGAATCAATAGGCAACTATCACTATTCTGAAGGTGTTGATTTACCTGTAAATTATATTATATAACACTCACTCCTGATTGTCCTGTCTTGAAAAACATACCCCTCTACCTACTACAAAGAGCTGGCAATAGAGGCTCCTTCCATAAATGCTTAATAAACTACTCATCCCATGAAACTTCACCATATCAAGCAATAAAAAAAAACTTTTTTTGTCCTGTGAACATGCCTGTCCAAGTTCCAGTGTTAGTTGTTACCATGGATATTGTTCCGAATATGAGCACATTTATTGAACACTATGAATTTCCTTACTGAGCTGTTTGTTCTGTCGTTATAAAGAATTCTTCTGACTGATCAGAATCGTTAATTGAACATCACTGTGTTATAAATAATAGATTACATAGCAACTTATATGTAAAAGAAAGCCTAAACTACTATACAGCACATGCTCTTATTTATTTTTCATTTGCGGTGATCAAGAGACCTCTAATGAACAGAAATCCACAGATCACCTTACAGCCACTGAAGTATTTTATGAACCTAATCCAATAATGTGACTTTAATGCAAATTATTGGCCAATTACACCAAGATAGAGTTGACTAAATGTCTTACTGGCACTGTTGTTTGCCTCTTTATTTTATATTCACTTTGAATATCAAGTTTGTTTTTTGTCTTTTACGCTTTCCTTTCCTTATCTCCAAAAATGCTAGTCGTTAGTTTCAAGTCTCATCTGACCACAACACAAATCCACCTGTTGGCCATTGTATTGTGTTTGGTGCGGTTTGAATCCATTCTGAACAGCTCGCTGCCTTGGAGACGGCGCTGAATAAAATACAGTGTAAGGTTACAGGGTGCAGTGCAAACAGTAGGACAATGTAAAGTGTATTGTGTGTTTTTTCTGTGTGTGTTTAAGAAACAAATGTTAAACAAGATTGTATCATAGCAAAATTTCATCTCGATTTCCATAAATTAAAACCAGATTTTATATGAATTTGATTTCTGTAAAAGAACATTTTCAGTTCGACAGTCTAAAAGTTTGTAGTGCTAGAGCTTTAAAAAAAATGTATATTTTATATATATATATATATATATATATATATATATA
>JAAIIK010000089.1:568081-583741 GCA_014706435.1 Silurus glanis | reverse complement strand
CACACACACACACACACACACACACACACACACACACACACACACACAGAGTTCTGCTTGAGAATGTGATTCATTCCTTCCTGCACTCTTTAGCGAGACTGTATCCCTGGAGGAGATGACCTACAGCATGAAATGAGCTCTTTGGTTGGTCAACCTCACACTTAGCCCTGGCTTTCTCCATCCAAATTGATGCTCGAGTTGCATTGTGTGAGCAAACTTGGCTGAAACGGTCTTATAGGTCTTATACTTAATTGGCTTCAAATTTCCTGCTCTCACCCTGTTTTTAATGTGGCGTTGTTGAACATATACTTCATGGCTCAGGATTGGTCCAAGAAATGACGATACAGTGGAGAAACAAAAAGATTGTAGATTATTCCGTTTTGCTTGTTTATTCAGATAAAGTATGTTTGACTAAATAAAATTAATAAACAGTTGTTATTGTTTGTGGCGGCTACTCATACTCAGTGTAGTTCATTTTAGCCCTGAATAAGAACAACCACATTCAAAACCTCCCAGTTAAAATCATATAAATGAGCTTTACTTATGTCATTTGTAGTTTATTTGTAATTCCATCAACAATTTATTCACATAAATAGAGCTTCATTGTATATGATTGGAAAATGCGCTTAAAATATACTCCACTTTGTAGAATTAAATGAATTTAACAACAAAACAATGAGTTACTGAGATATTCATTAAGTGGTTTCTTTCAGTGTGGAAAGAAAAACAGCTAATCTTTGTTACTGTAATAGGAGAAAAATAGATCAATAAACGCTAAGCATATTATGATGTATGGTGTAATTCTTTATGAGCAAACTAAGGATTTTATGTATAATCCCATTTCCCAGTTAACTCCATTATATATAGTACTTCATAATGAAGTGTATTTTAGTTACACTGAAAAATTAGTTCAAGGGGGGAGGGGGGGGGGGTGATTAATGTTCAGTCTGTGTATTCAGAATGTACCCTTTTTTAATTTCTATTACATGTACAAATGTAAAGATTACTTTTTGGTCTAGTCTAGATGACACTTGACAAAAATAGATCATGGACCATTAATTGGTGAATTTGACAGTCCTAACGCAATTCCTCTGCAGTACATCAGAAGGATTGAGTGATTGATTGTAACTCACGTGGTAAAGGCAGAGTTAACCTTAGCTCCCAGGTAGTAGGAGTAGAGGATGAACATTCCGATCATAAACGCAAGGAAGACCATGATGAAGAGCACCATGAACTTGAAGATGTCCTTCACAGTGCGTCCCAAAGAGATCTGCAGAGGGCCGAAGCTCTCATTGGCTGGGAGGATGTAGGCAATGCGCGAGAAGCTCAGGACAACAGCGATGGCGTACAGGCCCTCTGAGATGAGCTGAGGGTCTGAGGGAAGCCATTTATCTCGTGCTATAGAGATATACAGTTACAAAAAAGATTGTAGGTTGGTTGGCTTGTCTACTCCTACTGTGAAATCTACACATTATAATAATTGTATATTATTCGTATATCGTATATTATCTAATCTATGCTGATTTTAGGGTCAACACTGGTAAAGTTTGTTGTGGAAAGATTTCAAGTTGTCACCAAATTTCAGAATGATGAGCTGCCTAAATGAAAGCTTCAAAGAACAATATTACAATATACAATTACAATATTAAAACAATAAACAGAGTGTTGGATTTAAGCAACTGAAACCTATAATGTGATACGTACAAGTTTTCTGTAAGGTGATTTTTATCTGACATTATTTCACCACAACAGCAAAATGAATGAATAAAAGTAAAACATGCATCCTGACCTTCAAATGAACCTCATATTACTTGTATGCAATAGAGAAAACAGTCACGCAATCAATGGCAGATTGATGCTCACCGTAGGTAAAGTATTTGATGTTGGGTGGTAGTGTGACCAGAGAGAGGTCAGCGGCATGGACATTCTCGTCCACATACTCCTGCGCTTTCATGGCCTGCAGGAAGGCAAAGAACCGGGCGGTGAATGCTGCGATGAAGATGGACAGCATGCCAAAGTCCAGAACATTCCACAGCTGCAGGATGTATTCCCTCGGCCCTTCTGTCCAAAGCTCCTTACACTCCGACCACATCATGCCTGTGAGATGGAGGAACAGCATCTGAACCATTAAACAATGTGAAGTCCATTGATCTTTCTCTTATCTCTCTCTCTCTCAGTCACTTAGGATGCTCTGTAGACAATTGATGTGGTTGGGCTTGAGGTTTATTTAAAAGATTCTTTCTTTGATGGAGTTTTAAGTGACTATTTATTCTGATTATAAATGAATGCCTTCTTGTTTTTTTTTTTTTGGTTTTTTTTTTACAATAAGGCATTTTATATTAGAAGTGAACAGGATGGAAATGTTATAAAGAAAACTGGTTATTTTACGAATCATATGTAATTGTGAACATGAGTGCTTGCTCAGCAAGTTGCTGACTACAAAAAGAATGTTATTTCTGGTGATTGTAAAACTGGTGTCCCAACTTGTTGTAGCTCAGCTTACATTTACATTTATGCTATTTGTCAGACCCCCTTATCTACAGCGAAACATTGCTCAGGGGCCCCAGAGTAGCAGCTTGGTGTGGCTGGGATTTGAACTCACGACATCGTGATCTTGTTCTATGAAATAATGGTTATATCCAACAATGAATGAACAAAGTTCTGACAGTTTCAAAACACTGATTTCAAAGACGTTAGATTATACAGTGATATAAAATTGCTCTCTACAGTATGTGTTGAGATCACTATTGGCAGACTAATGAATATTAATAACCGTTAGCGGGCTGGTATTGAATATTAATGGGAATATCGTTTAGGTACAATGCTAAGAAAAAATGTCCAAGGGAATTCTAATACTAGACTAAAATGTACAGACACTAGGAAGCTACTCCCAAAGGACATTCCCTTATTTTTCACTGGGCCTAATTAACCGATAAGCCGATTTTTTTCAAGACAGAACGAGACAGAAAATCGCACGCATTCAAGGCCACTGCGACAGACATGTAATAGAAATGAACTAATTCATTCACAACACACTCAAGGACAAGCCAACCGCAACAGGCCTGGAAATGGAATTAGTGTGGCGTGTGTTCAGTGTGGGTCACTCAACATGATGACTTTTCTAATGGATGATCATTTCCATGCGGTACACAAGCTGCCAGATGTAATAAATGCGCTAATTTGTCACACTACACTGAACAGTGTAATGCACAGTGGGGAGCGAACTGGGTTTATTTCGAAATTTATTTATAATACTGATCGCTAAATGCATCAATTGTCTATCAGCAAAAAAATCGATTAGTCAAGGAGACCCAGGTTGTGTTATAATTCGAAATATTTGTCAGAGAAACAGTGTGGGCCCTCTGATTGCTGCTATTGATGTTTTTGCACAACATTGTGTTCATGTTTACAAGTACACTCTTGTTTATTGTTTTCTATTTTGCACATTGTACTGTATAACATATTATACAGTGGGTTTACTGGTTGGCACTATTTTGTGTATCTGTTCCACACTGTCTTGTGTTGTTTGTTTGCACTGTTTTTGTCTGCACTGTTTGCACCAGGTTGCACACAATGCACTTTATGTTGTGAAGACACTTACTTTAGTCCTCAGCTCTGTGTTCTGTTATGTAGCTCTATGTTGTGTAATGTAGCTCTATGTTGTTTTATGTAGCACCAGGGTTCTGGAGGAACGTTGTCTCATTTCACTGTGTTCTGCGTCAGCAATATACGGTTAAAATGGCAATAAAAGCTTCTTGACTTTACTTGACTTGACTTGATGAGTGGTGAAACATCTAGTTTATTGACTCCAATGCACTGTGGCAAGTTTCATGGACTGAGTTAGGGTTAGGGTTAGATAGTCACTCAGTTGACGTTTAAATGATTAAAGTTCAAAGAGTTTTACACATGAGTCTAAAATCTCCCGTTAGTGTTTAGAATCTAAGAGAACATGAGGATCATGGCAGAAAAAAAAGAAAAAATATATGTTAAATAATTAATACAAATAAACACACGTTTTAATTTGTCACCTGGCGGAAACTGTGACGTTTGTGAATATGTCTAGAAATGCCCAGGAGTTTTCACCCAATTTTAATCTTTTGAGACATAAATAATAAATCTAACACTAACGATTTGAAAAGAGAATTGAAAAGAGTGAGATTGACTGAGCTACCCTCCTACCTGCCACCCACACCATGATGAGGATCTCGGTCCATGAGAAGCGGGTGGTCTTCACTCTGAAGATCTGCAGTGGGTAGTCTGTAACCGTGACATTGGGTAGAGTTGTAATGCCCTCAAACCGGTCAGACGCATTAAAGACCAGCAGGCAGAGGAAGATGATGAAGGAAGCAGCGTGTGCCACAAACTTCATGAAGGGACTGCGTAGGACTTTACCCAGCTGGAAACATTTACACAGAAATGTTAGATATTTGCTCATTGACAGGGTGTTCCATATATACAGCATTGATATACACCATTGCCTTAAGCAATGGGAGGGTTATGTTTTTACTTCTTCCCTGACAATTACAGTGACACTAGCCAACTGTTAGTTTCAATTAGCTCATGTATGATGAATGAGATGGAAAGTGCTCCACTCCTAGTGTGTTACACTGATGTTGGCTGGCTACACTAGTCTTAAATGAGGTACATATTAGCCTTTACCTTTCCAGTTGGAAGATGTTATATGCTAGGTAGGCAGGAGATTTACTATATTAACAAATACAATAATTGAAAATACCAAATACCAAAATTGAAAAGTGACAGTTAATTAAAAAGAAATGGAATTTTGCTGATCCTTTATATCTCTCAGTTTGATAAGTTGTGGTGGTCAGTTTGTTTGAACTCCTTGTCTGTCAAAGGCTCATTCTAAGTTTGTATGTTGTAATCCCTTCTACATGAATGTGTGGTATCTGTACCACCTCCTCTTTGTGTTCTCAACCAAAAGCTTTTTTGAGTAGATTTTTGAGCATTTTAAGGAATTCCATAGATTACTTTTGTGATTGAGCGTTCCTGCAGGGTTCGCCTGAACACATAAGAAAGAAAACAATAAACAAGGGCATCCAAACCTCTCACACATACAGGCTCCCTGTAACTTCCCCCTGAACGGTCTTTTGGATTGAGCCACCCAGCCTAACACAATCTTAATAGTTAAGTATTAATATGAGACTCGCTGTTTGAGTGAGTTCACAGCAGCCCCATCACCAGTAGAATCAGTGACTTTAGAGGAACATGGAACATCAGTGTCTGTGTGATTAGAACTGACCACATTCACTTCCAGTACCCCCTTACCACTGGGCTCTCCGGACAACTCATGGCGGAAAGAAAGCACATATGCATTCTTATGACATTGTCCATTTTTGTGTACAATGACCCAATTCAAAGGGTCAAGCTCCAGGGTCCATCTCCCTCTTCTACCTGTTGGTTCACCATCAATGGACAAAGAGCAGACGATGGTCTGTAATAATGGTAAATGAAGCAAGTAATGCTTAAATTCCCGTACTGCCCACATAACAGCCCACAACTCACGATCAAAGGTGGACCAACACCTCTGTGTGGAATTTAACGTCCGGCTGGCATATGCAGTCCATCTCTGTCCTGAGCAAGAATTGCACATTCAGGCGTCCACACTAATGGAACATTATTTTCGTATGAGTTGTTTCAACGAGGCAGCAAGTTTATAAAAGTCCTTTACAAAGTGTCTGTAATAAGAACATAGTCCCACAAAGGCTCTCACCTCAGAAGTACAATGGGGAACTGACCAGTTCTTTCTCAGCATTCTTAGGATCAGGCTAAAGACCCTTTCGAGAGACTACATGACACAGAAAAAACACATGATCTCTGGCAAGGTGGCATTTACCCGTATTCATTCTGAAACTAGCAGATTGGATTCTTGAAAACACCTCGCTAAGGATCAACAGATGTTCTGAAAATGTTTTGTTTTAAATCAAAATGTCAGCGAGATATACCACACAGATGTGCCACGGGCGCCCTCTGAGTACTAGCTCAATCAAACGTTGAAATGTAGAAGGAGCGTTGGAAAGGCCCATTGGCAAGGACCACCACCGATGAGCCCCTACCCCACAGTAAAGGCTGTATTTTCTCAGTCCTCCTCTGCAACTTCCACAAGTCAGTAACCGTTAGTTACTCTCCAGCATGCTAAACGCATCCAATGTGTCATCCACACGAGGCAGAGGTTATGAGTCTTTAATAGTCACGCTGTTTATGCGTCTGTTGTCGACACAAAAAACGCCAGGTGCCACATTTTTTCTTTACTAAAACAACCAGTGACACCCAGGGACTACAGCTCTCCCCAATAATGCCATCTGCTATCAGGCCAGCCACCTGTTTCTCTATTTCAACACGCTTTTCAGGAGATGCACGGAGCTTGCTCACCCGATCCGATGTGATGTTTCACAAGTTAACATCTCCCGGTATTTCGTTTGGACAAGCTAAAGATGGCGTTGTACTCTGACAACAATGACGAAAGTCCAGCTTTCTCAGACTCAGAAATAGGTGACTCATCGACACAGGAAGCGTACTACTGAAAGAGAACACTGTAGCTATATCCACTGGAGCATGGAACATCTAAACATCAGTCATCAACTGGGTAAAACTCACCCAGGTGCATGTCTTGTTTTAATAAAATGTCCTGCCAGTAGGATTTAAGATACGTGCTTTTGTAAGTCCGTTGTGAACTGTGCCTTTCCTTGTGAGCAACAACTAGAAAGAATATGCCGCACTGAGTTCTGGATATCCAACAGCTCGCTTAAGGATCCAGCTCGCTTAAGGATATCCTTAAGCGAGCTGCATAAGGTAAGCACACTTTAACAGGCACAAAAGAATCACTGAGCGGTGGTAAGTTCATAGCAGTGGCCAGCGATACATTGCAGCACCTGGGGACAAAGTCTTTGCTGGTAAGGTGAGGAACTAAGATGTCCTCAGTTGTAGCTTAGCACAGCTGAGGTCCAATTAAGCATGATTTCTCATTAGAAAGTCCCAGCCATGAAATGACAAAACTTTTCCTCTTTTTGTGCCTTGTCTCCAAATTCGGGAAAAGCCTCGTCTACTAACCTGCCGATCCCCACCACATACTGTACACCTCCAAACTTTCCCGGGGAGCACAAGGGCGGGCTGATAGGCTGACTCTAAAGCGATTTATCAATTGCCGCTGCCCGAAAGCCTCCTCGAGTCTCTATTTAACTGCTGTATAATCAGCATGAAGAAGACTGTCTCACAGAAGAAATGCTGCGTCGCTGAAGCATGCCGGCAGAATCCTCACCAGTTCATAATTATAGGATGCAGAGCCATCTCCCTCGGACCTCGAACTGCCGCGCCCAACATAGATAGCTCTGCTTCTCATTACCAGAGAACAGCTGCGGTAACTCAATTTTCACGTGCCTGTTGATCCTGTCGTGGTCCGGTCTCGGATATAAATCATCCTCTTCTTTACACCACACGAAGGCCACGTTACCGTTTTAAACAAGTGCAATTTCTGCCATTATGTCAAAAACTGCCCAAAACTGTTCCAGACCAGTTTATTAAAATGATCCCTCTTTGCACAAAAGTATGAAGCAACCATTCTGGATGCAATATTGATGAGTCAATGAGTAAAAAGTTGTTGCTTTGCATTGTGCTGTTGCTTTGATACGTGCCATTGAAATCTTATAACACACATAGAAAATAAATGCTTATGCATCATTTTAATACAATGGCTTCCTTTTGGGATTGTTCTGATTCAGGTGTATGTATCAAAGTTACATTATTACATTTGTTTTGCAGTAATCATACATACGGCACAGACGTATATAATGAACATCGCCAGCTATTCATTAAAGGCATGACTTCATCTTTCATCCTTAAATATCAACCATTGCCAGGAGGATTAAAAATAAAAACAACTAAAGCTTTTTTTTTCCCACCAGTGTAGAAAACTGAAATGTATTGGATTAAAATGTTGACCTTTATTGCAACAGCAACAACAACAACAACTCGATGAAGTTATGGTCCATTTGCAAGCAGATGATTACATTAGCACATGCTGTGATCCAAGACAGTCCCATGGCTGCTTAATGGAGTTAAACTCTTGAAATCCAAGAAGCCATGCATGATCACACATTTCTCCTCTTACTCGCATCATGTAAAAGTAACATATCAAGTTTTTTAAGTTTGTTTGAACAAAATATAAAGTAAATTTTTTTTTAATGATTTAATAATAATTGAATTGAATTTTAATAATAATTTAATTTAATTTAATAATATTGTAACAATTCTGCGCCTTTGTTAACAACACAGTAAAGTTTAACCTTTGATTCACAACCCGAATGCTATATTGGCTTAGGATTCATTCGATTGTCCCGGCTAAATGTGACAGATCTGCAAGAGTAGGTAATTTGGTAGCTTGTGATTATAAAAAAACAAACAAACAAACAAACAAACAAACAAATAAAGGCCTTTTTTCATTTCTACGATTTAGAAATCACTGTCTGATCTAGACAAAGTTAAAAGACCTGCATACACAAAATGACATACACCTGCTTATTATCAAATGCTATACTGCAATACTACAACTAAAAATGTAATGTTGTGCTTTATGTGAAATGGTCAAGATTCTCTCTACAACTTTAAAAAAGGTTCAAAAAAGTTAAAAACAATCAGGTATCAAGAAAACTGATTCTATTCATTGCCACATTTCCTCTCCCCTCAGTGTACAGTACATCTAAAAAATCTTTTGGAAATAAATACAAACATTGAACTATCAAGCTGATCTTTCTTGAACTTCTTTCGAATTCACACAACTGAATGTGCGCTGTCGGGATTTTGTGTTCTTTCATACAAATACTAACTGTGACTCTAATCATTAGCATGCAATTCAGGAGATGGGTGACGGATACAAGTTGATAAAAAATGTATGAATACGTATTAAACAAACAAATACAAATGTATAAAATCAAAGAACAACACAGAGAAACTATGAACATAAACATTAGATATTCTCAAAAAAAAAAACAGCAGAATAATGGCTAGGCTGTGGAACACACACATAACACCAACAAAACTTACATAAAGACAAATAGACACAGAGATCAAAACTTACACAGGGTGCTTACCGAGACAGAACAATATACGTGTGAAGGTGATTACAGCCGTAGAGAGCTGTACAGAGTAAACGTAGTTTACTACCTATTTTGGAGCAATTCAGACAGTCTTTACCATCATAGTGTCCATGTGAGTCTTGCACATTGTTGTGAATTAATTTTGAAGCCATTTATTAGCTATACTGACAAAAACATCTAAATGGACTGGGATCACTGGGAAATCCATTCCTGAACATGTTAATTTTAAAATGTTGATTTGTGGCACTTTACCTTGCTGCATGGAGCAAACCAATACCCCACAGCCAGCAGGGGGAGGCCTAAAGCTGCCACCAGTACCACCAGACACTTCACAGCGATGGGCTGCTCTCTGAGACCAGACAGGTTCTCATACCAGATAGTCAATAACTGTTGCTGACAGTTAGGATGAGCCACAAACTGAGGAAAAAAGAAATGTGCAGATGTTCAGTTTTTTCCATGTAAGAAAAAAGCTTTCAAACAAAAAGTTGCTTCATTGTTAGATGACACAGATTCACAATTACATTTTTTTGAAAGAAATGTACTTTATATTACTCTATTATAATATCTGCATGACAGATTCTTGTTTCTGTTTTGAAGCTGTCGGTTCATTTTCATATGTCACATCAGTCTTTGCATTATTATTACTATAGCAATGAAAATAAGTATCATTGTTTAAATAGTGTTTTCTACATATAGATGTGGATTTATGGAAGGAGCATTTATGAAAGGAGTCTCCGGTATCAGTGTCTTATAAATGTCAGAGGTTTTCCAACACATGAGAGTCTTAAGGATGAAGAGCTTCGCAGGTTCATGGTAACATGGAATGCTGCATTGTTATATTTGTTACAGGTGTTAAAATATTATAACCCCAATTCTAGAAAGGTTGGGACATGTTGGAAAAATGCAAATAAAAACAATGCAAATCTCATGTACCAATATTTTATTCACAATAGAAAATAAATGTTTACACATAAAAAAAAAAATGGCTGCAACACACCTCTGTTGGAAGTTGGAATGGGGCAACAAAAGACTGGAGAAAGTGTGATTAAAATTAAACAGTTGGTGAAACATTTTGCAACCAATTAGGCTAATTGACAACTGGCCAATAAGATGATTGGGTATAAAGGGTGTATCTTAGAGAGGCAGAGTCTCTTAGAAGTAAAGATGGGCAGAGCTTCACCAATCCTGTCTTCAGAACAATTTGAGAATAACGTTCCTCAACATAAAATTGCAAAACAGTTGAATATGATTCTGTAATGGAAATCACCGCATGGGTTGATGAACACCTCCAGAAATCATTGTCTGTGAACACAGTTTTCCATGACATCCAGAAATGCAGGTTAAATCTCAATCGTTAAAAGAAGAAGGTTCACGTGAAACATGATCCAAAAACATTTGGTGCATAATGAAACAAAAAACACAACAAAGGACACCCAGAATGGATGTTTCATATACATTTCTCTCCCAAAACTTCAGCACCTGGTCTCCTCAGTTCTCAGATGTATATGGACAGAAAACATGATGTTACACAGCAGTAAACATGGTCCTATCCCAACTTTTTTTTTGACACCTGTTGCAGCCATCAAATTCAAAAATGACCTAAATGTTTTTTTTATTAAAATGGTATATATTCTCAGTTTAACCATTGAGATGTGTTTTTCATTTTATCGTGAATAGAATATAGATTTATGTGATCTGCAAATCATTGCATTCTGTTTTTATTTACATTTTACACAGTGTCCCAACCTTTTTGGAATTGGGGTTATGACCTGTTATTCTTTAAAACACAAAAAAGTATTGACTTTGTGAGATAGCTGTGGTAAAAAAAAAAATAAATAAAATGGAATCAAGCACAGAGATGAATATAGTTAATTTCTGAGTAGTATCAGTAAACTCTGCTTTGCATAGAGCTGCGTCACACCAGCACACTGTTGATTAATTTACTGTTACAGAGTGTCGTATGCGTTTTATCGCTCACTAAATTGCCTAGCGCCACAGTTCTTCATATATTGTTTATCAACTAAATGCAAATGCTACTCTTCCTTTTTTATGCTTTATCTACTAATGGTATTTAACTGAGTTTGCTCACTCTTAAAACTAATAAAAAGGGCTCCAAGGAAAGTGAGTAGAATGGGTGAAAGGATAGATGGTCATTTGCATGTTAAGTGGGACTGTCAGGGAAACAGAGTGCTGCCATAATAATCCCATTAACAGATCTGACCTCATTTTAGTGTGATGGATTTAGTGGTGGATCTGTAGAACAGCGGAGACTTTAATGTTGTTTGAAGGGACTTCTCAGTGTTTGTGATTGGACTGTGCTTGGACCCCAAGCTGGACTATTTCCTCAAAATGCACACTTGAAGTGGAGAGTGAGATTAGACGTTTGCCTGATAAAAAAGACTCTAGAGGCCAGAATGGAGAAACTTAGGTGTCAACCATTGATAACATGTAGTTCACAGATCGTGTTATGCAAAAAATGAGAGGAATGTCATTATGCCACTCATCATCATCATCATAGTGAGGATCATCAGCATCTGAATGTAAAAAAATTAGTGAGTGATTCATTAGAAAAAACAATTCAAATAATCGACATTTACCTAAAAGAGGTCATCATGAAAAGCCAGTGATTGGATGAGGAGTTCTGTGGAAGTTTTGTGGAAGCGTTTCATTAACAGGGCATATAAACTTGCCGGTATAGAGGGAAAAGCCAAATATAGGGCAATCCTAAAAACTTTAGATTTAGATGGAGCTTCACCTTCCAACAAAACAAGGACCAAAATCTAAATTAGGGTGATTCAAAACATCTATCTGAATGTGTTCGAATGAGTCAGTCAAGTGTAATCTCACTGATACCTCAATCTCATTGAGAATCTGTGGGCAAGACGTGAAAATTACTCTTCATCTATCACCTCAGCCAGAGCTTGAGCCATTTTTATAGCAAAAATAGACAAACGGTTAGGATCCATGTGTGGAAAGTTGGGAGAGAAATATCCCAGAAGCCTTTTAGCTGTAATTGTAGACAAAAAATAAGATATTTTTTTACACATCCTTTTACACATCCATTTTTACACAATCCTATCATTTACTTTACATAACAGATGACTGCACCAAATCCATTATATTAACTAATCAATCAAACTTATATATTTTCTTGCCAGCTACTTCAGAAATGACTTAAAGAAATGACTTCACCCGTCTCCTTCAGGATACTGTAAAGACTTTTTTTTACATGTTGGAAAGGTAAATTACGGTTTCTGGGACAAAGGTAAGAACACTGCATACACAGAAGAAGGATAGTGACAGTTTTGTTCTCTGGTGTACATATGGGCCTGATTTGAGGTAGTAGGTTAATTGGGTATTTCTAGTGGGAATTATAGGTGTTAAATTCATATCTGTCCTACTTACCATAGGCCATTGCTGCTTGATATATCAATGATGTGTTGCAAAATGCAACACATCATTGAAGCTGAGTGAAGTAAATAGTTCTGAGCAAAGGCTAAAGACAAATAATTAATTTGTAAGTGACTGGTTATAGATTTGTATGCCACTACAAGCTATGTATAAGGACTTTAATGGTTGTTATCTTGTTTTTGTCTTACAAACAAATGTTTACTGATTAAAATAATTTTTCTGTGGAGTTGATTTTTGGTATTTTTTTTATATCTGAGTAAAGAAAGGACATCGTAAATAAATGTGTGAAGGTTTTAATTTCGCTCCTTTTTAATAATTTTTTTATATTTGTTATAAAAATGGTCAAACAGAAATGCACGCAGCATTAATTGCGCGTTAATAAAATGTGTGCCGTTTAACACGTTTCGACAGTCCTAATTAATATAATAATAGAAAAATCTTTTCCAATTTTGTTATCTAATGAATGGATCCAGGCTGAACAGCCACCATATAGAACAGGGGGTCACCAACCACCGGTCTCTCGACCGGTACCGGTCCATGGATCATTTGGCCGCAAAAGAAAATAATTTTTGGTGGAAATGATAGTTATTATTCTTTCATTATTTCCACTCTCGCCTCACTACCTCACGTGAAACACAAGGTAGTTCTTGAAAAAAAATTGCCAAAAACAAAATTTACTGGAGAGCTTTTTCGTGAAGGAATGAGCAATGAGCAAACAAAAAAAAAATGGGACAACAGAAGGGTCACAGACTGCCAGCAAAAAAGAAAGCTAAGAAGAAAGAAAAGACTAAAAAAATGAAAGTAACGAGCCTGTTTTGAGAATTGTAAGAAGTAGAAAGTACAGATATTTGTGTAAAAAAATGTAATGAGTAAAAGTAAAATGTTTTCCGGAAAATAAATAATAAAAGTAAAGTACTGATACCAGAAAAATCTACTTAAGTACAGTAACGAAGTATTTATAAGTTTATTGTTAGGACAGGTTTAGTCCTCATACTACCTTCTGGAGTTTTTTCTTGCTATTGGCTTGCTTATGAGGAGTAAATTTATTATGATCTATTTATTTCTGTAAAGCTGCTTTGGGACAATGTCCATTGTTAAAGCATTATACAAAATAAAATTGAATTGTAGTTCAGATACAAACATATCATTTAAAGAACTAATCAAATGTTTTTTTTCTTTTTTACAAGCCTTGCCATTAAATTTCCTGATACAAATAAGAAAAATAAATGATATAACTTACAGAATCTTTCAAAAAAAGCACTTAATAAGGTAGAAAATGTGTTGAAATACTGTCAGCAAGCTGGTTATTTCTACCGATAAATTATGCACAAAGCAATATTATAAAAAATGCCACTGGCATACATTCAATTGAAATGCCATGATTTGAATGACATATATTTTCGACATGTATGTTATATTTTGGCACAGCGTAGCTAAATACATGAATTAAACATGCTGTTCTTGATTGAAGGTAGTAATACTGGTCTCAGTTAATACCAAAATATCAATTCATGATTAATACCAAATCATATTTCTTAGGGGAATTCCTCATAAGTAAATAAAAATGTACACTATAATAATAAAACCAGGTTTTGTTTGCAGAGAATAATTGTGACTGAATTCTTGGATTTTGCAATTATTTAGAATGATACTAGAAGAGGTTTTCTTTTTTTTTATATATTTGGAAATGCATGTTATTTAATCACACAGCTTTCTATAACCCACACACACACACACACACACACACACACACACTAACATGCTTATGAATCTTGCATCACAGCCCATATGTGTTGCCATCCATTTAAATCTCAATTATGTCAGAGATAAGAGGATTTTCTTTTTAACCACAACAGGAAACTCTTTTGACAATTAATTTATTTCCCCAAAAGCCCATTTTGAAATTGCACTCCATGTCTTGTGCACCGCTGTTAGCTTGATGTACCCCCTCCTTTAACACTCATAATAATGACCTTGGACAGTGGTTAGTCCTTCTCAGTGTGTGTATGTGTGTGTCTGGGTGTGTATTTATGTGTTTAAGACAACCAAGGCTAAGGTCATATATCTGTCACATGAAACTGACACAAAAACATTACCAAAGTGCCTGTCAATATGAAATACACAGGACTAAGTTCACTGTATTTCACCCTGCTGTATTTCTGGATCTGGATCAGATAGAGACAAAGGAAGATGAAAGGGAAGTAGTTGTTCAGTGGATAAGATGTTGGACTTCTAAACAGAAGATTATAGGTTCAAATCACAGCACAATCAAAGTGCCACTGCTACTGTAGGCCCTTAAGCAAAGCCCTTAACCCTCAATTGATCAGCTGTAAAACTGAGATATCTGGAAGATTCTCTGGAATTAAAGCGTCTGCCAAATGCCATAAATGTAAATGTAAAATAGGAGGGTGGGATTAGTGGAATTAACTGTTCCTGGATCATTATTAGTTCATCTGAGCATATGGAGAAAGATGTAATCACATATACTGCACATATATAATGCCCAAGCTGAGCCACTTGCCTTCTTGACTTCATATTTGATAGCCAGTTTGACTCTGCTGAGGAGAGAGCGATGATGTTGGCCTGCTTCCAGCTCAGCTGATACATCTCCATTCAGGATAGCCTCCACCTCTTCTGTGTCCCTGCACAGGTCGAGCACACCCACCACAAAGTCCTTACACTGCATAGACAATTTCCTGTAGTCATTCTGAGAGAGAGAGGGAGACAGAGAGGTATGGTGTGAGAGACACAGAGACAAAAGGTGAAATAGAGAGAGATGGTGAGAGATAGAAAGAGAATGAGTGAGAGCGAGAGATTCGAACACAGAGAGAGGAAACGATTAAGAATGATACAAAAACAAAGATAGACAGAGGCAGAGCAAGAACAGCAAGAGGGTAAGAGATACAAAAACAAAGACAACCAGACGCAGACAGAGAGAGAAAGAGCAAGAGCAATGTACTATTTTCTGTAGTCATTCTGTGAGAAAGAGAGAAAAAGAGAGAGAGAGAGAGAGAGAGAGAGAGAGAGAGAGAGAGAGAGAGAGAGAGAGAGATAGGGTTGGTGTGAGAAACACAAAGAAATAGAGTAAGAGTGATAGATAGATAGATAGATAGATAGATAGATAGATAGATAGATAGAT
>JAAIIK010000089.1:553688-564707 GCA_014706435.1 Silurus glanis | reverse complement strand
ATAATAATAATAATAATAATAATAATAATAATAATAATAATAATAATCTGATATTACTATTGAATCAATAATGGCATGTAATATCAGTGGCCAAATGCCACTTCAAATTATAGCATCTAAATCAGCATTAGCGCATGTAAGATTGTTCAGCGCAATGGTCTCTATCATCCAATAAAGCTCTGCCTAGGTCATGTCCGCTGACCAGATGACAGACTAATCTCCCAGCATGGATTGCTGCTGAGCATCTGTGCCAAGATCATGATTATCATGATAAAGTTTATTGCTCTCAGCAGGGGTCATATCACCCTCCTGGTGAATTAGAACACCACAACTATATTGGAAAACCATCATGTTTCTTCAAAGCCACATCCTAAATTTCATGAAGAGCTCTGTGTCTTCAGCAAAAAGAGCAAAAAGTACCCAGGGATGTCTCACTCGGTCATCCTTTTTATTTTATAACACGATTGAAATCATATCCGATGGCACAAAGTTGCCCCAAATATATATTATGGCTTTTATTATTAATAAAACAATATTTATCGAAACACATATTGTTTTCTATGCTCAGAAACAATCCTGATGGCAGAACTGTGTGCCCAGATGGAAATGTAAATAAATAATGAAGATACAGCAAATAATTGTTTTGTTCAGGACACAGGGAAAATTAGGGTAGTTAAGCAGTAGAAAAAATAAATCTGTATTTTTTTTAGACATTTAGCAAAATGGCAACAGTGGATTATACTGGAAAATTTGAACAATTTCTATCTAGTTTTGTATGAAAAGATGCAAAGTTTAGGCTTAAGTTTAATTTACAAGCATCAAATTTCCAACCATGTTACTCCTGATTGTTCCATATAAATCTCTCATGCAAAAAGTATATGTAAAAAAAAAAAAAAAAAAAAAGGAAAATTCTAGTGAAATTAATCATACCTTAAACTCCTTCTCGATGTTGGCCAGTTTGGCTAGCTCGTTGCTGAGCTCCAGGGCGGTAAGAACAGGGTCTTCACTGGAGAGTGAGAGGTACGCCGGGCTGGCCAGACCGCGGTATGCGTTGATTCTGGACCTGGAGAGACTGAACGAGTCTTTCCTGTGTTTCTCAGTACAGTCGGCGCACTTGCAGAAGTAGTCGTGCGGCCGCTCGATGCGCGCGCCTTTCAGCAGCAGCATGTGCACCACGTCGTACTTGTGGCAGTGGGCAGCTAGGATGATGGCTGTGATGTCCGGCGAGAAGCGAGTGCCGTCTTCGTCGTATGAATAAAAGTCGTCGTCCTGCAGCTCGCATGGGCTGCACGTGAGCCTCTCTCCACCAGCAAAAGACGGGTGGCCCAGCAGTGCCTCCACGATGCGCACATAGCCCTTGGAGATGGCCAGCAGGAGGGCATCGCCAACACGTGCCAGGTTCTCGCTCCGCAAGAGCAGCTCAGTCACTTCCAGGTGCTCGTTTCCTACGGCCAACTGCAGCCCATTTTGGCCCATGTAGTCCACACAGTTCACGTTAAGGGTGGGTGACTCCTCCAGCATCTTACGCACTACCGGGATGTTGCCGTACTCAGCCGCATCAAGGAAGCGCTCCTCCTCGGCTGTCAGGTTGCTTCCACGCGCATTAAACATGAACGCAGGGCCACGAACTGCCTGCCGACGTCCCTTCTCACGCTGCAGGGTCATCCTGCGTGCCGGAAAAGAGTCCAGTGTTTTCCTGGAAGAAGAAATAAACAGTCGATTTGCACCTTGTAAGGAAAAGCTTGTATGTCTAAAGACCTTTGCCGTACTAAGATGAACCTTCCAGAAGGTGGAAATTCATGTGAGTGGGAAAAGAGATCTGTATTTCCCTCGCCTGCTTTTGTCTAATATGCTAATCCATATTGACATTGTCCCATCAGGTAGCCACCTCTGAGAAGGAGCAGATGATTGGCATTTGGTTTGGACTATTAACTCCCAGGGGATGTCTGGTGACAGATGAAGTGAGCGCAGCGAGAGCAGAAGTCTTGGGAAAGATCCCTGCGGATAGTGCAAACTCCTCCAGGTTTTTAATAGCTTTTTAATAAAACACAACAGATGCTACAGGTGGATGCCTTATCACAGCTCCTTCTGTGCCAATTTTGGGTAACTTTTATGAACTCAAGCATACAAGAAGGAACGACACAATATTTTGCGTTTACTTTAATGAAAAGTGTTGTTTCTGTCGAGAAACCTTAAAAGGGATCAGGATCAAAAGTGAACTCAGGATACTCTGAATAAAACCAGACAGTGGGATTATAAATCATTACAGTACGCCTTCATTTCCACATCGAACAACAGTTTATAGATGAATTAGCAGCTAAAATGTGGAAAGACATCTATATATTCCCATCTTCTGTACATTCCTGAGGGGGAAAATGGGAAAAAGAGAGATTTCCCTTTGATTTCCGTAAAGACTTGTGAATGAACTTGCTGACTGTTTTTTTTTACAGAAAGAAGTCAATATTGTTCCAGTAACAGTTGGTGAACAGGTGAAACTTTTTGTGAACGAAACTAAGGAATTTCGAATCGTAATTTTAGCTTTCATTAAAAGTAGACTATATAAACGAATTTCTTCGTTTCTAGCTTTTTCTCAAACACTTCACTGCAGCAAAAGTAAATAAATAGAGGCACAGGAAAGTCTCAGGAGTGTATTTGCTTCATTCTTTAATTTTCCTACCAGTGATTTGTTGTTAAGATCATTAAAATTAGTATTTTGCCAATTAAGGATTGCGCAATTTTTTGTTTGGCTAGTAATATACTTACTGATGAGATGCTCTAACTACATGTCAACTTTAAAATCAGTACTTGGTATGTGCAAAGTTAATAATGTTATCTGTGGTATACAAACTGTCCGAATACAGTGATACAATTCTTTTATTCCTGATAGAAAGCAATACCTGCATTTCGTCTGACTTTCATCTGCAAGTACATAATATCAGGAGGCCTATACATGGATACTGACTTACATTACTATTATTTAATAATAAGAACAAATATGGAGACAAAACAGAAGTAAAATTGTGTCTATTGAACCTCAATATCAAAAATTAGGAATTCTAATTTAAAGTAAAACATGCCTAGTCAGCAAAGTATCAAAAATGTTACATTTAGTGTACATGTATTCAAATATGCAGTAAATAACAAAAAAACAAATGATTTCAACTGAAATTAAAAATCAGGACATGGTAAAAATGAGGTTTTTAAATTTTTTTAATTCTAAAATTTCTAATACAATAAGTAGTGTTCTTTCAAATTACTTTAATGTATAAAGAGCAAGTAAGAAAACCTATGAATGAAGTTACAATGCATACTAAAGATGTCAGACTATTTGTTGCCATTTGTTTTTTTTGTATTTGCTCATATAACAAAATGCAAATCTAAGATCGGTAAAATAACCGATACCAGTATTTTCAGGGTTTTGATTATATGATTACCCTTAGATTACTGTACACCCAATGTATTTACTCCTTCCTACTAGTGGTATCCAGTTCAAGGTAAAATATAGAGTAGGGTACAAAAGTCTTTAAAATTAAAAGTTTCTCTTAGATCAAGGTTCAAGTGAGTATAATTTTTTTTCAATATAGTATAGATTTGGTCTAAAATGAATCATGTAATGAATTAATTTTACGTGAATAAAATAATCATGTTTTGAAATTATGTATTCAATTAGAAAATTCAAAGCCAAACAGAATCAGACTTTTGGCCCCCACTGTACTCCAATTATCTCAGTATAATATCAAATATTTCCACTGTACACTTACGCATGTTTTTTGTTTATATACACCAGTGATAAAAAGATGTTTGTGAATAATAAACACTAAATAGAATTACATTCTGAGTCTCAAGAGTCCATCAGCTCCTCTTTACAAGAGCCTCAGTGGAGTAGGGAACTGTATTAGTGAGAGCAGAACGGCACACACTCTCATCCCAGTTTATCGTCTCTTCACTGCCAGGTGGCTTAAGACAAAAGGCTCATTTAACTTGGAATCAGATGTGAACATTTACAGTGCTATCAACAGCCAATTTAGACCAATATAAAAGTTCGTAATGTCTCAATTTACTCCGCAGCTTCATTTGAGCATTTCATTCTGGTAGAGACAGTGTTCTGTGTTGTTGAAAGATTTATGATCAAACTCTTGATGTCACCCAAATGAGGATGGGTTCCCCTTTTGAGTCTGGTTCCTCTCAAGGTTTCTTCCTCATTACATCTAAGGGAGTTTTTCCTTGCCACAGTCGCCACGGCTGCTCATCAGGGATAAATACACCATTCACCTTGACTGTTGATTTCTGTAAAGCTGCTTTGAGACAATGTTGTGAAAAGCGCTATAGAAATAAACTTGACTTGACTTGACTTAACTAGAGACAATCAGCCCATTTTGCAAATACGCGATAAACTTTTCTGTATGAATTTATTCATTATACATTATATATTAAAAAGGCATTGTGAACATATCCACTGTGCTGTTTCTCTCCTCCACATAAAGGTTAATAAAAGCTCATGCTACTGTATGTCTTTGCACATTTGGACCATGTACTCGCTTTCTATACTTTCTGCCTCAGGCAACTTATATAACTGTATTATTCCACATTAATGTTCTATATCTGTGGTAGTGTACAATACATTCAATATTTATACTTAGGTTATTCATTGAATAATGAATGAGTTTTGGTGTATCTGTTTGTTTGTTTGTTTGTTTGTTTGTTTGTTTATCTTCATGCAGTGTTACATTTACATTTATGGCATTTGGCAGATGCCCTAATCAAGAGCAACTTACATTTATCTTATTCATACAAATGAGCAGTTAAGGGTTAAAGGCCGTCTCAGGGGCCAAGCATTGGCAGCTTAGTGGTGGTGGGATTTGAACTCATGACCTCACTGAGCTACCACTTACCGCCCAGCATATTTATTGCATTTTGTAATGTTATTGGTCATTTTTGTCTGCTTACTTACAATACATAAAAGCAAAATACACAAACGTACAAAACACACACGAAATAAAAAAAAAAATCGAATAAATAACTATTTTATACATTATGACCTATCGAGCATTAACAGCATGAACTTCTTCAGCAGTTTGAGCTACAGTAACTCGTCTGTTGGATCGGACCACACGGTCCAGCCTTAGCTGCCCACGTGCATTAATGAACCATGTCTGCCCACGACCCTGTCGCCGGTCCACCACTTTTCCTTCCTTGGAGCACTTTTGATAGATACTGACCACTGCAGACCAGGAACATCCCACAAGAGCTGCAGTTTTGGAGATGCTCTGCCCCAGTCATCGAGACATCACAATTTGGTCCTTCTAAAATTCACTCAAATTCTTACATTTGGCCACTTTTGTAAGCTGCCTGTCATGATGAAGAGATAATCAGTGTTGTTCTATATATATATATATATATATATATATACACACACACGTCTGCACTGCACATGGAATAGGGTTTTTTGTTATTTATTTAAGTTGTTTTATGTATTCCCCTCTGTTGTTTTTAGGTTTGTACTTTGTGCTAACAAATACATTTGAAAAGGAATTGCACTAAATTAAATTATACAACTTTATTTAGAAGAACCAAAAATATGATCAATACTTATTACACCCAAACTGCACATGGATTTTTTCCTGAAGACGTTAAGCCAACCGACCACATCTTCTCAATCTGCTGCTTATTCTTCATTACAGCGCTGCAGAACACACCCAGAGCAATGTGTTATCACCTTCTCCGTTCTGCATGCACAAGCTCTTTCTCTCTCTCTCTCTCTCTCTCTCTCTCTCTCTCTCTCTCTCTCTCTCGCTCTCTTTCTCTCTCACACACACACACACGCACACACACACACACACACACACACACACACACACACACAATCAAACCCCTGATGTGATAATGGAGACTGAATGTGGTTGAGAGCAACATGTCAAAAGTGGATTTCTACAGGTATTTGTTGAAATCCATAGCGAGTATAATCAAGGCACCTCTGAGGCCTCAGCTAGGGGTCTTAACCCTTGTGCACATTCTCTTGATTGGCTTGAGATTTAATTCATAATTGAGAACTTTTTAAACTTATAAGCAGATAGTAAACAAATTCCTATTAATCACAACCAAAGACGGCCAGCTTTCTCAATCTTGCCCCTATGAGACAGATATTTGGATAAGTATTACAAGAATTTATATAATTTAGAAAAAAACGGCTTGAAGTGTTATATATATATATATACTTTATATATACAGTGGTACCTCGACATACGAGTTTAATTCGTTCCTTAACCTTGCTCGTATGTCAATTTGTTCGTATTTCAAAGCAAATTTCCCCATTGAAATTAATTGAAATGCCATTAATCCGTTCCAGCCCCCAAAATGCCACCCCAGTTGTTTTTGTTACGTGTTTATGAACAAGAAAAATGTATTTATAAATGACAAATATTGTATAAAAACATAATAAAAGAGAATGTAAAGAAATAAACTGGTTAAGCATAGTACATATCATTGAAGTACTACGCCCGTACTGCCTCGCCAAGTCAATCACTCGCACACCTTGCTCATGTTTTCCTATGATTTCACGCTTTAATTCAATAGACATCATCTTCTTCTGAGCACTGACCTTTCCGCTCACTTTCTTCGGACCCCTGGTTATAAAAAGAAATGTGATAAAGTACTGTAATTGTACAAAAAGCACGAAACGCGAGCACAACTTATCAAAGATGCTTCGACAGCGAGGCAAACAAGCACACTGACTGAGGCCAGTGTTGCTGATTCATCTCGAGATTCGTCACAGGCACGTGTTAGTGCGCGCACATTAAAACCTTTGTTTGTGTGCGTGTGTATCGAGACGAATCAGCAACACTGACTGAGGCGTCTTGAGCTCGTACCTCAAATTTTTGCTTGCGTATCAAAGCAAAAAATCGACCGAGTGACCGCTCGTATCTCAAAAAACTTGTATGTTAGGGCACTCGTATGTCGAGGTACCACTGTATATATATATATATATTTATGATAAACTGACAAGAGCTTGACAATGACACCCAAAGAAACTCAGGCGAAATATACAGTTATTAAATAGGAGTAAAATAGAACAGGTTTGAGTGATCAGTGACATGTGACAAGGTCATGTCTAGTGCAGCAGCTGATGGCCAATGTAGTTCAGTTCAAGGTAGTTTGTTTTACACAACATGAACAAAAGTATTGGGGCCCTGACTTTTCCTCTGTATGTGGTTCTTTCAACCAACCTGTTTCCACAAAGTTGAAGGCACTCAGTTGTACAGGATGTCTTTGAATGCAATAGAATTAAACTCTTCCTTCAGTTGAACTAAGAGACCCAACCCTGTTCCAGCATGACAATGCGCCTGTGCACAAATCCAGCTCCATTAATATATACTTTAAACGGTTTAGATTGGAAGATTTGAGTATCCTACAATAGAGTTCTGACCTCAGCCCTTTTTGAACACCCCAGGCCTCATCACCCTTAAGCAGAATCTGGCTTTACTAACACACTTTTAGCTGAATGAGAACAAATCTCCACAACCACCCACCAAAATCTAGTGAAACATCTCCCCATAAGAGTGGAAGTCTAAAATGGGGATCGGGGACTAAATGTGGAATGGAATGTTGAAAAGCACGTACAAATCTTATGGGTTGGTGTCCACAAACTTTTGTTCATATAGTGTATGTGATTCCTTAATTATATAACATAATGTTTAGTTCTGCTGTAGATAGAAACGACATGGTATGTGGATGCCACAAATGTCTTTATAAACCTTATCTACCTAGCATCCATGATTAAAAATAATACTTTTAATCATGCAATTAAAAGTGACACGTTTTGAGCTATTATTATTTTTTTTAAATGAGGATTTTAGTCATTTTCTATGGCCAGTGAAAGCATTGTCTTTGCGCTGGACGATGCTCTCATACTGCGAGATCAGTAGCGACATATTCCTTTTGCTCTACATCGCACTGTCATACCGTATTAAACATGAATACATAGATTTAACTAAACAGAAATGTTGTTGACACTTTCACACTAGTAGCAGTGACGAAACAGGCTTCGAGATTAGAATAAGAGCTTTATTTTAAAAACGAGAGACCAGCCTTCATTACTGTGAAAAAAGATTTGATTGATAACAATCATGCAGCTCATTACTCACTCCAACCTGCCGTTTAATAAAATATAATCTGTCTTACAAGCTGACTTTTGAAAGACACAAAGACACAGATCATGAGTGAAGTTACAGTGAAATAATCTTCCCTGTATCCAAACTTGCCTGGAGAGCAGGTACATAAGTATAAGTGACAGTAAGTGAGCCGTAGGAATAAGACTAATGGCCATGTGATATAATGATGTATTACACGACACAGTGTTCCCATTTCCCCAAATATGATTATTTTTGTTTATCACATGTTGGCTCACAAAAAAAAAAAAAAAAAAAAAATCACATGTTGGCTCACGTCCCTTACGAGGGAAATATCAAGGTCCGTGACGTCGGAGTGACGTGGGGCCGCCTTCCCGTAGGCTCACCACCTGCAGGAGGGACCGTAAGGGACGGTGCTTTGAGGATTGGGCAGCAGTCGAAGGCGGGGGCCTGCTTAGACTGCTGCCCCCGCGACCCGATTTACGGATAAGCGGGAGAAAATGAATGATGAATGATGAATGTTGGCTCACAGAGAAACAATATTACACCTACACTGAGATGATGAATTGATGATCAACACATGAGAGTGCTACAGATATAAAAATGTCCCATAGGACAGTGCCAGCCTAACACCTGATATAGAAGCGGCAAGATTACTTCCTGCTTGCCTTTGGCTTGTTTCCAATCTTTATTCATTATGAGATATCCCATATTACGACCCTTGTGTCTAATTTGTCACCTGTATGTTATTTTGTTGTGGCCTTACAGTCTTTGAATCCAGCTGTTTTACGAATTCCATGTGCAAAAATCTGATCTTGCTTCTTTTATTTATTCTATTTTTTTTTTTTTTTTTTAATTTCTTCTCATAATCTCCTCATAATCTATAATTATTCGGATGCTATGACAGCAATTGATGAAAATTCCAATTAAAAACTCCACATTACCTTTGTGTAAAAGTTATTTTTGTGTTAAAAGTATTAAATACATGACAAGCTCTGCAAGCACAAAAAAGAAAAAGAAAAAGAGACGGTTGGTGTGAACACCAGAAAAATGAAAACAAACGTAACAAAATGTGGCCTGTCTGTTAACTATGCTTTCTCTTTTTTTGGAGATTTTTTTCATTATTAAGGAGAATAATCAACAAAACGTTTCCTATCAGAAACCTTCTTGAAGTTAAAACATGCATCAGACTGATGCCCAGGCCATATATATATATCTTATCCTGAAGCCCAGCTCTACATTAGTACTTAAGTTGTTTTCTTTGTCACAGAGCCCCAAATCATGCAAAAGCACACATGATTCCAGCTCAGCCAAAAGCCTTAAAAACAACTGCTCCACCAATAGAGCCAAGTTGTCCAATATATTGTCCAACACAAAGTATACCAAGACACCTGCTCTTTTAAGCTTTCCATGACAACTGCTCTACCAAGCGTTCCACAATACCTTCTCCACCTAGACAGAAATAAATAAATGCCTGGCAGAAATGAAACATCCTCAACAAGAAGTGCCAGAATTCCTGCTCTATCTCTAAAAGCAAAAAAGACACCTGCACCAAGAGCCCCAAGCCACCTTTTCATTATGTTGTTTGCCACCATGTCTAACCAAAACACCTTCCCGTCCCAAAATGATTGCATCACCAAAAACAAGAGAACTGTTTTACCAATACCTTGAACTCTTTGCATCTCCAAAGGCTGAAAGGTTGCCTGCTTAATCCTGCCTAATGTCCCTAAGAAACCTTCATTGACCCACTGATGCCTGGCCCATCAAACCGTGCTTAACCCCCTACGATATCTACAATCTACAATCCCACTTGCTGTTAGATCATTCATGCAAACTTGTGGGCTGAGGCTGAGGTTTCATGTGCTGTTCTGTCTATTGGTCCAGCAACAAGGAGTAAAAAAAGCCAAAGGAGACAAAAGGCATTTGTTATTTCAACCCACAGCCTTTCTGCATTATGCAGTAAGCAGATACTGATAGAGACTGAGTCTGATCAGTATCATGGTATCAGCATCGTGCCATCCCATTTACTGCCCTATCTAACATCATAATAGTGTTACATTCATATTTATTCATTTTGGCTGATGCTTTCATCTGAAGTGACAAGTGAGGCGAAATCTATCTCAAGAAGAGGGCTGTTAAAGGAAGCCAAAGTAATACCAATGAGATGGAACAGAGTTTCCATCAACCAGAAAATGCAGCATATCAGATACACATACACACGTTCATATAATTCTAATATTGCATGTTATTCTCTTTTGTAACCCTAACACTAACCCAAACCCTGACCCATAGTGTCCAATTTTCCAAAGATTCACATCTAAACAAAAGGCATTTTCTCTTTATTAAGTCATGTACTATGACAGACACTACATTCTATTTATAAATTGCTGTGTCAGGAGGCAACATTGGGGATGTCTGATGTATGATGCTTCAAGTCATGAAATGCGTTCACCAATCCTAGAGAAAAAGGGCCAAACGAAACACACAACTGTGACCAACATGGTTCATCAATCACGTAACAGCACAGTAAAACAACGGTTAGTCCGGGAAGTCATAAATAAACTCTATAGCCATCAACCAACGTGTTCACTAACTTTAAACAATATATTAAGCATAAATGGGTGTCGATGTTTTATACATAATTCATATACAATCTTTAAAATATTAATATGTACCCGATTTTGTACTAGTCTTTTGTCCAATTCAGTCCATATGAATTCCCTTGATAGAATTTGTGAAATGTTGTGGACAATCACTGAGTTTGGATCCTGGTGTATCAGCAGATGAATTGTAGACTGTTTACTATAAACAATTTTAAAAGAGTGCAAGCAAGAAAATGTAGTAATTGACACACACACACACACACACACACACACACACACACACACACACA
>JAAIIK010000089.1:507191-527188 GCA_014706435.1 Silurus glanis | reverse complement strand
ATCTATCTATCTATCTATCTATCTATCTATCTATCTATCTATCTATCATTAATATGATGTGAGGTCCAGTTAACAGCTAAAACAGGTAGAAGTAATAACTACTTCTTACTTAAGTACATGTCAGAGCCAAGACTTCTTTACTTTCACTTAAGTAAAAAGGTATAATCAGTACTTCAACTTTTACCCGAGTATTTTAAAACATGAGTATCTGTACTTCTACTTAAGTAATGGATGTGTGTATTTTTGCCACCTCTGATTACCACAGAACAGTATCTAAGGCGTCGTGAAGAAATGCACATTAATAGAAAAGAAACATGGCTCATACAGAATGCTGTTAAAATCAGATACAATTCTGACACTGCTGAATATTTCTTCTAAACTAATGCAAGTTAGGCGAAACCTAATATTCTATTTTTGTAGATATTTGCCAGAAGCTATATCCACATTGGGCCTGCAAATCTAATAGTTATCAGTGGAAACAGGTCAAGGACAATATACCTGAAACTGATGTTTATTTCTCTTTCTCTTATTATGAATGACCTGGAAAAAACTATGGAAATAAAAAGCACTTTTTACACAGAAGTCTGTCTTCATATTTGTAGTTCTCTTTGGCAAATAAAGAGATTTCTACTAACTAATTAATAACTTTATTAATTTTTATTTCAATGATTGTATTATGTAAATACAATATTAATAGGGATACTGGCAATGAGCAAAGACTGGATCTTATCATACATTGTAAATGGTTTGTTTGCTCTTATTTGATGATGACTAAGCAATGTCTGATAAGATTTATGGACATCATGCCACGAGAGGGTATGTTATGTTGAGGATTTAACATGTATGGTTGTTTTTACCTGTGCAAAGCAGCATGCCTAAAAGCCCCTTATCCATAATAAAATCAGTGTAGCAATAATTTTGTTGCTGAAGCAGCTGTGGATGCGGATCAGGTAATCAGGTTTGTTACAGCTGGAACTTTCCGTTTTATATCCCATTTCTATTGTAATTAACACAACAAACAAAAAATATTGAACAGGAAGATGTCTACATTTTGTTATGGGGTTTCAAGATCATGGTATTGTTAGTTACAACAGGAATTATGGCAATTAATATTCAGTACATGTGTTGTGGAGATGTGTGATATGCAGTATATGTGTTGTGCTGGCCGTGTGCTTTGAAGTGAGCCACCTTACAGCTTCTGAAGATCACACAGATGTGAATGCACTCCTATTCTGCCTCGATGGCTTTGATTTTCAGACCGAACAGTAGCACAGGACAAAACATAACCTTAACTGGCACGCACTTGGACAGTGGGAGGGAGGAGGCGTTTGTGAATCCAACAGCAGTGTACTCATTGTACTCAACAGCATTGAATAACCCCTGGCGTGTTTAGTTAGTAAAATCTAGGATGACAAAGAGAAACCATAACTGAGAGGTCCGAGAAGTTCTCGATTGAGACAGAGAGGAAGGACACTGAGGAGTGCCTCATAGTGGAGAAATAGTTCTACTGCAACACAATGGGTCATAAAAGAATACACTGTAATGAACTTGTAAAGGATTACATAAAAAAAAAAAAATAGATCAATTAATTGTTTTTTTTAAAAGGTCTGTTCCTTGGGGAGCCCTTAATGTTCTAGAAATAGCTTCAACCTCTTTGGAAAGCTAAAAGATCTTATGTATCAGGACTCAATTAGTTATAAAAAAATACTTCCCAAACTCTGAACAGCCTGCAGTGTACCCATAGAGCCATCATTAAAAAATGGAAAGAAAATGGCACCCTAACCATGATTCGGTCTAAAGAAGGTCATCCAGCAAGTGCATGGTAAGAAGGGCATTAATCAGAGCTGTAGATGGTAATACAGTGGGAATGGTAGCTTAATTGGAGGAGTGGTACCTGAATGGTTAAGGCTCTGGGTTACTGATCGGAAGGTCAGCAGCCCAAGACTCAGTACTTACAAACTGCCACTGTCATGCCTTTAAACAAGGGCCTTAACACTGTCTGCTCCGTGGTGTATCATGAAATGTAATTAAATTTATTTGTATTTTTATAGCACTTTAAACAATAGATATTGTCTCAAAGCAGCTTTATAGAAACAAAGCGTTTATAAAGTTGTATAAAAGAATGTATAAGTTTAATGCCTATAAGTTTGTTCCTTTTATTCAAAGCATACTCAAAAGCGAACCCATTCTAACTATGGAAGGCACCGAATGTCTATTTATTACAGTTCCATCATTGTTGAAATCATCAAAGCATCATGTCTAACCCTGCGCTGTGTGGCGAATGTGAGAAAGAAAAAAAATCCTCTTTCTTGTTACTTATTTTTTTTCCCAATTTTTCTTAAATCAATTTCGGAGAAGTTTGACAAAAGTTTTAAGAAAATAAGCATTTCTATAAACTGAGTCATGTAAATTGACATGAAAATCAAGTCCTGTAAAGCAATTTTTTGTTTTAATGCCATGAAACACTAATTTTGATGAACAGGCACTAGTTCGGTATTTTTGCACTTTATTAACTTACATCAATAAGCCTACACAGCAGTTTCTGTATATTGACAGCAAAGGTTTTTGTACACACCCACACCCACACTACAACCTTACTTGGACATACTGTAAGTCTTCCCCCAGGATAGTAAAGTATTTGTAGATTTTTTTCTGGCTTCACACTGTGCTGTGATATTAAATTCTCCCTTGCTGCATTCAGTCTTATCTGAGCAGATGGCATAAAATACCCTGGCAGATCAATGTTTAATTCTCTTTGAATAACTGAATCCTATTGAATGTCCCTTCACTGCTTGTACATTTATTCAAACAGACAGCAGGGAACACAGAGCTGTCAATCAAACATCCTCTTTCTGGGAATAGAGTCAGATTTAGTTTTTCTTTTTTTCATTTGCTTTAATGGACTGTTAACACTTTAGTATCATGTTTCATGATGTTTATATTCTCTGCTCAATGAATTCCAGCAGCCGGTATCTTTGGTGTACTTTAAAGCTAAATAAAATGTAAATTAAATTCTTACACTGTGACATGTGACAGCACATCCATTGCATTCAGCTTGTTTAGAGATTAGTGTCAGCTCAATTCCATGTCCTACCAAGGTTGAAGTTGAACATGGCATTTAAATCTTTCAGACACTGCTGCAGACATCACATCCTGCACCCATCATTAAACTATAAAGAGCTCCTATGCCGGTTGTTCTCAGATTCAGAATCATTGATTTGGAACAATTTTTACAGTTAAAAACTGCATTTCTTGCTAATCTAATGTTCAGCAATATCCAGTGTTAGGGATTTTTACACCCTATTCAATGCACTGCATTTGTCCAAAAAGAGACCAAAGAAAAGATCTTGAGCAGAACCTTTTTAAAGTCATGGGTGCATGGCTGAGTGGAACCAAGCCTATAATCAAATCATTCTCAACTGTGACATTCTTTATGAAGGAGAACAAAAGCAGTTGCAGGTCGGGCCCTGACTTTAGTGAACATTCTTTTTTTAACATCCTACATTTCTCACTTTCGTGCAAACAAAAACCCTTTCAAGCAATCTCCTCATTATGTCTAGAATTGATTTTAGACTGCAAAGTGATCAACTGGAAAGAAAAGAAGATGCCAGCAGAGTCTGCAATGTTTTTCCTCGAGCCTTACATCACACTTGAACAATTGGTTGACACTTAAATACGTGTTAATTAACCCACAATGTGAAACCGGTGCAAAAATTAGGTGCTGTGACCCATAAGGGTGCAGTGGCTGATGGGAAATGTAGTCTCTTAGCATAATCCTAACACCAAAAAAAATCACCCAGATGCTATAACTTAGAGATCCTGTGCAAAGCAAAATCTGTCACTAAACCCAGGTGTGATGTAGGCTTGTATGAGTAGTAATGAAGGTGTCATGCAGCCCTGTGAACACTAGGGTGTTGAATGCTACCATCAAATTAATAACGACAGTTAAATCTCTGAGGAGACGGAATGCCATAACTAACACAAAGAAACCCAATGAACACAATTCAACAACCACCCGCATACATCATCTTTATTAGAAGCATCAATATTAACCTCATAGCCTCCGGGTTTTTGAACATTTTTGTGCATTTATTTTGTGCATTACAGTTTTCCTGGGGATTTGAAATTTAGGCACATTGTGTGTTTTTTGTACAAATTCTACAAGAAAAGACAAAAGTATAAATGGTTCATGAAAAAAACTTAAAAATTGTTTTGGCTGACCTTTCCTCATAATATACAGTTTTTCTAAAAAAGTTAAATAAAAAGTCCTGTAAATGTCCTCCTAAGTGTATATAAGACCAAATAAATTTCTTCCCCTCTGTCAGCCATTGTTTAATGAGAAAAAAAAGCTCCTCAAGAATATATTTGAGTTCGTGCAATTTGCTACAAAGGCATTTTGCTAGCTTTGACTATTGCACTCTCTGACCATCCAATCAAAGGACTTTCAAAGGATCAACTCAAAATCTAAATAGGTTTGCAACAACTTAATTCTCCTTTATTTTATGAAATCTGACTGGATAGAAACTTGAGAGAAACAATATAAAATAAAAATAATAGATTATTGGGAATAATTAAATACAATATATTAAAACGTAAGTCAGTGATTCTGATTCTGAGGGTTTAAGCCAGCAGAATCTTTGCTGTCCCTGATGGCCCACCACTATCAGGTACATAGTACATTACATAATACATTAATAAACAACGTCTCTAGGTTATGTATGTAACCCTAGTTCCCTGTTGGAACGAGATGCTGCGTAAAAATGCTTTGGGAACGCCTTGCGTTGTCCATGCTCTAAATCACGGGTAAAATCCGGCCAATAGGCAAGTCCTGACGTCATTGGCGAGCGACCAGGAAGCTACAAAATGGCTGAGCAATGGTAGCGACATAAGCTTCTGAAAAAAGAGAAGGTAAGCGCAGCAGGGATGCAGAGAGTAAGGCCTGTTGATGCTGCGTCTTGTTCCCTCAGAGAACTAGGGTTACATACGTAACCTAGAGACGTTCCCTTTCAGGAACTCGAGCTGCATCAAAACGCTTTGGGAACGAGTGTCCAATCACGCCACACTGACCAGTCCCTGCCTAGTGTGTCTGAGCACCACCAGCGTGCAGGACAGAGGAGCCAGGAGTGGCTTTGATGTCGAGGTTGTAAAACCTGACAAAGGTCAAAGGGGTGGACCAGCCCACAGCGTTGCATATGTCCTGTAGGGACCAGGTTGTAGAGGCCGCCATACACTGGGTGGAATGAGCTTTGACTCCGAAAGGAGTGGGAAGACCAGAGGGATCATAACATGAGGTAAAAGCATCCACTATCCATCTGCTGAGAGTCTGCTTAATGGCAGGAAAACCTTTCCTATTCGGGCCATAGCAGACAAACAGCTGCTCTGACTTTCCCCACAGACTAGTCCTGTGGAGATATGTATCCAGTGCTCGTACTGGACAGAGTCAATTTTGCTTCTTCTGGTCTGGGGCTAGGAAAGGAGGAGGGCAGAATGCTTGCAGTACGACAGGTTGTGAGGGAGCCGTAGGCACCTTATGCAAATACCCAGGTTTAGGGTAGAGAAAGGCACTGGCCATGCCAGAAGAGACGAGGCCACAGACAGAGCCTGTAGGTCCCCGACCCTCTTAAGGGAGGATATCACCAAAAGAAAGGCGCTCTTTACCGATAGGTACCTGAGGGACACCTCCTACCCCTGTGAGGTGAGAAAGGCGCTCTTTACCGATAGGTACCTAAGGGACACCTCAGCCAAAGGCTCGAAGGAGGGCTCAGATAGAGAACACAACAGCCAAATCCCACACAGGCAGGGATGTAAACTTTTCTCAACAAGAGGAGTTTCCCCTGGCAGCACAGGAGGATCTGCCATGCCAGCCTGTACAGGGGGCAAGATCGGAGCCCCCCCTGGTGGTTGATGTAGGAGACCACCGACGTGTTGTCCATACGGACCAGCATGTGCCGATCTCTCAGGAAGTGTTTTAGTGCTAAAAGCACAGCCATCATCTCCAGGCAGTTTATGTGCCATAAACAATGTAGCTTGTTCCACCAACCTTGGGCGAAGTGGCCACTCATGACCGCTCCCCACCCCATGAGGGATGCATCCGTCGTTAGCATTAAACGACAACAAGGAGCTCCCAAGCCGGGGCCCTGAGATAGGAACATATGTTCTCTCCATATATCTAAGGTCAGAAGAGCTTGCCTTGAGACCTTGATAGTACAGAGTGAGTTGCCCCCTCAGGAGAACCCTCTGTCTCTGAGCCTTTAATATGGAGGGGCTCAAGTGGAATCACGTTGGGCGCTGCCGCCATGAGTCTCAGCAACTTCTGGAACTGCTTTACAGTGAGTGGTTGGCCTTCTGTTACTCTCTCAACTGCTGTGATGATGGCTGCGATCCGGGCAGGACACAATTGTGCCCGCAACATGGTCGAGTCCCACACTACGCCCAAGAAGGTGGTTCTCTGCAATGGAAAAAGCACACTTATCCCTGCGTTCAGTCTTAACCACAGCTCCTTCATGCATGCGAGAACGACATCTAGATGCCAGACCGCCTGAAGCTCTGATCGAGCTAATATCAACCAGTCATCAATATACAGTGGTACCTTGACCTACGAGTTTAATTCTTTCTGTGGACGAGCTCGTATCTCAATTTGCTCGTATATCAAATCAATTTTCCCCATTGAAAATACTTAAAATGGCATTAGTCCGTTCCAACCCTCAAAATGCCACCCCGTTTTTATGTTTCATGTTATTAAATTAGGAAAATACATTTCTAAATATCAAATCTTGTATAAAAACATAATAGAAAGAGTATGTTAAGTTATAATAAGGTTTTATACAGTGTATTTACCTTGGAGATGAGACAACTTGAGCTAACGAAGACACTGGCGGAGGGGGACGGGGGCGGGGGGGGGGGGGGGTAGAGGCGTTAAGCGGAGGAGGAGGGAAAACTTGTTTTTTACTATCACTGCTGTACACTACGTATCCCTAAACTTAAAATTTTGTACTTTTTCTTCTTTGCTTATCTTATTTTTTGTCACAATCTTCGCTTTCTGGCTTCACTTCGCTATCTAGCAGCGGCGTTTCGAGCTTGTACCTCAATTTTTTGTTTGCGTAACAAAGCAAAAAATCGACCGAGTGGCTGCTCGTACCTCGGAAAACTCGTACATTAATGCACTTGTAGGTCAAGGTACCACTGTAGTTCAGAATGCAGATGCCCTGAAGCCATAGCGGGGCTAAAGCCGCATTCATGCACTTTGTGAAGGTGCGGGGTGAGAGTGCTAGGCCGAAGGGGAGGACCCGATATTGGTAAGCTTCGCCCTCGAAAGCAAACCTCAGGAACCTCCTGTGAGCAGGAAGGATGGCTATGTGGAAATAGGTGTCCCTTAGATCTATTGTGACAAACCCTTGGACTTGATCTGAGACACAACCTCTTTTAGGGTGAGCATCCTGAACCTGAGCCTCATTAGTGAGCGGTTCAAGGAGCGTAGATCTAGGATCGGCCGCAATCCACCGGCCTTCATCAGAACAACAAAGTACTGGCTGTAGTAGCCTGACTCTCTGACTAAGGGAGGAACCAATTCGATGGCCCCCCTTCCTTAGGAGGGTGTGTCCTTCTTGCTCCAGGACCAGAGCCTGTTTCGGTCCCACCAGGGTGGGACACATCCCGTTGAAGCGGGGGAGAGGACCCGAATTAAATCGAGTAACCCCCTCTCTATCATATGCAAGACCCACTGAGATACGTCTGGCAGATCTTCCCAAGCTGCCAGGAAATCTCTTAGGGGAACCAGCTTCTTGAGGCTGGCCTCTGACCCTTCCAGAGTGGCTGGAGCAATGCCCTGCAGCCTTCGGAGAGGTGGCGGGTCTCACATCCTGTGGTAGGGCTAGCAGCCTGGCCTTCTGTGCCAAGGCATCCGATGAGGGAACCAGCCCCTCAAGGCTGGTCCCAGACCTTCTCAGGGTGGCCGGAGCGGTGCCCTGCAGCCGCTGAGGCCTCCTGAGTGGTGGCGGGTCTCCTCTATCCGCAGCGATCTCTCGGGCGGAGATGGAGAGAGACACCCACTGGAGGGAGGTTGTGCCCCAAAGGACGTCTTATGGCGGATCTAACAGCCTGGCCTCCTGGTGGTGACGAGGAGGTACAGGCACCGTGCAAGGTGTACACCGCTTTACTCGATGTAGGGTGCTCTGATTGTAAGGGCCGCTTCACCACTGCCCGTTTGTTCGAGGAGAGGACCACCCTTAGGTTAGCCGGTTAGAGTGCTCTGGGCTTCGCAATGCCTGGCCGTGCCAGGCTGGGGCTGCGCCGGCCGAGCAGCCCCAAGAGAGCAGCGAGGGAGGTACCGCTTGAACGCCGCCGACTGCTTTGCTGACTCCTGCAACCTGTCGGCTACCGCATCAACTGCGTTGCCGAAGAGGCCAGAAGTAGCTATCGGGGCATTCAGCAGAAAAGCCCTGTCCCTGTTGGGAATCAATGAGCCACAGATTGCTTTCTGTGGTTACTAAAGCTGACATTGACCGACCTATGGCCTGCGCCGTGTCCTTGGTGGCCCTAAGGGTTAGGACAGCAGCAGGACGTAACCTTAATATTGTCAACCCCAAAGCTGAAACCCTTATTTACTTTTCCCAACAGGTCGGCCTGGTATGCCTGCAACACAATCATAGTGTGAAGGCAACCTGCGGCCTGGCCTACTGCCGCGTAAGCCTTGCCTTCAATGGCCTAGTAGGCCATACCAGAGCCTTCAGCGATGCAACACCTTGGGAGAGATAGCCAGCTAGCGTCTCTTCGACCATGGGCATCTCCCCATAGCCACACTCATTAAACCCAACTATGTCCGTGTACAGCAAAGTTTGCAGGGAAAAGGCACATGGGGTCTCCCAGGACCTGGACATCTCGGTGTACAGGTCGGGAAAAAATGGTAGGCCCTGGCGCGGAGGCTGTGAGGCGTAGGACGCAGGAAACGCTTATCCAGCTTGCTGGGAACGCGTTGCTTCCGCTTCTCGCCCGGCCAAGCTAACTCTAGCTTGGACACGGCTCGCGTCATTACCTCCAGGAGCTCCTCGAACAGCACAGGTTGTGAGGAGTCCGTGAGCTCGCTAGCTTCCAAAATTTCTCCCTCTTTAAATCACTGCGGTTTTTAACATGGCATCCAGGATAAAAAAAAAAAGTTCTTATTTTTTTTAAGAATAAGTGCATTGTAAAATACAGGGTTTTGTGGGACAAATAAGAAGGATTGAGTCAATGTAAAAATTTAGGCTAGCTTGATTTACATGCAGGAATTTAACTTGTCTTAGTCTCATACTGTACATCGCAGACACACACACAAAAAACAGTAACCGTAACCATTAACAACTTTTTACTGACTTTTCTAACCATATGGGATTCTTCCTTAAACAGTTATCACAAAGTTGGATGTGGTTGAATTAAATTTTCTATTTACTTGATCTGAGAAATTTTAACCTGTTCCAGCATGGCAATGCCCCTGCGCACAAAGCCAGCTCCAGGAAGATATGGTTTACATATTATTACCGTGAATGGGGACTAAATGTGAAAGCTGATGTTCAAAAGACACATATAAATCTTATGTCAGGCTTGCACAAGCTATTGCCTATATTGGGTAAGTTCATAGTGTGCACAAGTTCAGCAGTCCAATAATCAAATGGCTTCTTAAAGAAACTTGGCTGATGGGTAACAGTTGCTTTATGAACACTATCAAGGGAAATAGTGACTAGAGCTGAGTAATTTATTTAAAAAAAAGCTATACAATGTGCACATTGTACAAAATATATATTTTATATATTTTTTTGCTGCAAAATAGTGCACACTTTATATGTGTATTTGTGTGTAAGGTATGAATTTGCTTTCTTTCTTAAGTGTCCTCTTTCTATAATCATTGCCTGAGGGTAGAATCTTCTCCAGAGTGTCTCCATGTTATCCTCAAGATTTTTTGTACTTCCCTCAGTGCAGCACTGAGAAGATTCTGTTTTCAGGGTAGTGAAAATCTTTTGGATTATTCTCCTGGCTCTGGTCCTGCATTGCTTGTTGTAGATGTTTTTGATGCAGAGATAGAAATGCTGATGGTATTACTCTAGAAAACACCTTTCAGTTCTGGGCCAAGGTACCTCCAAACCAGTCTGTGATGCTTCTTGTAAGAAGATTCTCCACAGCTTTTGAGTTTAAAGCCCTCAGCACCTTGAACCTGACCTGGTGTCATGTATGATAGAGCTACTGAGATACTGATTCCCCTTTTTCACCAGGAGAGGTCTTCTGTGAGATGGACCCCAAAAAATATGACCCCAACTTTTTTGCCGATAGCCCCATTGATCATCAGGGGACTGTAGTAGGCTTTTTGATGTTTGGGGAGAGTTTTTCCTTACAGATCTTTTGGGCTCTTTGCTTAGCTCTGGAGGAATACGGATGTGAATACGGAGGACTCTGATGTAAATTTCAGCAGACTCCAAGGGCATAAAATATTCAAGAAACCTTCAGTTAGAAGGTAGTCAATTAGAATAGACTAAGACTTCATTAGTTTTCTAGTCCTGATACTGACATTTGCACAGGAGCTTGAGAATGAGAATCACAGCATTAGTTTTCACTCACATGGTGAAACCTGCACTCCAACACATCAGTCATGTGAAGGAATTAAAGTTACTGATTTTGCCACACTGTCTAACATTTTTTGTAGTATTTCCTGTTGTGGTTGTATCCTCATTGGGTGCTCACTACATACTACAAATATGTTTCCAACTACCATTTAGTCTATGTCTATACCATTTCATTTCCAATCAAAAATATAATCACTTATGTGACCATTAGCTTGACAGGAATTTGTATAAGATCCAAAAGATCACCAAAATTAAAAAATTGTCTTTGAAATTCCATAGGTACTAATGTGTAACTATATTAAAGAGTAAAGTAGGGTACATTTGAGAGACAAGCTGTTGTACCCCTCAAACAATTATAAAAACATTTTCTGATACACCAAAAAGCTTTAAAATTCACATTGTAATAATAGCAACGATTATTGACATTTTCTAACATGTACTGCATTGGATTTATTTTAATTGCTTTTTATAACGCCATACAATTCTGTTTTGACTGCAGCTAATTGGACCCAATTTTACCATACAACAAAACAATGACCTGAAGCATATGTCCAAGCTCTGTAAGCATTATTTAGAGAGCAGATAGTCAACTAGAGTGTTATCTATCGTGGAATAGCCTGCCCAGTCGCCACACCTAAATCCTATTTAACTGTTCTGGGATGAACTGGATCGCAAGGTCAGAGAATTTGTAATTAACAAAGAACACATTTGGCAAGTTTTACAAAAGGCCTGGCAAAGTATTTCAGCTGAATGTTTAGTAAAACTTACTTTCTGGATGATCAAAGTAAATTTTCATACAGTTATATTACATAGTTTGTTGCATATAAAGAAATGGAACATGCACTTGTCTCTCACAAACCATTAAAGACTTGGTGTTTCTAAATTTTTGACAGGCACTGAAATAGTTTTTTTGGTTGCACATACAATATATTAAAAGATCATTGTGAATTTTAATAGACTGCCATCGGAATTATTTGATATCCTTAGGATTTAAGGAGACATAAAATACCTCCAAGATTAGAAAGCTTTACTAAGAGTCCATGCTGTTTCTAGAGTTTTTGAACTTTCTTATTTTATAGCAAACAGTGAATCCAGACATCCAAATAGCTCCTGGAGGACCCTTGAGGAAAACCTTCAATGTTCAGTCTCTCAGCTCTCTATGTGGATGACAATATGGATCAATCAAATGTAAAAAAAAATGTACACTACAGAACTACAGAATATGTCACTAGCCCAAGCTTTCAGAAGAAAGTAATGTCATGAAGTTCAAAGTAATAACTTAAAGAGGCAAAATGGAAGGAAAATGAAAAATCCTTGCAAAGAATGTCACAGAACCAGCTCTTTGAATGCGCTGAATTCAATGGAATTGTAAGCGGTAAACTAGTGTGTTCATAACAAACATAAATACATAGACAGAAACACCTCCTGTATATGTAATATCATACAGTACATGATTTACAGTATCTACATCACATTAGCTCCGAACAAATATTAAAACATTAGAAAGAAAAACAAAGACTGATAGCAATTAAAAACACTGAACAAAAAGAATAAGAATTGTCTTTTGGTGTGACTCAATGGCTGTACAAACCAACAGCCATTAAGTCAGGAGTGGCAACAGTTTACTTGAGGAGATAAAGGTGCACAGGCTGGATGTCTGAAGTCCTGTATAATACTGTCCAATTCTTTGAAATTGCCCATAAGATATCTGTATCTGGATTCTTTGTCTCATGTTTGTCTTTCCATGGTTCCATAGTTCCTATCTTCATGGTCAGGTTAGGTTTCTTTGTTACTTTATGTTTCCTTTTTGTTTTCTGTGTAGTCAGTTATTTTAATATTAATATATTAAAATATCTGCTCTTACATCTGCTTCCATTTTATTACATGACATCAACAATTCACCGGTAACTTCGCAGGGATTCAACTGAATATAGATTTTGTGTCCTTGCTATGTAGGTTTTAATTTGAAGGTCTTAAATAAAAAATTAAGGGCTCTTTCACTAGTGTGGAGCTGCATCTCTTGTACAGACACAATTAATAACTTCCACAGGACACGGTCAGTAATGATTTATAGATTGTCATTTTAGTGTCTGTGCTAATAAATTTGCATGCATATGTCTTTAATTAGCTGAGTGAAATCTAAAATAGTTATATTGGGCCAAACCATTTACTTGTTTATTAATGACATCTATAATTTACAATACATTACTAATTATCTCACAAAAATATCTAGCTCTATTTGAGATTTTCCAGTACACTTTTAGAAATTATTGGAGTTTGTGGATTTTTTTCTTCATCGATCATTTTGTCGCTACTCCTAAAATCCTGCTCGCATAGTAATAAACAGCATAGCAGTAGAAATCATTAATCACTTTTATAGATAACATTCAAGAAGACAAACTTTTTGGACATTTCTATTTAATTTCCAGTCCAGTATTAGTCTCAAACAGTGACTAAGCACAGGCTTGAGTTAATATTATATATATTTTTCATATCATATTTTAGTATGCTTAGAATAAGGCATCTCCTTTACCTGCCTTAAAAACTACATCAACGATCTATATTTCTTTGCTACTGACAGGTTAGACTGGCATTTAATTCCAGGAAATAATCAAATTTTATATTTGCGTTCAAATTAATTAATTAGCAAACTGTACCAAATGTTAGGCACCAGCAAGCCTACAGAAACAGAATGGAATAGTTGTTTATAACAGCTGTAGACAAAGAATACAAGTTATTCTTCATATTTTCACATCAGTACTTTTAAAATACAAAATTAAAAATACAACATACTGTACAGACCCTGAAGAAGTATGCTTTTGCCCTCCAAAATCATTAGTATTGTCACACAAAACTATAATATTTGTATTTATGTGCTATTTTTAACCAAATGGAAAAGAAATTTAATATAGGACATTTTGAAAATAAAAAATAAAAACTTGCTTGCTCATAAACATTGCACTAAAGCTCTCAGTGGAGAAATTACCTCAGAACTTATATGTAGCTCATAAAACAAATGTAATGAGCAGATTTCATTTTATTTCCCAGTGAGATCATCATGCTTAGATATATAAAAAATGAATTATTCATAATTCATAATTGAAATTGATTAAAACCTAAAAAAAAAGAAATTATTTAGACTTTTAAAATTATTATAGATTTATACATTTCTCAACTTTGATGTGAGAGTTGTAGTGCATTAATAACATTTAAATGAAGCAGATATGAGAAATATCTTTTTGCCAATAAAACACAAGAAATAGATCATTCATTGACTCTAATCATCTTTGCTGTATGTAATGTTATAACAGAAATGACAAACACTATTTTAATCTCTCTTGCACCTCTCTTGACCTCAGCTCATAGCAGCTTTCTGACAGAGTTCTCATCTGTGAGGTGTTTCTGCAGGTACATGGGCAGTGAAAGGACGGTGTGACAGCTGGTAAGGAGCCCAGTTTATTTAACGGCTCACTGTATCAGGCAACAAAACTGTGGTTGAACTGCAAATAATACAACCAGTCCAGTTATACTCTGAAATTTTACAGTTCAGTGAACAACTGCTATCAGTGAATCGTTAATAATCACAAAGATGAAGCAATAATGAATGAATATCCAGTATCATAAATATAAGGGTCCCTGGTGGTCTAGTGGTTAGGATGCGGCGCTCTCCCCGCTATGGCCCGGGTTCGATCCCCGGTCAGGGAACCAACCCCAGCCACTCTTAGTGCCAGTTCCAACCCTGGATAAATAGGGAGGGTTGCGTTAGGAAGGGCATCCAGCGTAAAAACATGTGCCAAATCAACATGCGGAGGATCCGCTGTGGCGACCCCTAATGGGAGAAGCCGAAAGAAAGTTTTATCCAGTATCATAAAGATGAGGAGGAGTTTCCAATTGAGCTTGGTTCCTCACAAGGTTTCTTCCTCATATCTGTTTGCAATAACATTTATTCATATGTTTGTTTGATTGTTGATTGATTGATGGATTGGTTGGTTGATTTCTAATTTCACTGGATGTTGTTGAGAAACTACCACAAATTTAGGGAAGAACAAACTGATACTTTTTTTAATTAAGATTCATGTGGTGTGTCAGAATAGGAGAATGATCAAAATATCTTATACACTTCATCTAAATATGTCTTATTTGAATAAATCTCCAAGAAAATATCCAAGTAATTAACATCCATCTTCATCATACAGCGATGTTAATAGAATAAATTTAGTAAAATAAATAAAGAAAACAAAATAGGAGATTGGGAGTTTCATTTGTAAATCATGGTTCATGATCCCTAGTGTGGCAACTGGTACTTTAAACATTTTAGATGTGTGCGTAAGTCACTTAATATATCCAGCATAGATCACAGCAAACATATATTTTGTTGCCAGTACAGGAAAGTGTGTGCAAGCACGAGCTTGTAATAAAGTCATTTACTGATCCCAGTCTAACCACAACTGAAAACCGTGAATAAATGCAAAACATATTTATATTTTTTTTCCTTTTTTTTTCCGACTTAAACCTAATGCCTAAAGTTTACTTTCTTAATAATAATAATAATAATAATAATAATAATAATAATCAGAACAAGCAGCTGCATCCAAGCTTACTGGGAAAACAATTATTTCAACCCATCACATGTGCTATAATGTGAATATGCAATTCTTTCCTTAAGTAGACTTTAACATCTTTGCTGGTTTAAGAAATGAACCAATTTTGCGAAGATGACAGGCTGTTTATAGGGCAGTTGTAATTATACTGTACGCTGTATGTATGTGCAACCACCATGCAAAAAAGGAAACACATGCGCTAGCATGGATTAATATCATGAAATGTGTGTATGTGTAAGATGTAAAGCAATATGTGTGTGTGCTTATTTCATGGAGTGGTAAGGTCAATTAAAAAAAAAAAAGACAGCGCTCATAATGTAATAAATTGTACAGTGTATGACAATAAAATCTTTTTTATTTAATCCACTTTAAGCCAATCATTAAAGGTCTAGACGTATGACTTTTGATGAATCAATCAATTTATATCATCTTTGTGATCGACTACTGAGAAAATCCATTCAAGCAGGTCAAGTAGCTTACTCCTGGGGCAGGAAATGTATCTGCTGAGTTTCTATCCGGTTTCTATCCGGTGCATACCACAGAGACTACAGTCTTAGAAGACAAGATAAAGGCTTCTATTAAGTATAAGTAAGTTCTGTTACTTTATTTTTACAGCATTAAATACCACTATTGTTCAACTACTTGAGCCTGTTGTATCATTTCAAAATGTACTGTCTATACTTATAGAAGAATAGAATTAAATATCTTTTATCATTAAAGTGATTGAGGTCCATTGTATTCAATGCTATATTTACCACTGATGCTGTATGTCAGCCTAATAAATAACGTTAATGTCATCAAATTAAAATATTTTAAGCACTATGCCTACCTTCTACAACATTATCAAAGTATCAAGAAGGTGCTGCTTCTGAAGTGTTCCTAATGGATTATAACGTTCTTACAACAGACTTTAATAGACTATTAATAGATATTGTAGTTAAAATTATAATGAAACAACTCTGTTGCTCATAATATGCTGTTCATTCATTTATATATTCCTGTTTTTCATTTTGAAACAAATGGAACATTTTAATAATTGTTCTTTCTTGTGACAACAGATGAGAATTAATTTTCTACTTATCTTTATTATCCTTCCTCATAACATCCATGGATTTATTCCATCACCTCTTGCTTGCTCATTGGAGATCGACTTACAAATATCATTTTATTTGGAACTTATATTTTCCTTTAAAGCTGCTTTGGGACAATGTTTAGCATTATATAAAATGATTGTGTACTAGGCGGTTTTAGTCACTAGCTCTGTGATGGACACATGGCCTTCTGATTAGAAGGTCATGAACTCAAATTCTTGAACTGGTTACAGCCGGTTTGTGGGAATTTCTCTAATTCTATATAAAAAAAAAAATCAAAAGTATGTTTGTACCTGTTGCATATACAGTTCCTTACATACTGTAGAGTAGAAAGTATGATGTGTATTAGTAGTCGGTTTAAAGGCACACCCTCAGAGAGAATGAAAGTTCTTTAGCATATGTCGGGACAGCTGGTATGGGAGTGTCAAGCTGGGCAGCTCTGACTGTGAGTCTAATTGCCTTTTGGCTCATTAACAATATTTTATCAATCAGATATAGAGATCACCCTTGCTTGTCTAACAGGATCACAAAAATTAAGGACATAAAAAAAAACTGTTCAGTGCCTGTCTAATTCTATAGAGATTATTTACTGTATAACATTGTAGAATTATGTGTGCTCGGGAGTGGAGCAACGCAGACTCTGGCACCCTCTGCGAAGCTTGGAAACGAACAAACCACCTTGTCGGTGCTCGGGAGCAGAGCAGTGTCCTCTCTGGCACCCTCTGTAAAGCTCGGGAACGAACAAACCACCTTGTCGGTGTTTGGGAGCAGAGCAGTGCCCTCTCTGGCGCCCTCTGCAAAGCTCAGGAACAAAGAAACCACCTTGTCGGTGCTCGGGAGCAGAACAGCGCCCTTTGTGAAGCTTCGGGAATGAAGAAACCACCTTGTTGGTGAACGGGAGCAAAGCAGCACCCTCTCTGGTGGCCCCCCCCAGGTAGGAACAAAAGCTGGGCAATGCCCCCAGTGGGGCTCGGAGACTAGGCAGTGCCCCCAGCAAGGATTGAGGTCTGGGCGACACCCCCAGTGGGGCTTGAGAGTTGGAAAGTTTGTCGGCTCCTGGGATGGCCAAACTGGTGCCTGAGTTCCTTGCAAAAATCAGAATAGCTGGTGCAATAGGCACTCTGATGCTCCCAGACGTCCGCTGCCCAGTCCAGGGCCTTGCCTGAGAGGTGGAGGATTAAAAAGGTTATCCTCCTCTGCTCAGTCTCATATTCCTCTAATTGGGCCATGAGAGCAAGGGTGCATTGACAGGAAAAGGTCAGGAGAAGCCAACGAACAAGGAGACTCAAGAAGACAGGAGACTAAGGAAGACAGAAGAAGCCAGGAGACTAAGGAAGACAGAAGAAGCCAGGAGACTCGGAAAGATGGGAGAAGCCAGGAGACTCGGGAAAGACGGGAGAAACCAGGAGACTCGGAAAGACGGGAGAAGCCAGGAGACTCAGAAAGACGGGAAAAGCCAGGAGACTCGGAAAGACGGGAAAAAACAAGGAGACCCGAAAAGACGGGAGAAGCCAAGAGACTCGGAAAGACGGGAGAGGCCAGGGGACTCGGAAAGACAGGAGAAACCAGGAGACTCGGGAAGACTCGGGAAGCCGGGAGACTCGGGAAGCCAGGAGACTCGAAATAATGGGAAAAGCCAGGAGACTCGGAAAGACGGGATAAGCCAGGAGACTCGGAAAGATGGGAGAAGCCAGGAGACTCGGGAAGACTCGGGAAGCCAGGAGACTCGGAAAGCCAGGAGACTCGGGAAGCCAGGAGAAGCCAGGAGACTCAGAAAGATGGGAGAAGCCACGAGACTCGGAAAGAAGGGAAAAGCCAGGAGACTCGGAAAGATGGGGAAAGCCAGGAGACTCGGTAAGACTCTGGAAGCCGGGAGAAGACAGGAGACTCGGGAAGACGGGAGAAGCCAGGAGACTCGGGAAGACTCGGGAAGCCGGGAGACTCAGGAAGCCAGGAGACTTGGGAAGCCAGGAGACTCGGGAAGCCAGGAGAAGCCAGGAGACTTGGAATGACGGGAAAAGCCAGGAGACTCGGAAAGACGGGAAAAGCTAGGAGACTCGGAAAGACGGGAGAAGCCAAGAGACTCAGAAAGACGGGAGAAGCCAGGAGACTCTGGAAGACTCGGGAAGCCAGGAGACTCGGGAAGCCAGGAAACTCCGGAAGCCAGAAGAAGCCAGGAGACTCAGAAAGACAGGAGCAGCCAGGAGACTCGAAAAGAAGGGAAAAGTCAGGAGACTCGGGAAGACGGGAGAAGCCAGGAGACTAGGGAAGACAGGAGAAGCCAGGAGACTCGGGAAGACAGAAGACTAGAAAAGACAGAAGACTAAGGAAGACAGTAGAAGCCAGGAGACTCTGGAAAACAGGAGACTCAAAGTAATCAAACCACCATATATAGACTCTCACCAAACAAACCCACACAGATCCAGATTCAAATACAATTACAAATATCAAGACAGACCAATACCAAGGCCAATATAAAGACGAACATATCACAACAAAAATACCAAGACAAATATAAAGACAAATATAAAGACGAATATACCACGACAAAAATACCAAGACAAATATATTGAACCAACAAGAACAGAGGCAAAATGAGTAACTTAAATACACAATACTAACAAGGAGCAGGTGGGAGACATTAAACAGTTAGAAGCTAAGGGGTAGGGGATAAGGGCCCTGTGACGGCATCTGGTGGCCAAAGCAAAAACAAACAACCCAAAAATGTCCAGACTCTGACAGTTACTCTAACAAGAGTTATTGACAACAAAATAAAGAATTTGTTTCTAAGCCAATATAATTTTTTGACATGGCTCCTCTGCTTGGCACTTCTACAACACCCCTAATGTGGGAGACTTAACTAATATTTTACACTCTCTCTTTAATGGATACCAGTATCGTACTAGAAGTAAAGTAAATGTGTTTTGGATCACTTACTGCAAGAGTTATTTACTGTACCTCCTGCAAAGCCTCCAGCACTACACTGGAGAAGAAAAATAATGTTTGATTTATTGGTGCTTAGGCGGTAAAATATGAGAATTAGATGGTTTCCTGACTTTGCAACTGATTCTGTTTTTGCTTCTAATTCACATTTAAGTTCAAAATATGATTCTCAAATGGGTTCTTGGTCAGGCCAGACATTTTTTTTCTGCTATTATTAACATCTTCTATAAAATAATTTCTAGGGAGGTTTTAGTTTAGCAATTAAGGCATTTTACTTTGGATCTAAAAGTCATTAGTTCAAATCCAAGCCACACCAGGCTGCCTCTCCGGGCCCCTGAGCAGGTCTCTTAACCCAATAACTGCTCATTTGTATGAATTAGATAAATGTAATTCGCTCTAGATTAGGGTGTCTGCCAAATGCAATAAATGTAAATTTGTAATTTTATATGATGTAGACATGATAGATATGTGATTGGCAGAAACAATTACTGGTGCAACAATAAAAGCTAGACATTGAGAGAAATAAAATAGATGTTATAGTCAAATCAATTGATCTTCTATAAATGATCAGTATATTATATAATTTTATTTGCCTTTTGCCTAAAAGCGATAACTTTGAGTAAGACAGTGCGGGAGACAAATGCTGCCACCTAGCGGACAATTTAGTACATTATTTGTATAGTATATTATTTATGGACTAAAAAGAGAAATATATATATATATATATATATATATATATATATATATATATATATATATATATTATACATACA
>JAAIIK010000089.1:479604-494430 GCA_014706435.1 Silurus glanis | reverse complement strand
TATCTATCTATCTATCTATCTATCTATCTATCTATCTATCTATCTATATTTGTGCTGGAAAATCATAGACATCAACGAAATAATGAAAAAACGTTAAATTTGTTGTAAAACATAGAAGACCGAGCATCTAAATAATCAGAAGTACTTATTGTAAAGAAAAGGCTTTCCTGCACTGCAGTAAACAGTAATTAAGGCACTTACAACCAGACACAGATGTGTCTGGGCTGTTTACAACAGGGTGTGTTGTTGCTTCTGGCCACAAAGTTTTTGACGCCAAAGGAATCACATTTGTAATGCATTTGTCTGTTTATCAAACGAAAATTCTTCGAAAACCTAGCATTCTCGTTTCTACAATGCTGACATGATAATTCAGGTAATTACTAAATAGTCATCATAAGAATTCTATTTCTTTTAATAGAAACTGTAAGGTCTGTAATAAGTCTATATTTATAATCTGTTGCCTTCTGTTGCTTAATTTTGGTGCATGTTATGTCGAGCTAATTGTAATGGTATTTTTCTGGTGGAAATTATTAGAATTTCTGTGATGGTTTCTATTATTTTGGGGATTTCTTTCAGTTCCGAAAAAAAGCTAAATACATTCAAAGTTTTATGTTCTCATGCAGTCTAATGCATTTTTTTTTTTCTGTATGATCTCTGCTCATTTTTTGTATGATTTAAATACGATTTGAAATAAATTACATTTTCCAACTAATGTTATTTTTTCATAAATTAGGTGAGGAGCCTGTGGACAGCTGGTACAGTGAGATTAAAGACTATAATTTCAGTAAACCTGGATTTCAGTCAAACACAGGTATCGCTAATATTGGGGGAAAACTGAAATTGTTGTAGAAGAACAAAATAAAAAATTCAATACAAAACTGATTTGTATGTAGTGCTTACATTGATATTTGATTCACTGTCTTTTACAGGACACTTCACCCAGGTTGTATGGAAAGCAACCACTGAAATTGGAGTGGGCTTGGCCACTGATGGAAAAACTGTCTTTGTGGTCGGTCAGTACAAACCTGCTGGAAACATATCCAATCCAGGATACTTTCAGGAAAATGTTTTGCCTGCAGGTAACCATAAACACCAGTTTATTCCTTAATTTCTTGGTTTTTATTATTAAGAAACAAAATATGCTGTTAATACACTAAATGCCTTTCAAGTAACACCATGTATTTATAAATATATAGTTTAAGATATTGTGTAACCTTAAAATATATCATATTTCTAATCTTCATTTTTCTTCATTTTCACAGGGAAGTAAAACATGTGTGGTGAAACCTTTAAAACCAAACTGATATGCATTTCTTTTAAAGCATGTCATGTTCACAGAAGCATTTGTGATGTATTGCAATTAAATGACTTCTGATATTTTAAAGCATAATATGATTGGTTATTGGGGCATAATTTACATGTATAATGGGTTATCGGCCTGCTCATCAGGGATAAATGCACACCATTCACCTTGACTGATTTCTGTAAAGCTGCTTTGAGACAATGTCTGTTGTGAAAAGCGCTATAGAAATAAACTTGATTTGACTTGACTTGACGTTATAACAAATTATGACATTCTATTGTAATCAAATGAATAAAATAAAGTACATTGATTTTCTGTCTTGTCTTCCTGTGTATTACTGTGGCAAGGAAGAACCATAACATGATTCAGTGATGGAACAAATTTTGAGAAAAAAAAAATTGTGGATAATAAAAAGATTATATAAATAAAGTCTGTGATGTAACTTCTTCTACTTCTTCTTCTTCTTATTTCGGCTTCTCCCATTAGGGGTCGCCACAGCAGATCATCCTTCTCCATACCCCCCCTGTCCTGTACATCTGCCTCTTTCACCCCAACCACATGCATGTCTTCCCTCACCACATCCATAAACCTCCTCTTTGGTCTTCCCCTTTTCCTCCTTCCTGGTGGCTCCATCCTCAGCTTTCTCCTACTGATATACCCCATGTCCCTCCTCTGCACATGTCCAAATCATCTCAATCTCGCCTCCCTCACCTTGTCTCCAAAACGTCCTACATGTGCTGTCCCTCTAATAAATTAGTTTCTAATCCTGTCCATCCTCGTTACTCCCAATGAAAACCTCAACATCTTCAGCTCTGCTACCGCCAGCTCCGCCTCCTGTCTTTTACTCAATGCCACTGTCTCTAAACTATACAACATTGCAGGTCTCACCACAGTCCTATAAACTTTCCCTTTCACTCTTGCAGATACTCTTCTATCACAAATCACTCCTGTCATCAATCTTCTCCACCCACTCCACCCTGCCTGCACTCTTTTCTTCACTTCTCTAACACACTCTCCATTACTTTGCACTGTTGACCCAAGGTACCTGAACTCCTCCACCTTCTCCACCTCTTCTCCCTGCAACCGCACCCCTCCACTGCCGTCCCTCTCATTCACACACATGTACTCTGTCTTACTCCTACTGACTTTCATTCCCCTTCTCTCCAGCGCATACCTCCACCTCTCCAGGCTCTTCTCAAGCTGCTCACTACTCTCACCACAAATCACAATATCATATCAAACATCATGGTCCAGGGAGACTCCTGTCTGACCTCGTCCGTCAACCTGTACATCACCACTGCAAACAGAAAAAGGCTCAGAGCTGATTCTTGATGCAGTCCAACCTTCGCCTTGAACCAGTCTGTCGTTCCTACTGCACACTTCACTGCTGTCACACTGTCCTCATACATGTCCTGCACCACCCTCACATACTTCTCTAACACGCCTGACTTCCTCATACAATACCACAACTCCTCTCTTGGCACTCTGTCGTACGCTTTCTCTAAATCCACAAACACACAATGCAATTCCTTCTGTCCTTCTCTATACTTCTCCATCAACATTCTCAAAGCAAAAAATGCGTCTGTGGTGCTCTTCCTCTGCATAAAACCATACTGTTGCTCAAAGATGGTCACCTCTTCTCTCAGCCTGGCTTCCACTACTCTTTCCCATATCTTCATGGTGTGACTGATCAACTTAATTCCCCTGTAGTTACTGCAGGTCTGCACATCTCTTTTGTTCTTAAAGATCGGTACCAGCACACTCCTTCTCCATTCCTCAGGCATCCTCCCACCTTCCAAAATATTGTTAAACAATCTGGTTAAAAACTCCACTGCCATCTCTCCTAAACATCTCCGGTATGTCATCTGGTCCAACCGACTTTCCACTCTTCATCCTCTTAATCGCTGGTCTCACTTCCTCCTTACTAATCCTATCCACTTCCTGCTTCACCACACTCCACACCATCCAAACTTCTCTCTCTGTCATTTTCCTCGTTCATCAGCTGTTTAAAATACTCCCTCCATCTTCTCAATACACTCTCCTCACTAGTCAACACATTTCCATCTCCATCCTTTATTGCTCTAACTTGTAGCACATCCTTCCCAGCTCGGTCTCTCTGCCTGGCCAATCGGTACAAATCCTTTTCTCCTCCCTTAGTGTCCAACCTCTCATACAGCTCCTCATATGCCTTTTCCTTGGCTTTCGAGACATCCCTCTTCACCTGCTGCCGCATCTCCTTGTACTCCTGTCTACTTTTCTCATCACTCTGTCGATCCCAATTCTGTTTCCCCAACCTTTTTCTCCTTATGCTCTCCTGCACTTCCTCATTCCACCACCATGTCTCTTTGTCTTCCTTTCTATTTCCAGATGTCACACCAAGTACCTTTCTAGCTGTCTCCCTTATCACTTATGCAGTAGTTGCCCAATCATCCAGCACTTCTTCACCACCACCGAGCCCCTGTCTGACCTCTTCCCTGAATCTTTCACTACAGTCTTCCTCGTTGAGTTTTCACCATCAGTCCTCACTCTCCTCCTCTTCTTCTTCCCCTCCAAAACCATCCTACAGACCACCATCCGAAGCTGTCTAGCTACACTGTCCCCTGCCAACACCTTACAGTCGCCAATCTCCTTCAGGTTGCATCTCCTACATAGAATATAGTCCACCTGTGTGCAACTTCATCCACTCTTATACGTCACCCTATGATCCTCCTTCTTCTTAAAATAAGTGTTCACCACTGCCATTTTCCACTTTTCCACTGCCCCTTCACTTTTTTAAATTTTGTTGTGCTGCAGCCTGATACTACAGTCATTCAAATGTATTATTATTCTACATTCAGTACCTTATAATGACAAAGTAAAGATTGAATAATAGAAATGTAAAATTTTTAATAAAAAAAAAACTTATTACAAGTATTCAGACCCTTTGCAACAACACTTTAATATTAGCTCAGTTGCCTCTTATTTCTCTTGATCATTGCTACGATGATTTTACACCGTGATAAGAGTCCACCTGTGGAAAAGTTTATGGTTTAGACATGGTTAGGGAAGGCACACACCTCTCTATAGAAGGCCTCACCACTGACATGTATATCAGAGCAAAAAACAAGCCATGAGCTCAAAAGGAACTGCCTGCAGAACTTAGAGACAGGATTGTTGCAAGGCACAGATCTGGGGAAGGCTACATAAAAATCTGCTGCACTGAAGATTCCAAATAGCACAGTGGCCTCAAGAATCAGAATCAGGTTTATTGGCCAAGTGTGTTCAAACACTCAAGTAATTTGGTTCCAGCTGTTGGTGACTTTCAAAAATACAGACATAAATAATACTATACATTTAGCTTATACTATACAAGACAAAAACAGACTATATGAGACAAAACACACAATATGAGACAATACAGACAATATAGACAATACAAGAATTAAATAGAACACAATATACAGAGTATATGGCAGATCAGTAATGTACACAAACTGTTAGAGTGCACTAGCACAAGTAAAAGAAGTATGGCACAACTAGGACTCAAGAGTTGGTCACACAACCAACCCAAGCAATCGGGGGAGAAGGGCCTTAGTCAGACAAAGTTCCAGAAGGGCAACCATCACTGCAGCCCTCCACCAACCAGGACTTTATGGCAGAGAGGATAAACGGAAGCATAACCCATAGAAGCCCGCTTGGAGTTTGCCAACAGGCACCTGAAGGACTCTCAGACTGTGTGTAACAAGATTCTCTGGTCTGATCAACCCAAGAGTGAACTGTTTGGCCTCAATTCTAACCTTTATGTCTGGAGGAAATCAGACACCGCTCATCACCTGCCTACAATCATCCTAAAAGTAAACTGCTGTGGGGGTGGTTTTCTGCAGCAAGGATTTGGCAACTGGTCAGAGTTGAGGGAAAGCTGAATGGAGCAAAATATAGAGATATTCTGAATACAAAACATTTCCACAACTTTTCGTTCTGGACTTTGGACATTCCTACATTCCAAGAACCCTAAGCACACAGCAAATACAACACGAGTGGCAACATTTCTAAAAAAAAAATTTTTCACTTTGTCTTCATGGAGTACTGAGTGTAGATAATGAGAAAAACAAAAATCAATGCGAACGAATGTAGAATCAGGGGCTGCAACATAAAACTGAAAACAGTGAAGAGGGTCTAAAATCTTTCTTAATGCACTGTATATTTCCTACACATTTAGCCAGTCAGAAGGAACGGTTGTGAGGGAAAAACTCCCAGAGACAACAGGACAAAGAAACCTTGGGAGAAACCACATTACAAAGGGAATCTCATCCGTCTCTGTGTGACACCCGATAGTTTGAATATTAAGCCGTTTTTCTTTTCTTTCCGTGCAATTTAGAGTCGGATAGTGCTAAATCGCGTCAAAAGGGATCTGAGTATAAGCATCAAATGTTCATAAAAAGTTAATTATATCTTAGCAGCATCAAGCATGAAATGTTATGCAGTTAAAATAAATACCAAAGATCTTTATCTTTTTCAATTTCCTGGTAGGTTTGTTTACACGGGTTCCAGAGAAACCGATGAAAGTATATATACATATACACTTCTTTTACAAGGAGAAAGATGATTATCAACGATTTATTTTTTTTTTTTTTTGCATGTTTCTATGTCCTGTTAACTGATATTACATAGACCAAGCAGGTAAGTCTCCGCCTTCAACAAATTACAAAGAGAATTATATAAATATGTACGTTGTGTACTTTGCTTCAATAGGTTGAGGGAAAAGAAACAGGCAACCACCAGGAGGAATAGAGAAAAGACAAGGTAAGGTGCAACTCTATAAATATAAATCATTTTAAAAATACTTAGCACGTATAAAATAAGATTGTATGCATTAATTTTTTTTTTTTCAGCATTACATTATTAGCAGCTATGGCAGGTTAGTAATGTTTTATTTATTTATTTTTTTATAATTTTTTTATTTCTTTTTTATTTCTTTTAATCAGTCATCTATATTACCTTTAATAAACCATTTGTATTGTTGTAAACTATTGCATTAATCCAAGACACTGATTTTTATTCTTCTTCTTTTATTCACAGATGAAAGTTTTAAGGCAAAGTTCCTCGACAAGCATAACGAGTACAGAAAAAAGCATGGAGTCCCTCCTGTGACGTTTAGTCAGGATTTATGTACCACCGCACAGACTTGGGCTGACCACATGCTGTCCATTAAAACTCTGGGGCACAGTGATACAAATGATGGAGAGAATGTCTATTATTTCCAGAGCTCTGTTAAAACTTCACTTGTAGGCAAGTCAAGACACAAGAATATGAACAATATGAAATGGCTCATCCTGACATTTTAGACTAAATATATGTGCATTTTATGTCTGAATTAAAATTGAATTGTAGTAAGTTTTCAGGCTATGCAAAAAACTAAATGAAGAGAAGTAAATCAGACGAATTGTAGATACAGTGCTCACAAAAGTGAATGCTTTGCACGATAGAAAAAAATGCCAAACAAATCATGTTCTCATAATAATTCTGTATAAATTCTCCATTCAAAGGATTATTGTAGATTCGATTTTTGTGATTTATATTAGTGCATATAGCAGTAAAGAAGAAGATAGCATGTACAGTAGTTAGAAATGTGCTTTAAATATAAAACTAACTTTCTTCCTATATTAGGAGAAGAGCCTGTAACCGACTGGTACAACGAGATTAAAGATTATGATTTCAGTAAGCCTGGTAATCAACGTGGCACAGGTAAAGCTGAATTTTGGAATCGTTGAATTGATGAATTATTGTATGTAAAAAAATAAGGACAAATCCAAATAAATAGATATTAGATTTATCACCCATTGTGTTTGTTATTGTTGCAGGACATTTCACCCAGGTTGTATGGAAAGCAACCACTGAAATTGGAGTGGGCTTGGCCACTGATGGACATACTTCCTTTGTGGTTGGTCAGTACAAACCTGCTGGAAATGTAATCAATCCAGGGTACTATGAGGAAAATGTTTTGCCTGCAGGTAATTCTGAAAACCCATTTTCTTATTGAAAAACCTATGATGTTGCTATGAAATCAGTTGGTAATCCCAATAAAAGGAATGACAGAGAAGTCTTTCTATTTATTTATCTTTATTCAGCAGAGGACGGGAAGTAAGCTGGTGAAACAACTCAAAAACAGAGCTGTGGATGCCTGTGTATTGTACAACACTGCAAAGGCTGACTTTAATTCAGTCAGATAATACTAATATTTCAAAGACTTTTTTTGATTAAAGTTTGTAATTCTTGCATTAACGATGAATTGTTATCAGAAATAAATATATTGTGTTCTAATCAATCCAAATAAAGTAAATCAACCTGTATTTCTATTATTCCTTGTTGTCCTTGTATTCTTCAGAAGTAAAACAATATCAATGAATTTGGTCCTACACATGACTTATTTATCCATCTGAAAACACAAAACCAAATCCAACACCAAAACTGAAATGGAGTGATAAGACAAGGTGGCAATCTGACAGCAGAGAAAAGCTACAAAGACAGATGTGTTTAAAACAATACATTAGCTGTTGAGTTTAAAAATAGGAACACACTTCTTTATGGAAAAAAAAAAAAAAAAAACTCCCTCTCTTTGATTTATACAAGACCCAAATTGTGTGGTCTAGTCTTAAAATGCAAATATTGTATTGGATATCCAAATTTTAATGACATGATTTTACTATGGTGATCTTTTAAAAGACACCTTATTAAATAGCAGCAGGGTTATTTCTTATACTTACTGGGCTTTAAAATCTGTACCACATCTTGCAAAAAAAAAAGGACCACACAAAGTTTAAATGTCTCTCAAAGTTTCTAATGTGTCAATACTACCATTTTACTTAGAATTGATTCAATAAATCCTTAGACAACCTTGCCTGAATTAAAAAGATTTAATATAATTATCACTCGTCAAACCCACAGCAGTGTGTTGCCTTTACCTACAGATTAGATTTTTTTCTATACAAATACATCAGTTGTATTGTTTTATAGTAGTAGAATAAGGTTGATTTCCCAACAGGTAGATCATACTACAGCCATCTGCTGCCTGCTGGAGATTTCGAATTAAACTTTAGAATAAAATTATAGCCAGTCCACTATTAAAAAAACACAAGGTTGCTAATTTAAACTGCTAATGGGTAAAAACAAGTCTAAATGATTTTTTTTGTTCCTAGTGCCTTCTGTCAATGCATATGTTAAAACAATGCAAAGCGAATACATTTGATACTTATTCAATCAGGAATGATGAGAACAGTTTGTGATTCCACATATCTGTATATGTGACTAGAGATGTTCTCTAATAATGCTAAACAAAAGCTAGCTTAATTCAAAATCAAAAATGGAAACTCACATTTTATTTGTCACATACGCATTCATACAGAACACAATGACAAAATGATTTTTGTTTTACTGTCCAAAATCTAAAGGGTGGCAAATCATGGAAATAATTTCAATACATCAATCTACAACCTGCCCCATAAAAAATGATTTGGCCTATTTTCTAGACCAAAGTAAGTGATTGTTCTAGATGGCTTCTAGTTTTTCCACATGCAGTCTGACCTTTCCATGTATTGCATGCTATCAATATTTTAGTACTAGTTGGTGTGCCGTTTTAAGGTCCAAATTAAGGTCCAGAACTGCAGCAAAAATGACTACAGTCGTACAGTTGTATCTCTGAACTACGTAGGCCATTAGATACTGAAAAATCACCACAGCCTTTTTGAGACAAAAAAAGCATTACTATAAACTGGAACATACCAAAAGAGAGGGTGCTAAAAGCAATTAGAGGTCTTGATTACACTCCTGAATTAGCTATTATATACATCCTGTGTGAGTGATAAATAAAGTTGTTCCAAGAAAGGCATTAATCCTGGGCATTATTTTGTAATAAAAAATGTGTATTTGAACGATAACGAAAGACATGGGGATTATTAAAATATGACCCCACTACTCGTTCTAAAAGGAGACTGATTTGCAAATGTTTAATGGTCTAGACCGCTTCCTGTAAAGCTCCCTATACAATGCAGATGTGGTCATTTTCACTAGCACCGGTCTTCCTATAAAGTCTCTCCTCTTTTCCGGCACCTCGGTGGTCAAATGAACTTCCCCTTGATGTCTCAACTTGAGACCCTAAAAGTCTTGAAACGACAACTAAAGTCGTATCTGTACTTCTTTTCCCAACAGAGATTTTAGACTGATAGTATTTTATGTCAAAATTAACCAATATTTGTATTTATTGATAGTAACATCTAAGCTGTTTTGTAAGTTGCTCTGAATAAGGGATCTACCAAATGCCAGAAGTGCAAATGTGAATGCAGCTATGAACCATTCTAGAAACTTCACACATAGCAAAACAGCTTGTACAGCTCCACTGGATATGCCAAGCATCTGAGATCTAATGATTGTACCGTCTAAGAAATACTTTTTCAAATATTGAGCTGTAGAACAAGGCTTTTGGTTGTTTACTAACAGGTACCACCATTCCATATTAGAAAGGGAAAAAATATTTTAAAGTAGAATTGCATTAGGCAACCCACTTGCCTGTCTCACACATACTAGTTATATATTAACCACTCATCATGATATCATATAGATGTTACTCCTTATTTATTGCTTAAGATCAGAAGGCTTTAGATGGTGAAGGCTTGGAGTTGTGTTTGAGGTCAGATTTTGTGTTTTCTTTTTCTCTTAAAACGATGACTCAATTATATCAATTATATCTGACTACAATGTTTTTTATACATCTATGCATTTGTATTACAGTGAAAGTTTATCCTTCAACCATAATAATGTAAAATCTCTCAATTTATGCTGATTGAATACTGAGACACAGTATAAAGCATTATCAACCATAAACATGAATTAAAAATTGTAGACAAATGTGTTTGTTTTTTAGTTAATGATTAAATAAAAAAAAATAACTTTTACCGTCTAAGGTGCAAATGTGTCACAAATATCTCATCTAACATCTTAAATATTGAAGAAAAACCTTTACTGTGGTCAAATGATGGCATCATTCGAAAAGCATTTTCATCTCACTTTGAGATACCAAGTCATAATTTCATGAAGCATTCTTAGTCTTAGCACTGTAATTCACCAATTCTCAACAATTTCTTTCAAGCAACACAGCAGGTATACAACTAAATATATGTGTGCAATGAGATCCAAGGGCAAAAGTACAAAATAGATAACTAAATATTTTTGCTTGTATTGAAAACCAAGTGCAAAAGCACAAGAAAAACACAATGAAACACAACGCAATGTGAATAGACAGAGAAACAACAACCATAACATGTACAAGGGTCCAACAATGCACCCAGCATGAACAGTCGTAATACTGCACAAGTGCTAATTACAAGACGATGTGCTCCAGGTGCAGAAAGTCCCGTGACAACAAACCGACAAACCTGACAACACTTTTTAGAGGTAGAGATTTACATTCACTTTAATCTGGATCCAAACCTGCTATCGAATTACAGACCAATTTCAAATCTCACATTTAAGTCTAAGATTTTAGAAAAGATTGTCACTGCCCAGTTCTGTTCCCACTTGCAAGAGAACAATATCTTTGAAGAGTTTCAGTCAGGTTTTAGGCCCCATCATAGCACAGAAACTGCCCTAGTTAAAATCACTAATGACCTGTTTTTAGCTTCAGACCAAGGCTTCATCTCGCTGTTGGTTTTACTAGATCTTAGTGCTGCATTCGACACTATAGACCATGATCTCCTCCTAGATCGCTTACAGAATTACATCGGCATTCAGGGACAGGCATTAAGCTGTTTTAAATCCTACCTGTCCGATCGTTACCATTTCGTAGACTTAAATGGAGAGTTATCCAGGCTAATGCTAGTAAATTATGGCGTGCCGCAAGGTTCAGTTCTAGGACCCCTGCTCTTCACAATATACATGCTTCCGTTGGGAAATATTATTAGAAGGCATGGAATTAGCTTCCATTGTTATGCTGATGATACCCAGCTATATATCTCAACAAAACCAGGCGATACAGCTCAATTAGCTCGCATAACTGAGTGTGTTAAAGAAATAAGAGATTGGATGACCCATAACCATTCTACTACTAAATTCTGATAAGACGGAGATTTTGCTCATCTGCCCAAAAACCAGTATACAGAAGCTCCAGCATCTCAACCTGCATTTAGACGGATGTTCTGTAACCACTAGTTCAACGGTAAAAGACCTGGGAGTTATTTTAGACAGCAACTGGTCTTTTAAAAATCATATCTAGGTGGATGTCCTGCGTCATTAATAAACAAGCTTCAGTTAGTTCAGAATGCGGCAGCAAGAGTTCTTACAAGGTCGAGAAAATATGATCATATAACCCCAATCTTATCATCCCTGCACTGGCTTCCTGTTAAGTTTCGAATAGACTTCAAACTACTGCTTCTTACTTATAAAACACTAAATGGTTTAGCTCCCATGTATCTCTCCAGTCTTTTAACACGCTACAATCCACCACGCTCCCTGAGATCTCAAAACTCTGGGCTTCTAGTAGTTCCTAGAATAGCAAAGTCCACTAAAGGCGGTAGATCATTCTCACATTTAGCTCCTAAACTCTGGAATAGTCTTCCTGACAGTGTTCGGGGCTCAGACACGCTCTCCCAGTTTAAGTGCAGATTAAAAACATATCTTTTTAGCAAAGCCTACACATAACATACGTTTTACATCATAACCTTGTGCTCCAGAACATCTGATCACATGCACATTATCAACTTGTGCTGTTAATATCATGAACAGCAGCTACGCTAATTTCTCTCCACTGCTTCTCTTTCTCTCCCCATCCCGAGGCATCCTGAGGTTGGCCAGCTCCAGTCACGTCCCACCTCATGATGATTATGGACCTTTGAAGAAGTAGATGCCGAACTCGCAATCATCCCGAACCATCTAGAGACCTACCAGTGCCAATTGGATCCCACTACATGTGTGGTTTTGACACTGGACTTCCTGGAGTGTTTAAAGGCTCTGGCATGGAGAAGCTGATGCTGGATCTGTGATGATCACAAATGTTGAGCTCATAAAACTAGGAGCTACTAACCATATAGACTGTATAAAACTGTAGAAAGAACATTTACTTATAATCTTATACTCCAGTACTCATGTTAGTTCTCACTCTCCAGTGTTCTGTATTGTTGAAAGATTTATGATCACACTCTTGATGTCACCCAAATGAGGATGGGTTTCCCTTTTGAGTCTGGTTCCTCTCAAGGTTTCTTCCTCATAACATCTAAGGGAGTTTTTCCTTGCCACAGGGATAAATGCACACCATTCACCTTCACTGTTGATTTCTGTAAAGCTGCTTTGAGACAATGTCTGTTGTGAAAAGCGCTATAGAAATAAACTTGACTTCACTTCACTTCACTTCACTTTATTACAACTGATCACTTGAGGTTTTAAGGGCCTTATAAAGAAGACTAAAGCAGTGCTTGGATCTAAACTATGACTTAACTACTGAGCTGTCACTGCCCATCTTTATTCAATTTTAAAAACACCCAGGTTTTTCCTTAGAAACGAGAACACAGAATTATGATCTTTTCATGGAGATATGTGATCGCTTTAAATCTTTTGTTAGATCTTGTGTAAATGAAATAACCAGGAAATGTAAAGTAGTCTTATTTTACATTCACAAATAAAAGCCTAGACTCCAAAACGAATCCAAACTAATACATGTGTACATGCGATAAACTGTATGTGTTTACATGACACCTAGAAAGCAATTAAATGCAAAATGAGATCCTTTTAATCGAAGTGAAAAGTTGTTTTATAGCTCAGGCATCAACATTATTAGAAGTGCATTATAAAACAGATTTTCTTAAGTTGCAGTGAGCAGTAATTCCAGTATTTACAGGCAGGGCCAGATGTGCCTGGGGTGTTTACAACAGGGTGTGTTGTTGCTTCTGACCACAAGGTTTCTGGCACCAAGGAATATCTATGAGAACAATACAGTAAATAACATTTCTGTTTCGGTTGTAGTAGTGACCGCATACGTTGTGGGTTTCTTCTGTACATCCTTTCCCTGTGCACTATGTGGAATAGATACATTTATGAGTAAAAAAAAATTGGTTGTGGTCGCAATTAAAGGGAGGAATATAAAAAAAAATCTTGAACACTCCAAACACAAGGCAACAAACCCAACCTAGTTACTCTGGGAATACAAAACACTGACTCGGAAACTTTTGACCTTTTAGCATTTGCTAATAGATTCCAGTTTTCCTGTCATTGCACTGAACACTTCATTGTACGTATTTGTGAAACGCTTTATGACCTAAAAGACAAGTCGTGGCAAACAAATGCAGCATGGTGTATAAATCTATTATATTAAGGCATGTATCGGTAGTCTTGCAAAGTCTTTGCTTACACTCTAATCAAAATGCACTGTAATGTATGATAAATCTATGGTAAGATTCACCAATACAAGTTGCCATTTGTATCATTTTTAAGATATTTGCAATGGTATTATTTATTTATTATATATATATATATATGTTCCCTGGTGGTCTAGTGGTTAGGATGCGGCGCTCTCACCGCTGCGGCCCAGGTTCGATCCCTGGTCAGGGAACCAACCCCAGCCACTCTTAGTGCCAGTCCCAAGCCCGGATAAATGGGGAGGGTTGCGTTAGGAAGGGCATCCAGCGTAAAAACATGTGCCAAATCAAACATGCGGATTATATATATATAATTATTAGTAGATGCTTTATACTTTTGTTATTTAAAAAGTGACCGATAATTTGTGATCAATATTTTACATGTATATTTGATTCCACTTTGTACCAACTGAATTACATAGCATCATATGTTTTCAATTGCATCATATTGCATTGAATCGCATTGTGTTGAACAGAATGGAAATCGGATCGCAGTAGTAATAGTAGCATCGTAATGGGGTGAATCATATCGCAGCGCATTGGTAGCTGCTTCATATGTATTTTTAACGTATCGTATTGTTAGATATGCATCGAAATGCAAATCGCATCGTCCTTAGTTAACTTATAAATAATTAATCTATCTCTTTCTCTCTCTTTCTTTCTCTCTGAAGATCAGCTCAGCTCAGTCCACCAGGTGCTGCAATGTTTTTTTCCCTTCCCTCTCTCTCTCTCTCTCTCTCTCTCTCTCTCTCTCTCTCTCTCTCTCTTTTGCTCTCTTTCTGTCAAGCTACACATGCTCCTGAGACCACTGATCTTGTCCCCTTTTACACCTCAGACCTGCCAGATCTATCCTGATGCCTTACTTCTGGATGGAGTTATCGTCAAATGGAAACCACTTGCTCCTGCAGAGAATGTTCCTCACATGGACAGCATAAAGATCCATGAGGTTACTGTGGATGATAAAATGTAGAAAGATGAATTGGGATTTGGAATGTAATAAATTGTAACATTTTTGGTGCTGAAGCATTCAGACCAGATTGTGTAAGTTACTTACCTCAAGCAATTAGACTCCCTTACACAAAGATACTTTACCTACACAAACACACACACACACACACACACACACACACACACACACACACACAC
>JAAIIK010000089.1:438367-466087 GCA_014706435.1 Silurus glanis | reverse complement strand
CACACACACACACACACACACACACACACACACACACACACACACACCCTGTTCAGCAATTTTTCTCCTCTGGCTCTACAGTATTAATTTCCCAGTAATTCAGTGATACTTCTCATTCAGCAAAGTCAAATTAACACTCCACAATTCACACATATTAATGGAATTTTCTTGTGTTACACAAACGTCTTTAACTGTTATTTAACACATATTTACTTTAACTGTTGCATATTTTAACATTTCCCCAGTACTAAAAAAACAGTTTTTTAACAGTTTAGTGGCAGTTGCTAAATTGGGTCAACAGATGTTTACAATATTGAAAATATGTGAACTGATCCTATGTTGCTTCAATTAGAATCACGTGGGAGAGGAGGGAGACGTTAGAAAGTGTTAAAAAAAAAAAAAAAGATGCGTGTGTTCGATCCAAATTGTCAACAGGAAAAAAGGCACTTCCTGTTTCTTAAAAGCATTTTACAATTTAGTCATCAGACCTAAATTACTACTAAAAACAAGCATTCCTCTGAAAAAAAAAAAAGTGTTCGATAGAAAATTTTTATTCGCAATTAACACAAAACAGCAAAAAGATGGAAATTATTGACTTTACAAATTGGACATCAATTGGACACTGCTTTTAGACATCTAATGTAGAACTTCCATTTCTATATATAAGTACAGGAAAATGTGTTCAGTTTAGGCAATCTGACGATCTATATAGATGTGGAGTTTAAAAAATAAATTTGCAATGTGCTTGAATGTTTAACGAGCTCACGCTATGAGTATAAATCAGAATAAACCTTTCTTTTCCCCTCCATGATTTAGGTAGACAGAGTGAATTGAGGTGAGAGGAAGAAAACTCAACAATATATTGCTATATAGCCCCAATTTACACTTGTTTCAACCCCTTCACACCCCTTCTCTTTCTTCACACCATCTTACTTTGAACAATAAAGTAGAGTGTAAAATGTCTCTACTATTTATTATTTTCTCTATAATTGCAACAGTAAGAATATCATGATAAATATACAATAGGCTACTTGTGAGCAATATAGTTTGGCAGAATACAATTACTTATTATTAATTAAATCACATTTGAGCATAAGTCAGACATACATCTCAAATGTAGCACTAGTTCATATAGTACACCATCCACACACTCGCACCTTGAGGCAATTTAGAGCAGTCCGTTTAATTAGTGGAATGTTTTTAGGAGGTGGAAAGAAACCTGAGAACCATAGGGAAAACCACAAAGACACAGGAATGTCTGAATAGACAAATTCAATAAATAGAATGTCTGAATAGACAAATTCAAATAAACGCTATCTATCACTTAGTTGATTAAAAGAACACAGTGAATTGAGGTGAGGTGAGATAAACAGTCAAACTGCTATAGTGTAGTTCAGTGTGACCCTATATAGACACCCCCTTACCCTGGATTTTATCTTTCTCCAGACATCATTACTTCCAGACGCTCCTTCAGTCTGATGAACAAAACTGAAGGCTTTAAGGCAGAAGTTGCTTAGTAATTTACAGTATTGTCTGCCCATAGCACTTTATGTTCTTTTAGAGAATGGGCCTAGGGACAGTAAGAAAAGAAGGTTAAAATGTGTGGAATGAATACAATTATGGAAAGAATGTTAAGTAAGAAGTTACCTAGCGGGACAGAGACATACATTATTGCCCTGTGAGAAAATGTTTGCATTTTTGCTCCAGCTACCAATCCAGGACGCAGTCATGAGCAAAAGATTCTCTGCTCTGTGGAAATGACTAAATAAACTGTACAAAAGTGTTTACTTCAAACTACTTTTTATTTGATTTTGTTGTGTTGTATGAAAAGAGACATGGTTGTGTCTTGGTGCTAAAAAAAAATAATTTGAAGTAGTTTTATCGTGGCTTTTTCTGTTTACACACAGTTTGGAGAATGCATCTGTCTGATTATTATAATTTATAGGATCAAAAAATATTGGAAGCTATTATTTAGCCAAGAGACAACAAGCTATTAGAGGAAACTATTCATTTAAATCACAGCAAATCCAGAAAACTCTACTGCATACTGGATGATTTTGAGGAAGTGGAATATAATCAGAGAACCCTGAGGAAACAGATTTACTGAGAAAGTGTGAAACTCCACAGAGAGTAATTCAAGCTCAGGATTGAACCTGGGTATAAGGGAGGTAAAAACCACTACCCGATGCTTCACAGACTCTTGAGCAATAAGTTTCCTGGAATTGATGTGTATTTTGGACTGGATCCAATCACTACAGCAAGAGAGCAGTCAAGGTCAAAAAGAAATGATTTCATTCTTTTATTGTGGGTTATGATCGATTATTTTGAATTGATTCCAGACAAATTAGCCTATTGTGGGTTTAAAAAACTGGGGTTATACGTATATATAATAATTATTGCTTAATGTAGGGTCTAAATACACTAAAAAACAATAGGATTAAGAGGATAAATGGACTACAGGCTCTTTAAGAACCTGATAGTGACACAATACAACTACTTTTCATTCATTTTTATTCATGCTGGAGCCCATGAGCACTGGGCATGAGGAAGGAATATATACTGGTACCACATACACACTCCGTCACACCACAGGGTAATTTAGAGAAGACGGTTCTCTCATTGGCATATTTTTGGGAGGTAGGAGGAAACCGGTGGACCATGAGGAAAACCATAAAAACAGTAAGTTCATGCAAAATGCCATCCAGGCAGAAGCTCAGGACTGATCCCTGGAGATTGTGAGGAATAATAATAATATTAATAATAATAATCTTCTTCTTCTTTCGGCTGCTCCCATTAGGGGTCGCCACAGCGGATCATCCGTCTCCACTCTACCCTGTCCTCTACATCTGCCTCTTTCAAACCAACTACCTGCATGTCTTCCTTCACAACATCCGGTAACGTCCTCCTTGTTCTTCCTCTTTACCTCCTTCCTGGCGGCTCCATCCTCAGCATTCTCCTACCGATATACCCCATGTCCCTCCTCTGCACATGTCCAAACCATCTCAATCAGGCCTCTCTCGCTTTGTCCCCAAAAGTAATTACTAATCTTGTCCATCCTCGTCACTCCCAAAGAATATCTCAAAATCTTCAACTCTGCTACCTCCAGCTCCGCCTCCTGTCTTTTACTCAATGCCACTGTCTCTAAACCATACAACATCGCAGGTCTCACCACAGTCCTATAAACTTTCCCTTTCACTCTTGCAGATACTCTTCTATCACAAATCACTCCTGCTATCACTCTTCTCCACCCACTCCACCCTGCCTCACTCTTTTCTTCACTTCTCTAACACACTCTTCATTACTTTGCACTGTTGACCCCAGGTACCTGAACTCATCCACCTTCTCCACCTCTTCTCCCTGCAACCACACCACTCCTCTACCCTCCCTCTCATTCAAACACATGTACTCTGTTTTACTCCTACTGACTTTTATTCCCCTTCTCTCCAACCTCATCTGTTAACCTGTCCATCACCACTGCAAACAGGAAAGGGCTTAGAGCCGATTCTTGATGCAATCCCATCTCCATCTTGAACCAGTCTGTTGTTCTCTAGATCCACAATCACACAATGCAACTCCTTCTGACCTTCTCTATACTTCTTTATTAACATTCTCAAAGCAAATACTGCACTTGTGGTGCTCTTCTTCGGCATGAAACCATACTGTTGCTCACAGATGGTCACCTCTTCTCTCAGCCTGGCTTCCACTACTCTTTGCCATAACTTCATGGTGTGACTGATCAACTTTATTCCCCTGTAGTTACTGCAGGTCTGCACATCTCCCTTATTCTTAAAGATCGGTACCTGCACACTCCTTCCCCATTCCTCAGGCATCCTCCCACCTTCCAATATCCTGTTAAACAACCTTTTATAAACTCCACTGCCATCTCTCCTAAACATCTCCATGCTTATACCGGTATGTCATCTGGTCCAACCGGCTTTCCACTCTTCATCCTCTTGATCGTTGCCCTCACTTCCTCCTTACTAATTCTATTCACCTCCTGCTTTAACATCTCCACATCATAACCTTTACTCATTTTCTTCATTCATCAGCTTCTCAAAATACTCCCTCCACCTTCTCAACACACTCTCCTCACTAGTCAACACATTTCCATCCCCATCCTTTATTGCTCTAACTTGCAGCACATCCTTCCCAGCTCGGTCCCTCTGCCTGGCCAATTGGTATAAATCCTTTTCTCCTTCCTTAGTGTCCAACTACAGCTCCTCATATGCCTTTTCCTTGACTTTCACCGCATCCCTCTTCACCTGCTGCCGCATCTCCTTGTACTCCTGCCTACTTTTCTCATCTCTCTGTCGATCCCAATTCTGTTTCGCCAACCTCTTAGTCCTTATACATTTCTGCACTTACTCATTCCACCACCACGTCTCTTTGTCTTCTTTTTTTTTTCCAGAAGTCACACCGAGTACTTTCCTAGCTAAAAATCCTAATCATCCAGCACTTCTTAACCACCACACACATTCCTCTGCTTAAAGCCATACCTACCATCATCTTCTCATCACCTCTGTTCCCTTCACCAACATGTCCATTAAAGTCTTCGCCAATCACCAATCTTTCCTAGGTTCACTCTCCACCACTTCATCTAACTCACTCGAGAATTTTTCATTCCCCTCTATCTCACAGCTCACTTGCAGAGCATAGACACTGATGGCATTTATCATCACACCTTCAACTTCCAACCTCACATTCATCAAGTCAAGTCAAGTTTCAAGTCAAGTTTATTTCTATAGCGCTTTTCACAACAGACATTGTCTCAAAGCAGCTTTACAGAAATCAACAGTCAAGGTGAATGGTGTTCATTTAGCCCTGAGGAGCAGCCGTGGCGACTCACCTATTAAAAACTCTCCCCACCTCCACTACACTCTTACTGTTCTCTTCATTCAGGGTCACACCATTTCTCTTTCCAACAACAACAACAATAATAATAATAATAATAACAATAACAATAATAATAATAATTACGATGATAATAATAATAATAATAATAATAATAATAATAATAATAGATAAAAAATAATAACGTGGATGAAAATAATAATAATATTAATAATAATAGATAATAATAATTGTGTTGATAAAAATAAATAATAATAATAATAATAAAACCTTAATTTCATACATTTAAAATGCAGCTCACAGTGAACAATAAAAATAAAAAGCAAACCTCTTAGTAAGGGGAGGAGACTGTGTGTGTGTGTGGGAAGAAAGGAGGCGGGAAGGAGAAACAAAGAGGAATGCTGTGATGTCACTCTCTACCACACCACTCATACAAAGGCGTGAAACACACATGCACACACACACACACACACACACGCTCTCACACCAGTCCACTCAAACACAATCCAACTCCTGTTGACTCTCTTATTCTGGATGTAAGTAAATGTTTGCTCCTTTTCTTTTACTAAGAAATAATAATGCTTTTAGTCTTTTAAATTCTTCATAGCATTACTTTGTTTTTGTGTTTGCCTGCCAGTCCTTTTTGTATTTGCTGAACATGTGAATGTTTCACTCTTTACTGTAGTCCATTGTTTGTCTCAGCTGAATGTTTCTGCAGGTTGCACAGCTTTTTCCTGCTTAGTTTAGGGTTTAAGCCTTTGAGCTTTTGTTGAAGATTGTTCCAGAGGATGTAGTTGAGTTTATGTAAGGAAACAACAAGTTACAGTGTTTCACTTTAAATTGCTTTGTTTGCTCTGTGAAAAGCTCAGGAGGACAAGGGTACACGTGGTGAAGTTTACTTTTGAGACGAGGCCTGTTGAAAAGGCGTAAGGAGGTTTTCTGATGCGGGTGACTAGCAGACAAAGAGTAAGAAAAACTGCAATTGGAGACTGCAGGCGGATCCTGTAAACTGTGCAAACCAGACCAGCAACTAGCCAGTGGATGAATGGATAATGAGGAATGAGTAAATAAACAACTGAGTAAGAGTAATGAGACACTCAACAGCAGGCCAGAGAGAGAGAGGACAGGACAGAGGACAGAAAGAACAGAAACTGGCCTGTATTATAACAGACTGTCTTTTGTCACCATGCACAGAGGTCATGAAAGCCAGCTGGGATCATATGAGCCAGAGGTCACTGTCACAAACCCTGCATAGTCCCTAAATAAGCACTTGTGAACAGACAATGTGTCTCTTTACTACTCCGTCTCCCTTGTGTCCATCTTATCCTGCAGGCACGATTAGCCAAACACAGAGGGCAAACTTTTTTCCAGCCTTTGTGGTTCAAAAAAAGCAGGTCTGATTTGCTTTGTGAGGAGTTTGGGAATGGTTATTTTTGCAAGCCAGACAGGATAATGTTACATTGGGGTTAAAGAAACGTTCAAGCCAGCAACTCGCAAGCCAAACATCATTATCTAATAGTTTGCATCCTTGAGTAGCATTACAATGTATTCGTACCAAGACAGATAACAAAGTCTCCGGTTTAGCCAAAGTCACAACAAGGCAAGATTTGACTGACAACCTGACCAACAATTTTACATTGTGCCCTTATAGTGTTTGTGTCTAAACTTAGCAGCTGATACGTTTTTTTTTTTTTTTGCATGCTATCACACACTATAAGCTTTAATTAGCTGCTTTAACTAAAGTGCACACATTTCATTTTGATCTACAGTGAATTGATATGGATTCAGCGATCGAGACAATATCAACACTAATATTAAAGTGCAGGACCCTCAGTGGTCACCTGAACAGTCAATGTATTGGTTTTACATTACATACGAACAACAAATGAAGGAAGATTTGCAGATATTCTCGTAAACTATAAGGAAGTACATTATAAGCCTGTATTGAGTAATACTCCAAACCTGAGTTACTGTTTGCTTTGGTGGATTTTTGTTTAATAGATTAAACATGGTTCATGATATTTAACTGCATCTTGTTGGGTTTTCAAGCGATTGAAGCTGTCGTACTGTAAGCACATATTATGTAGCTTTTGCCTTAATAGCACAATATTAGCTTCAGTGTTGGTACATACATAGATTTCAAGTACAATGTTTGTTTATATGAAGATCAGTTTGAAAGAATAATGTATTGTGTTTTCAGTATTCCGTTCACCTATGCTGATCTTGTGCCAACTGTAGCCTCTGATTTTTGCTTTTGGCTGACAGGAGTAGAAGTCAGTGCTGCTATTGTTGCAAATTCACCTCAAGGTTGTATGTCCGGAGATGTTTTCTTTTTTTTTTTTTTTGCATTTTTTTCCCTAACCTCTCAGAACAGCCACTCACTGTTAGTGTTCCTCCCACTGCCATGATTTTGTGTAAACACTAGAAAACATTGTGTGTGAAAATCCCAGGAGATTTCTAAAATACTCACACCTGCCCATTCTAGCATTAACATCCATGCAAGGGTCAAAGTCACAGAGGTCACAAATGTCGCTCATTATGATGTCTGGTTATATGATCGATGTGTGTGCGCATGATATAATGCATTGTTCTGCTGCCATATGATTAGCTAATTATATAAGGTACATTGGTACAAGTGTTCCTGTTAAAGATGAAGTATTCTGGTTACTTGTAGGGCTACTTTTTGGTTTGGGAACCTTAAACAAAGACTCTCACAGTTTGAAACTAGAACCTGCACTACCTTTAGCGTACTTTCATATATTACATTACATTTTGCATTGGTATTGATGTTAGACTTTTAAAAGATGTGTCCAAGGGGTGTGAATTGATTATGTAATATGGGTTTGATTTAAAGAAATGGGGTGGTTGCTTTTGCCAATGTGTTTTGTCTGGTGGAAAGTGGAACAGCCTGTACCCAGGTTCAGTCCTGGGTCTGAATGGGTTTCCTATGTTTGGTTTTTTTTTTTTTTTTTTTCCCTGCCTCCCAAACTCTTCCTGGTAAGTGGCTCCGTGACTCTAAACTGCATATCGTCGTATATGTTTGCGCATGGTTTCGCAATGGGGCATTCCCATTTTATGCAATTTGTTCCTAGGATCTACAATGAGCCTGAAAATGACAAAGCGGCAATTAAATATGAATGAATAACAAGATCGATTATTGAAAAAGTCAATCTGTGGCATTTACTCACAAACCTTTTGTAATGAAACTGTTCTATCGTGAGTTAAAAAGAAAAGGAAGTAAATGAGGCCCGCCAACTAACTACAGCGCGGTAATTGATTCCTTTTCCGCCTCTTGTTTCCCTTCAGAAAACACAAATATATCCGCCAATCGTGTGTGCCAGGAATGAGCAGAGCCCAAGCGTTTTCATCCATCCACAGGGGGATATGTGCTGTTCTCTTCTAAGAAGAGGAAAAGGAAGAGGATAAAACCCTGAACAATCAGATTTGCAGCAGTGCTTCCTGTTTACCTGCGATCACACACTCGTTCACCCCCAGTACACACTCTTTTGCAGACACAGACACACTCCATAATGCTGCAGCAAATTCTTTCAAACATGTACATCGATCCGGAAATCCTGGAGGCGCTGAACGAGGAGCAGAAGAAGACGCTCTTCCTGAAGATGAGAGAAGAGCAAGTGCGCCGCTGGAAGGAGAGAGAGGAGAAGGAGGAGAGGGAAGGAAAGATGGAGAAGTCCAGACCAAAAAAAGGTGAGGGGTTTTTTTTTTTTTTTTTTTTTTTTTTTTTTTTTTTTTTTTTTTTTATTATAGGATATCTGTTGTCTACTAGTACCAAGCATTCTAAAGTACGGCCTTCCAAACTATCAGCTACACTTTGGAGAACATGCAAACAAAGGGATCAGTGGCAAGATAATGTTTGGATTTTTTGCCTGTTCCTAGAACTTTAGACAGTAGAGCATGAGCAACATTATGTCCTCAGTCAAAGCAACACACATTACAGCATATCAGAACATCACGTGCATTCATCAGACGTGAAGCTGTGATGTTAGGGTTTATCTCATCACAGCCAGTGGGATTTAACAGGAAATATGCTTTTATATATTTGTTTTTTAAATGCTTAAATCTTTACCTCGGTATGACATCGGGATGCTTTATGTGCTCTAAGATGTTTTCCAAATCCTGACCTGTTTTCCTGAATGCTTAGTGGTTTTGTATGCTATAAGTGTGTTGGGTATCAGATATTTTGCCATTATCTTGAGTGAAAATGTGGTCATTTAAAAAAAAATTGTGTTTAAGATTATAGTAGCAGAAAAATGTAAAATTGTTAAAATCCTCTTAAATGCCCTGTACTCCAAAAGATGGAGCCTCTTGGTTGTGCATTTCACACATGAACTTGTGTGACTGATTACATGACAATTAGAGGATTTTTTTAACCTAATCATGTCCTGAATTAGAATATTGGTTTATTTTTTTAATTATGAAACACCAGAAAAATATTCTTTAATTAGAACACAGTAAACCTCAAGCCAGTCATTTTTATTTTTTTTTTTGCATACCATTTTTAGTCTTTGCACTGTTAACCGAACTCCGTTTCGAAACACACGGAGTGCACACGGCAGGGAGTGCATCGGCTTGAATAGAGGATGGACGCGTGGAATGCAAAGCATCTCGCCTGCAGGATATCTTGGGGAACGTTGGGGACATGTTCCTCAGGAAAGAAAACAGGCACCGGGTTAGAACAGAATCTGGAACGTCCACATTGCTGAGCTCTGCCGACTTCTTTTTTTGGAAACTGGTGATTGTTTAGTGGCAGGCGGCCTATAAATGGATGCTTTGTGTTTCTTATAACCATTTGGTTTATGACTTGGGCTTGGGTGAATCTCGAGTATTGTTGCGCTTGGGACGGTTCACGTCATTGCTTAATCATCCTGGTCTTTTTGTTTTTGCTTATTAGTGTGTCTGTGTAGCATGGTTTTATTTTTATTTATTTATTTTTTTAAATCAGTTTCTGCTATGTGTCAGCGTTACATCACTGATCTGACCAGACAGTGAATCAGCATGAGGATGAAACCTGACCCGGTTGAAAACACTGCTGATGAGTTGTGTACATAGTAGTGCGAAACTGGAGTTTGCACCTGTCCTATTCCCCAACAAATAAAAACCTTTAAAAAAGAAAAAGCCCAATAAACCTACAAATCCCACATTCTCAACTATTACACCATAAAGCCTAAAAACGGAACACCTGCTATATGGCATGTTGTCAAATATGTTCAAAATGTGCAAGCAAGACCTTTAAATGTTTCAGCCCGAGATTACGTGCTCAATGGTTCTTCATTCTTTCCTTTTTTTTTTTTTTAAAACCTTTCATTCTGCCTGTCTGTCTGTTTGGCTCAGCCTGGACGTTATGTACCATGGCTTTATGCCTCAGGCTGAAACACAATAGCTGCTACTCAAACATTCAAACACACAAACAAGTTGTGTGTGTTTTTAAAACCACTGACCCGATCGGCAGCAGGACGACACTTAGGTGTGCACACGCCCTCGTTATTCAAAAGCACAAAGGCCCCGGTCTTCACACGTGCTCGCTTGTGTGTTTACAAATTGTCAAATCATAATGCTGGACACGCTCATTGCAATGTGACCTGTGCACACCACGAACAGGAAAAAGTTGTAAAAGCACAGGAATTTGAAGTAAATACGAAGAAATCTTAGTAAATAAATAATTCAAAATGGAAAGCTTGCAAGCAACCAAAAAGAAATGTCAAACAAAAAGAATAAAATGAGCAAACTGAAATGAAATTGAAAGTATAGACATAACTTGACGGGGTGTTAATTTTTCCCTTCACATTTCCTTGTTCTACTGAGGGGGAGGAGGAATTGAGGCAAAACTGTTCCGGGTTAAAGTGGGTCACCTTGACTGAGTAGAACAAGCCTTCAGTGACCTGCATGACTGAAAAGCAGATCTAACGTGACCAGTGCTTTTCAAAAATGCTGAATTAAATGGAATGAATGAAGGAATTTTGGATTATAAAAAATAAACTGACTTTTTACCCTGTATTGACAAAAATATCAGCCATGATTTTTCCAGCCATGAAGCCACAAAGTTGGAGGCACACGATTGTATAGAATGCTTTTGGATGCTGTAGCATGACATTTTCCATTCACTTGAAATAGGAGACTCAAATCTGCTCCAGCATGAGAATGACTCAAAGCCAGCTGCATGGAGATATGGGTTACATGGGTTGGAGTGGAAGATCTTGAGTAGCCTGCTATAAAGATCTGACCTCAACCATATTGAACATCTCTGGGATGAATTGGAATGCTGACTGCACCCCAGGCCTCCTCACCCTAAATCACAGCATTTGGTAGATGCCCTTATCCCTCATATACAACTGAGCAGCCATGGGGTTAAGGGCCTTGCTCAGGGGCCCAGGAGTAGCAGCTGGGTGAGGCTGGGATTTAAACTTATGATCTTTGGAGAGAAGGTCCAATGTCTAAATCACTGCACCTCAACCACATCTACATCAGTATCTCACTTTACTAATGCCTTCGTGGCTGTCCCCAAAAATTTCCACGACCACACTCCAAAATCTAGTGGAACATGTTTCTAGAAGAGTGGAGATTATTATAACAGCAAATTGGGACTGAACGTGGAAAGGAATGTTTCAAAAGCACAACATATATGATCAGATGTCTACAAACTTTTTTCTATAGTGTCTTAGCAGTATCTAATTTGTAGGCATACTCATTAGTCATGTTTAGTCGATATTTATTATTAGAGATCACTCTCTAGTTGGATGGTCCTACTTCAATTTTTTCCCATTTTTGCTAATTTGGAGCATCTACGTGAGGCTTGGAGGGGATGAGATGGAGTATCTGAAAGTTGATGCATTCCTAGATGCTAAAGATTAGAGAGAGGAAGATCATGTGATTTGAATAGTGGCAAAGAATTAAGGTTGTGCATTCTTTTCGTTTTTTGCTCACATTCATCGATCTTTATCTCGGTATCTTTCTTGTATCACCGGTCACCTGGAGAACCAGGTTTTCTTAGTAAAGATAATATTTTTCGTCCTACACTCTTCATCTGATACCACTTGAGCGCTTTCTGCCTCCCTCTCTCTCTCTTTCAAAACCTAGACTATTATGGAATGCTTCTTTGTTTTGTGTTTCACCAAGCTGCCCCTGATGTTTTGAAGGCATCATTAGAGCGTCGCTATGTAAACACAACCGTAATCACACACCACGCGTTTAGACTCTGACGTTACTTTGGGCGCAATATGATCCGTTTGCATCACACCATTATACAGAGCACAATAATCTGAGCACTAAAGATGAGCATAACAACTAAAACCTAAACAATGTTTCTCAAAATTGCAATTATGGGGTGGTGAAGGAAATTGTGCTGAAAATCAATGCAGTTGTATTTTAGTTTATGTAGAGTAATTGAATACAGTTTGGCTAGCTTGAATAAATTTACTTCACAAAGGGTTAAATATTAAAAACAAACATGGAATAATAAAAATAAAATCATCTTAAAGGTGCAGTTTATATATTTGTACAAGTGTCTAAAGTTATAGACAAAATTTAATGATAATTCATAAAAACTTGAGTCGATTAGTTGTCATAACGTGTTTTATTATTATTTTTTTTTTTATTATTAGTTCTACTAGTTCAGATATACAAAAAATGTAACCAAGAACATCTATAGAGTGTATATGAAAAATATTCAAATGAAATGTCAAACACTAAACCTTCTAATATGAAGTTTTAAATATTCTCCATAATCATAATCAACGAAACTAAGCTTGTATGTCTATCAACAGATTAGATTAGATTCCATTCTCAGGAAAATAACGTAAAATAATAAAAAAAATTAAGGGTGCGATTTATAAATCTGAATTTTTTTTAAATACTCATTATTTTGGGATTTGAGAGACTTGGATCTGTAGATCTGTCTAGTTTAAAAGCTGTAAAACTGTGATTTGTTCACTTCTGTTTACTTTTTTCTGGCTCCACCCCTCAGTTTTAGCTCTGCACAGTTTTGTTACCTTTTAAGGAAATGGGGACATTGTTTATTCGGAGAAGACCAGGTTGGTAAGGTGCTTGTCATTGAAATTCCAGTTCACCTTACGGGCATCGGAGGCTTTAAATATTACAGCATTGTAATAATGATTATGAAGAAGAGAACAGGTTTAAGAGGTATGGCTAAAAGAAGAACTACATTTGTGTGTGAAGGAGTGGTTAAACTTGTATTTCTGAAGAATGCAGCACCCCTAAATGCCAGGCATCATTAAAGTTTCATAAATTAGAAGTGAAAGTATGTTGCACAGTTGTCTCTTTTTTTTTTTAACATAAAGAAAAGGCTCTAAATGTGAAAACTCGAATGAATGAATTTATTCTTACCTAAGCTCATCAGGCACCAATATAGTTAAAAACGATTTGTTATGATGACTGATGTGCACCTGGTCATCAGCCTCAGCAACTTGTTTGGCTTCCTGAGTGCAAAATTCAATTCAGTTGTATTTGTTCAGCACTGTAACAATGGAGCGTCACAAAGCAGTTCTACACAAATAAACTGATTCTAAATATAAATGTTAGCATTATAAAATAGACTCTAGATGTTTATCCTTAATGCACAAGCCAGTAAAGAGTGGAGCAAAAACTCTGAGATGAGGAAGAAACCTTGAGAGGAACCCAAATTTAAAGGAAACACATCCTCATCTGGGTGAAAATGACTAACGAAAAATGTTTTTTGTACCTAATTACATGTGATGTGTAAAGACAAGGTAGTTATCTCGATATGTAAACCTGGGCCTGTTTGGGTTTTCTCTGAATTTTGACTATTTGAACTAATACGCAGTGAATTAAATTGAATGCATGTGTACAAGTTGAAATGTAGATGGTTGGTTGCAAAAGCATTTGTACAAGAGATCAACAACTGTTGGGAAGGTTTCCTATCGAGCTCCAAGGACCGATTGTAAGGGAGTTTCACTATCTGGTGTGCGCTGATTAGGAGATTGTACTCGCCCCAGCGTGTCAGTAAAAACACGGTACAGGATTCAGAACACTCAAACTTTACTGGGTTTCGAATTGATCGTGGGAGATTCTTGCTGTCATCTGCGAGGCTGCTGTTCGGTAGGTTGCGTGATGTCGAATGACCACTGCTGCTCAGTGTTCTGGTCTAAGTGGCCTCTTTCTAGGTATTGTTTGTAGAATTTTGAGGAAAAGAATTAATTTAATCCATTTTGGAAGTCTGTAATATATAATGTGGGAAAAGTGAAGCGCGGTGAACACTTCCCGGATTCACTGTACGAGAAGCTCTAATTATGTAACTGTATTTATTTGTCACCAAGCCTAGTATTTGGAATACAAATTTTTTTTTGCCATCACGGTTTTAAAGAAATCAATCACTTGTTGTATCACATCGCCCTCTGCTGGTGTCTGTGTTTTTTCCTTTTTTGTGTGGCAGTAACTCTGGCTCTTTAACTAGATTGTATTTTTTTATTACTTTAACACCGATATTTGTGAAATTTAGAGCAGTGATTGAGTTTTGTGTATGGAAGTGATAAGGGGAATAAACACCTTTCACGAGTTGATTTTTTTAGCAGTGTTCAGTATGAGTGTGTCGTAACTCAAGTGCAAACTCATTTGTGAACGACATCATAAATACTCCTGTCTGTTTTTTCTTCTTCTTCATATTAAAATTTTTTTTTGTTTTTGTTACTACGTAAATAGCTTCCGAATAGCATCCGAGACGTCACTACATAAGGTGTGATCTCCAGCTACTGTATGTATCTGATGTCATGAGGTAAAGAGTCTTAATGGGTTCTTTTTGTTTTCCTTTTTTTTTTTTTTAGCCACTTTGAAGAAAGTGAGCTGGATGCTGGGACGAGACGGTGACGTGCACGTGCGTGTTATCGGAGAGACCGACGAGTTGAAACAGAGCTCGAAGAAATTCTTCCTGTCTGAATTCCGGACAAAAAACGAGAATGACCTCAACAACACCAACAGGTACGAAGTCACTCAGGGGGTAAAAGAGAAGTCCTAATTAGCAGGTGTACAGTAGCGATGATGACGTCGAGGTTATTTTAGTCCTGTTTACGTCAATGGCTTCCAGTTCAAGAAAATAACAAGATATGAATGGAGTATGAATGCCAGCTGAATGATTGTTTTCATTCCAGCTAATTGTGGAGGAAGTAGAAAGGCAGGTTACTTAAGGTTGTTATTTTAATAGAAAGTTATTAATATGCATAAAAATAGTTTTATTCCAGCATTTCTAAAGGTACATGTTGGATAAATCCAACTGAAATGTTACATTTCTATCACCTGACTTTACCAGCCATATGTAGTTTTTCCTCAAACTGTTACCACAAAATTGGAGGCACACAATTGGAATGTCTTTGGATGTGGAAGCATTAAATTATTATTTTTTTCCTTCACTTGAACTAGGAGACCCAAAACTGTTCCAGCATGACGAGGCCTTGATGATGAATTGATGATGCATTAAAATACACTAAGAATTGAAAATATGGTTTACACGATTTGGAGTGGAAGATCTCCTGCTGTAGAGCTCTGACCTCAACCATATTAGACATCTTTATTATGAAGGTCAATGCTGACTGCACCCCAGGCTTCCTCACCTCACCTGCATCAGTACCTGACTTTACTACACCCTTATGGCTGAATGAATACAAATCTCCACAAACGCACTCCACATGTTCCTAGTGAAACATCTTCCCAGAAAAGTGGAGGTTATTATAAAAAGCAAATGGCAACTAAATGTGGATCAGGATGTTCAAAAAGCACCTATGAATGTCATGGTCAGGGGTCCACAAACTTATTGTTTATATAGTGTATTTTAATGCTTCATCAATTATTTTAATAAGAAATTGCCCTTTATTTGAAGTATATCGGAGGTATATATTGTATGTATCTACAAAAAGTATTTATCAGCATATTTATTTTATTTTTTTTTGTTTATACAATTGAATTTTACATTTAAACTTAAGCAGAATGGTCTAGGGGTGGAAATGATGCCCCAAGGGGGCGGGGGGATTTAGTTGTATAATGTAATTGCAAGTGTGTCTCTTGTAATGGAGGCTCCCAAACCAAATTAGCATTTCTGAAGAATTGACTGTGAAGAAAATATTTACTAAAGTATATTTATATTTGGTGAGAAATCCTTCACTACGTTATTCTGTATCTACAATACAAAACTGAAGCATGTCACACCAGACAGGTGCTGTTCGATAGTTTAGAGAAAAACGGTGTCTTTGTGAATTTCCTCCTTTTACATCCAGCAGTGATAAATTCTCACAGCAGTGTTTGTCTCTGAACAGACCTCAGACTACTGGATATCTCAAAAGCAACCTGGAAAACCAAGCGATCCAGCAGGACAGCAAATCCGGGATAGAGCTACTGCTTAAGGTATGTACACGTGCACTAGTTTCATTTCATTTCATCTATATTTGAACCTTAAATCTATAACAGTAATTATGCAACACACATGTCACCCAACAACATTTGAGAAATATGAGCAGAAGATGAATCTGAGGATGAAAATTACGTTTTACATGCTCCTATGCTGTGTGTGTAGGGATGGGGGACAAAATGTTTAAATGGGGTGTTTAAAAAGCACATATTAATCTTATGGTCATGTGTCCACAAACTTTTGTCATACCATGTATGTTTGAGCAGTTAATCGTTTCATATCTATACTGACTAAACCCTTATTAATATTATTATAATAATAATAATAATAATAATTATTATTATTATTATTATTATTATATTATTATTACATTTATTATATTGTACTGAAATTACAATATAAAATAATTGATAAATCATCAATTAATAAATATACTTAATTAAAAAATGAGTTTTGAAATATTTTACAATATTTTCTTTTAATAAGTAAATATATATATATATATATATATATATATATATATATATAATTTCTTTCCATTATTCATTCCATTATTCATTCCATTAACATGGGTTTTTTTGTGGTGTTTTGTATATTGGGTATCTGATCTACTTTACTTTATAGTAGATCACTTTATCTCTACACTCACAGTACCCAGTCTCTGAATTTATTCTCCTCTACATGGTTACATTAACAGAACGCAGATGTGATCAACTACTCCGACGCTCTTCCAGACTTCCAGAAACACCACAATAACCACTCTATAGAGGAGCTGAAGAGCCAGAAGGATGACTCTTCGTATCTGAGTGCACCCAGGATGGACCGAGAGCCGTCTGTATTGGCGAGACTGAACCAGTTCGGTTTACAGAAAAGTGGCATGATCGAAGACGAACAGGAAAGAGGTAAACGACTGCAGAGATCGAATGCTAAGTTAAATAAAATGTTTTCCTTGAATTCCTTGAAGAGAATGTACACCTCTACCTCAAACATGCGATTCATGGTCAACCATTAAATTACCGCAGTCACAATTGGAAATATGGCACAATATAAGAATAAGAATAATACTCTTGTGCTGAGTCTTGGAGCTTGTGATTGATTGAAAATTCTATTGAGAAATGACTGCCATCTAGTGGATATATAGTGGAACGACATCTGACATATTATTACTAAGCTGTCTTTTTTCCCCTCAGTGACATAAAACTAGTTATTTTCGAACCCAATTTTTTAACTCCTAGAGAACCTCTTCAAATAAAAATAAACTACAACCTGATTAATAGTTATGTGTAATAAAGCAGGACTGTGAATGAGAAGCATCCCAAGCCTCTAGCGATACCATACAACTGATCTCGGAGCAGGGCAAACCTGCATCTTGCATTCGTTTTCCTCAGCCTGGTCTAATTCTGCCCCGACACCGCAGACGCTGCTTCCTGTAATAGAGCTCACACGGTCAGTCCCTAGTTAGTCGAGTTCGTCTGGCTGCTCGGTAAATTTTTAGCTCCATCTGCAATGTTGTGCAACTGATCACGGCCCACGTCTGTGACCCGAGGAGACGCCGAACTCTCCCAAAATATTCCTGTAGTTTCCTCTTAAATAATATCACTGTCACAGAAACATGGAAACTTGTAGCTCCTGATTATACATGCATGTAGAACTAGGAGGTGTGAATTTTTTTCACGAATTTATAATGTAAACATTTATTATGTATTAAAAAACAGCCCAATTGGAAGATGTCTAAATTATTATCCGAATACTGAAATTGTGTTTTTGTATTCGTATTTTGAGCAGTTTTTTTATATTTGATGACCGTTTCAATATTTGAAGCCTTTTAAATGATTATTTTTTTAAATTGAAAGTATTTAATTGTATATTTACATTTGCATTTGTTGGCAATTATATTTCATATTCAATGGCATTTCAATGAGTTGATTGCAATAATAATAATAATAATAATAATAATAATAATAATAATAATAATACAGTTGTACAGGACACATCCAGATATCTTCACTCTTCTTGTTTTGCCCCGTGGAATTTGATTGTGGTTGTATAAACACCTGCCGGATGTGCGTTTGTCTAGTAAAGTGGAAAACTACACATTTCCCATTTGTTTTGAGAAAGGCAGTGTTGACCTTCAAAATCTGGTAAACCAGAAACTGGGACCGTCTCACAAAGTCTGCAAAATGAACTCTGACCCTGTTAGTTCAGCATCAGACTCATTATATAAAGCACATCTGCGCATTTTACTACTTTTACCAGTTCTGTATCATTTTACCTTCATTTAGAGCAAGAACTTCACAACTTTGTGTGTGTGTGTGTGTGTGTGTGTGTCAGAGAGAGAGGAGACAGAAAAGACTTACACCCTAGTCTCCATGGCGACAGCCTAACACAGTTACAGGGTCAGGGATGCGGTGGATGGACAGAGACACATTAAGAGGAAGTACAGATCAAAGGGCAGACACAGACTGAGGAACCAGGAGAAAGACAGAAATAAAATGGAGAGAGAGAGAGAGAGAGAGATTGTGTCTGTGTGAGACGAGCGAGGAGAGAAGTGGGTGAATGGGAGCTGTAGGGTGCATCGTGTCAGCTCGGAAAAAAATAAAGCATTCATGAGCGAGAGGGGAGACAGAAATGAGAGAGTGAGAGAAAGTGACAGGGAGACGGGGAGAGAGAGTGTCCTTAAGGAAGCTGAAAAAGAGAGAAGGATAAGTGACGGCGAAAGAAAGACAAAGCGAGTGATGGAGTCCTGGAGATCGAGAGCGAGAGAAAGACGGAAAGCGAGACAAAGAGTGATGGCTAGCTCTAGGCTCTAAGCCTTCAGGGAGAAGCTAAAAATACAGTCCTTGCCCTCTTCCGGCTGCTACTCAGAATCTGTTTTTTTTTGTTTTTTTTTTTTGTCTTTCCATCCCCTCCAATCTGGTTGCCCCTTCGTTCCATTATTTTTGAACTGATTCACAAACATTATTAATAACATGTTAGCCTAGCCTCTGCTATACTCTGCCTGCATCACTTACAAAACTTTCTATTACATGAGTGTTTCACTATATTCTTTGAATGTGCAATTTCTCGATATATTAGTTAGCTAGCTATATAACTAGCTAATTAGAAAAAGAGAGACAATTTTTTGTTTTTCCCTCCCCAAAATCTACCACTAAACATTAGCATTAAATAAAATGTACCACTAATAGGGACTGTTTTAGTTTTAGAATACACAAAAATGTAAGAAATTGACTCGTTACCAAAATGTTGCTATGAGCTAATAGTAAGATCAAAGAGGAAGCAAAGTTTTTTTTTTTATTTCCCTGTCCTTTAGGTGGCAAACATACACACATCCTTCACTTAAGTAGAAGTACAGATAGTCATGTTTTAAAAGTTGAAGTTCTGACTGCACTTTTTTTTTACTCAAGTTAAAGTAAAGAAGTTTGGGCTCTGACATGTACTTAAGTAAAAAGGAGCCATTACTACTTCCTGTTTTAGTGTCACGCTGGTAACTGGACGTCAGGTCATATTAATATTAGGGCTGTCAATCGATTATTATATTTAATCGCGATTAATCACGCGATTGTCACGAGTTAACTTGCGATTAATCGCAACTTAATCTGCCGTTTTTCTGTTCTAAATGTACCTTTTTAAATTAATACTTAAAATTTTTTTCATTCTCTAAATAACATGGTGTGGACAAATATTGATGCTTTATGCAAATGTATGTTTATTATTCGTGAACTCAAACTCAACATAGCGCATAGAAGCAAAGAAGACTAAATGTTATTGTAAACGTTTTAAAGTATTTATGGTGTTTTAAATGATGTAAATTATCAGGACACCAAGCGGAACCGTTGCTACGTGTTCACACGGACGATTAATTCGGTGAACTGGAGAAACTGCTTCTTATAACTTTCATACGGATTAAATAAGAGAATATTATATTCGATGTGAATTGGATTATTTAAAAATTTTCAGCTTTCTATACATATATTTATTATGTCTATGAGTCAAATATTCACTAAGATTCAGGTTGTTTTATTTGTGTGTCTGGGAAGACAGGAGACAGAGACGGCAGAGAGCGCCCCCTGTCTGTTTGCTTTATTTTACAAAAGCACAGCATTTTGTTGTTATGAGGGTATACAAATAAAAGTAGACCCTTTACAGATTCTAATGATGTGTTGCTTTTATCTGTACGATCAAAAAAGACCTAAAAAAAAAAAAAGTAATTTAAGATCATGCCACAAAATGCCACAAAACGTGCCGGTGCGTTTGTTGACCTCAGAGGGTAAATTATCGGATGTGTTGCATCATGGCGGATTTTGGTGGCAATTTGAGACTTGGCGCATAAAAAAAAAATTCAGTGAAGTTTGTTTGTTTGTTTATTTATTTATTATATCTAAATAAAAAAGGGCGTCGTAAATGTGTTGCGCTGAAAGTTTTAATTTTGCATCTTTTTATATATATTTTTTTTTTATTTATAAAAATGGTCAAACAGAAATGCACGTTGCATTAATCGTGCGTTAATAAACATTTTGACAGCCCTAATTAATATATTGATACAAAACGAATAAAAACTTTTGTTACCTAATAAATGTATCCAGGCTGAACATTTAACCATATAGAACACAAGCAGAGGGAAGATGATGATAATCAGATGATCTGTTCTCAGTCATGTTTACATCACTGACTCCCTCTGTCTCATTCACATTAACCCCATACTTCTTGTCGCCTTCTGCCTTGCTTGTTGTTCGCTTTTGTAAACTGGTCTACGTCTGTTGTGTGTGAGAGGCAGGAAATGATCCACCGGTGGTAGATTTAAAAAGCTGTGCAATGACAGGAAATGGGTTGATGGGCTGAAAACTGCACAGAATGAGAAGAAGAAATATTGACATTTTACCAAATAGATTAAAACTAAAGTAACGAGTCTGTTTTGAAAATTTAAGAAGAAGAAAGTACAGATATTTATGAAAAAATTTAATGAGTAAAATAAATGGTGAAGTAAAGTACTGATACCAGAAAAATCTACTAAAGTAGAGTAACGAAGTATTTGTACTTCGTTACTTTCCACCTCCGAGTATAACTGATAGCCTGGCTAACTAGCCTAATGTTACTTTATGGCTAATAGTATCTTCTTTTAGCTATGTTCGCTCACAACAAGGGCTTTTATTTGTCATGTATACACTACAGCATGGTGAAATTATTTCTTTGCATATCTGGGGTTAGAGTGCAGGGTCTGCTTGATACACCTGAGAACCTGGTGCAGAGACGGTTAAGGGCCTTGCTCAAGGGCCCAACAATGGCAGCTTGGCAGAACCCTCGACCTTCTGATCAGTAGCCCAGAGCGTTCACCTTTCCCTTTCTCTTTACTGTAAGTCAGAGTAAAAGGCAGTCCAGTTTCATAGCCTACATTGATGTAAATGAATTGTTCAGTGAACTCTCTAAGGCTATGCAAAGGCCAAGGGATGTAGAGAATATTAAAAGTGATAAGTGGACAAGATGTTGGCTTTCTGATCAGAAGGTTGTGAGTTCAAATCCCAGCAATGCCATGCCCTCAACTACTCAGTTGCATAAATAAGGTATTCTGTCAAATGAATATTAAAGAATCAATGAATACATCTTTAATCACAAACTGAGGAAGGAAAAACTGTATATATTGTACAGCTGTTTTGTGTCCCACTTTTTATTAAAGCTTTCTACAAGCAGAGAAGATTTATAGCCAATAAAAACAGCTTATCATTACAAGACCAGGACAGATGATTGAATGTTTGGGTGAGCCTGAGGTTGAGGTTAACCCATGTCATTTCCCAAGTTTTATTGACACACACACACACACACACACACACACACACACACACACACACACACTCACTCTCTCCCTGTTTCTCTCTGCAGGAGTGGTAAACGATCAGGGACTCGGCTGTCCCTTCGGAGGCCGTGTGGCTCAGCTCAGGATGAACTTCAACATGCCGAACACTAAAACCCCCTCACGGTACACCAAACCACCCGTTCCTTCCAAACCGGCTCATCTGCTGGCGGCTGCCTCCGTAAGATAAACTGGGCACAGTAATGTGGGGTCTGGATAATGGAAAGTTATTAAACATACCTGTACATAAACCCTGACACACAAGACACTCTTCAGCTGCATGTACAAATATCAAGCAGACTGTTGTGTCGGACATGAAGGGAAAAAAATGCCCCCTGATCTATTGTGTATTATTTCAGACCGGCTTTCAATCAGTTCACTGCAGCAAGTCGATACACACAGCCTGGACTTTAGCAATACATCTTTCTTGCTTTTGGTGTCATGCTCACTTTAGATCTGCCAAACCTTTTTTTTTTTTTTTTTTTTATTATTATTATTATTAAATATACATATTACAATATACATGGTTTTTATATAATGGATAATGTTTTGTACTTGTTCTTGAATGTGCTTTGTAAATATGAACAGTGTGTCAAAAATGCTAATAAAACTTTTTGGGTTTCAAAGATTACATTTTTAATTTTTTTGTCGATCAGCTAATAATACATGTGTAAAACGAAGTTCAGCCTTTTTGAATTCTATAATTTTAAGTATCAGGACATAATCAAAATCATTTGTTTTTTTAAATCCGTTAAATACAGCCTCAGATGAACACCACCACATGACATAATACACCGGGTCCTTACTTATTTTCACAAAAATGAAGCTGAAATGGAGAATCCGTGTGTGAAAAAGTAAGTACACTTTGATTTAATTGCTTGTAAAACCAGCTTTAGCGGAAGTTACTTTTTAATAAGTATCGTTCTTCTGTATCAGTCTGTATCTCTGACTCTCACATACTTGTGGAAGGATTTTGGTTTACTCTTCTTGATAAAGTTGCCTAGTTCATTGAGGTTTGCAGTTTTGGTTTTTTATTTAGAGCTCTCAAGGTACCTTACCATAAAATTCAAAGAGGGTGTACTTTCTTTTTCACATGACGGTATATATTTAATTTGATTGATGTTGATAAATACAGTTTGCACTCAAATCTCTCTCTAAAGTTAAAACTAAAATATTCAGAAATAATTTGTGGACAAAAGTATTGGGACACCTAACTGCCAGCCATATGTGGGTGTTCCCCAAACTCTTACCTCAAATTTGGAGGTGCACAATTGAATCCATTGTCTCTGAATGAGGTAGCATTCGATTTTCCCTTTCCGACTGGGAAACCCTAACCTGTCCCAGCATTACAATGCCCCTGTGCACAAAGCCAGCTCCATGAAGATATGCTTTACATGTGTTGGAGTAGAAGTTCTTGGTTGGCCTCCTGTAGAGCTCCAACCTCAACCCTATTCAACAGCTCTGGATTGAATTGGAATGCTGGCTGCACCCCAGTCCCCCTCACCTCACTTACATCAGTTCCTGAATTTTAACAACATCCTTGTGGCTAAATGAGCACAAATCTCCACAAAATCTAGTGGAGCATTTTCCCAGGAGGAGGAGTGAAGGCCATTGTAACAGTAAATGGGGAGTAAATATGTATCAGCATTTTCAAAAAGCACATATGATCACATACTTTTGTGACATGCTTATGTTCAGATGTCTAAATTTCATGTATCTCTGAATAGTTGCTCATATGTTCCTGTTTACACAAGTGGTAATTTTAATTTTATAGGACACGGTTCTAAAAAGGGAAATGATTTATAAGCTCACTGAGGTTGCCTTTTGAGTTTGGTTGCCTTTGGTTTGCTCACAGATGAGAAATAATAATAAGTAGAAGAAGAAGAAGTAAAGATTAAACACAACTGCTAATTAAGGAGATTTGCTGTAAACTCACTCCCTTCTAATTTTCACACCTTCAGATCAGGGTAAACTTTATTACAAATAGAGACGATGAAATGCATAGAACCAGTAAAGTAAATAAATTAAATGAAATAGTAAAATTATAGTTATATAACATTGAACAGGTAAAAATTAAACAGTATGATAAATGTGAGTAGTGCAAATGGAATTAAGGTCAATTAAATAGAAAGTTGGGGTAACAATATGATGCATGCAGTAGATCCATACAGTAGATACAGATGTGCAAATGGCAATCTAATGTCAGTGGTTGTGTAGTTAAAAAATAAACAGATAATTGAATTAAAGTGCAAGCTAATGGGAGAAGGCTGGGCGTTAGTTCTCACTGTGAGTTCATAATTAGTAGGGCTGAAGGGAAAAAAGGGTTTTGTGTTTTCTTCTTCTTCTCTTTCAGATTCTCCCATTAGGGGTCGCCACAGCGGATCATCCGTCTCCATACCCCCCTGTCCTCTACATCTGCCTCTTTCAACACAACTACCTGCATGTCTTCCCTCACCACATCCATAAACCTCCTCCTTGGTCTTCCTCTTTTCCTCCTTCCTGGTGGCTCCATCCTCAGCATTCTCCTATCGATATACTCCATGTCCCTCCTCTGCACATGTCCAAACCATCTCAATCTCACCTCCCTCACCTTGTCTCTAAAATGTCCTACATGCGCTGTCACTCATTTCTAATCCTGTCCATCGTCATCACTCCCAAAGAAAATCTCAAAATCTTCAGCTCTGCTACCTCCAGCTCCGCCTCCTGTCTTCTACTCAATGCTACTGTCTTTAATCCATACAACATCGCAGGTCTCACCACAGTCCTATAAACTTTCCCTTTCACTATTGCAGATACTCTTCTATCACAAATCACTCCTGCTATCACTCTTCTCCACCCACTCCACCCTGCCTGCACTCTTTTCTTCACTTCTCTAACACACTCTCCATTACTATGCACTGTTGACCCCAGGTACCTGAACTCCTCCACCTTCTCCACCTCTTTTTAGTATCAATTTAATGACTGATTAGTAAAGGGATACGAGACAGAAAAACAAATACACATTTGAGTTACAAACTTTCTTTTATTCATTGTTCAAAAATAATGCATTGCGAACCACAGAACAGCTTTCAAGAAATAGTGGTTATAAAGAACCGTTTTTTTTCCAGGTGGATGACTCAAATGTTCATCCCCATAGATTTGCTTTCATTCTTAATCAGCAAGAGTTAATAACATGGCATCAGGTTTATACTGATACAGACTACACTTTCCATCAGCCACTGCACTTCATCACATGATATTTCCACTTGAGTCACATTCACAGATAATGAGCACCAGTGAATTTCTCTCACGTTTTTCTTCCCATGGTGGTTGTTTTCTTCTTTTTGCCCAGGTTATGGTTTCTTTGTTACTTTGGGTTTTGTTTTCTTTGGATTAGTTTTTATATGTACTTCCTTCATCCTCTGTCATAATTACGTGCCATGTGGCCTGTCTTATATATACAGTATATGTACGTTCGTCATATGGGATAAAGTCTTCTAGTGGTAGGAAAAGGTAATATACAGGAATATGTTACAACATTGAACACCTGCAGTCTATATAATCAAGACATAGAGTTTTGCACTGATCATCCATGGATTTTCTGATTTCTTTGAACATGATGTCATGTTGAAAAAGCTCACCATGGCATGTAGAAATAGATTTCACAGTGTGTACTTTGTCCTGGTGGACATTGTGAGGTTGCTCTGGAAATCACGCCTCCAGCGTCCTTAGCCTCTTATATGATTGCCGGCAGTCTGGCCTCTGGCGCTGTGCACTTGGACTGGATGCTGTGGCAGGTCTCGCCCAGGTGGACACTGTAGGTCATAAAGTAAGATCGAGGTGGATGACCTAAAGTATATAGCAAGATGTCTCAGTTGTATATTGTGAGTATGCCTGGGACAGAATGTAAAAACCAATAATTTGACCTAAGCTGTTTTATTGTAGCCTACATCATGTAACAATGGTTTATATATTTGGGAAGCTTCATCTAATTCAACATTTCAGAGTATCACTTTCTGACAGGTATCCTAGAGTTGTCTCCTCATATTAATTCAAATTATAAATCTACACTATAACACACCAGTCAGAGCTCTCAAACCGCATCTGTAGCAAACTGCACAAGCTCAAATATATTAGTGTAAATTTAATACTGTAGCTGTTTTTTCATTCCACAATTGTTTTTTATCACAGATACACTTACAAGTACTTTTCAAGAAAAGCTGGACATCTAAAAAAGGAAAAGGTCGTCCAAAACAATTTAAAACCGTTGTTAATCTTTTTAATGAACCATTTTTACCTTTGTGATTTCTTTCCTTTAAAATGTGCACTAAAACACACATTTGCCTTCTTTTCAAATCCCATAGAAAAACCGTAATGCACAGAAAATCCAGATGGTAATATTGATGCTTCTGCTAGAGATGATGTATGTGGGTGGTGCAGCTGTGGCTGCAGTGAAAAGATACTTGTTGAATTGTGTTTATTGAGTTTCTTGCTTCAGTAAAAGCATTCATTCATGCTGCATGAGATACCTGTCTGTGATGCAGAGCTGTATAATAATGTGTTTCTGAATAGTATTGTGTTGATTGTTTCTATAGCCATGGCACCATAATGATGGTATCGTGGTAAGACATCCTAGGTGTGAAATGCATGGCCGACCAGTGGTAAATACAAATTTATTATGGAGTTCGATTTTCTTCTGCCAAATCTTTAACTGTTTGAAACACTTTACCAGCCAGGATTTAACTAGAGAAGGAGGAAATATTCCTGATGATAACAAGTACTGTATAATCACATAATCTACAGTCACTCTGTCTACAATCAATGAAGTGACATTTTCAATTTGTTCTGTCACCCAACTGCCCAACATTGCCGATGTATTTATGTATGGGTTTGGTTCGTTTGTTTTGTTTCTAGTTAGTTTTGTGTTGTCCAGTGTAAATGTATGTTTTTTTTTCAGAGCACTTTTGTCCTAGAGGAACATTGCTTTGTGTACTGTGCCAACTCTATATGTTTGAAATGACAATAAAAGTAACCTAAGTAAGTTAAATATAGTTATATACTGTATTCATTAAATTATAGGAGTTACGTATATACTGAGTGTATATACAATATTTTATAATTGTCCTCATAATACAAAAAATACATTTAAAGCGGCTACTAACAAATAACACTCAACTAAATCAAATTGAAATGTTATTTGTCACATAAATAATGATAGCGCATGTAGTAAAATGCTTCTATGACTGGTCTGGGACATAAAATTGAATAAAAAGACTTTTAATAATAGAATAATTAAAAAGAATTAAGAATAAAAATAGAGTTTACAATATAATCAAACTAGGAAAATAATTATTGGTTTCTTTTTCAAGAAAGGAGTCTTAAGGAGATTAATATTAAATCAACATCAATATTAAACACCACGATTCAGAGTTTTCATTTAAACGTTATGAAGAAACCTCAGTGGGAAGAGAAATGAACTAATTATTTGAGAACCTTTTTTAAATAACTGTAATGACATGGGAAAAAAGGAAGATAAACACAAACAAAATGTGTTACAATTTCTTGTTTCTATGGGTGGAGAATAATTTTTTTTTTAAATGCACAAGCATATAAAGGTCCCATTAAGTGCATATTCAATTCAATTCAATTCAATTTT